>JABXJD010000275.1:480000-819046 GCA_013375575.1 Percina caprodes
TTTCAAAAACTTTCTTAAGTAAACGGAACTGGTTACTACCCACCTCTGCACCCCTGTGACACACCCAATATGTTTCATTGCAACTGTGTGTGATCCTCTTCCTGCATGTGTTCTCAGGATATTCAAGTCATAGTTCTTTTCCTTTCCGTTAGTGAATATTTACTGTCAGCGTATGTCTTTCATTGCATGTATTATTAAATCACACACATTTTAACCGGTGTTCTAACTTACTGACTGGTCACAACATGTACAGTACTGCTTCTTGCAATGTCTTTTTCCTAATATTAAAGATTATGTTATACCGTTTAACAACCTTTTCTATGACCTCAGTTAGAAATACCCATGCTAAAGTTTATTAAATAATAATGTATTGTATAATAAATAAATGTTCTTCCTTAAAATACATTTTGGTATTTATTTAGAATACATTATTCATTCACAAAGAAAATTGGAGTTCCTAAAAGGTTGGATTTTCCTTAATTTTTTGAATTAAAGCATTAAGATCAATTTCCAAAGGATGTATTTTTTATTCCTCTTTTTAATCAACTTTAGCATGGGTGTAAAAACTTATTCTTGCCACTGTAGCTACAGTGATTTCTCTCATGTCAACAAGGTCAAATGGCAGGTTCATAAGGTCATGCAAGATTATGTGCTTTGTACAGTGTGAAAGTTACACACAACTAGGGTTGGGTATCGTTTGGGTTTTTTCCGATACCAGTGCTAAAGCAATACTCTTAAAACAGTGCCAGTGTACTTTTTAACCCTTGTGTTGTCTGTTTCAAAGTGTTTTATATCAGAAATATGGATTTCTTTCAACCATATTGCCCAAAAATAACATGGATGATTCCATATAACTTTCTTCAGGTAAAATTAAGGATTACTTGCACTGAAATTTTTGGGTGTTTGATTTAATCTTATAGCATTTGAAATCTTCTTTTTTAATGGTTTCTAAACAGTATCGGGACTAAACTTTGTCATCTACCCATCTGAGATCCACACAACATCCTCTGATCTTAACTATTAGTCAAAATAATTCATAATTTCTGCCTTTTTAACTAAGAATGTATGTATAATTTGATATAAATGAGGTTTGTTGACCATGAATTCCAAGGACAAGTGTAAAACCTGTTATTAATCCAGCACAGGTTTTTAAAAAAAGCACCAAGAGCATGGAAAAAGTGACAAATAAATCAGAAAAAGCAACAAAAATGTCAGAAAAGCACAAAAAAAATGATCATTTTCAATTTTGACCTGGAAGGACAAGTTCATGGTTAACGGGAAGAACACACAAGGGTTAAGAAAGTACAAAAAAAAATAAAAAGGGTACTTAACAACAGTCAGTGACATTAAAGAACAGCTTGTTTATTGCTAAGGCCATATGGTCAAAATCAAATGATTTCATAATATAGTAATAACTATAACTTACAACAATAATGTTTTTCACTAGTAAATTGCTGTTAAACGACAAAAACAACCAACAGATGGGAAAGGGGTATTTTACAAAAACTTTGAATGCACCGCGAGGCTACCAGTTTCAAGTGAACGCACCATCTGTTGTTTTTCCAACAACGGCAGCTGCACACTACTGTTGGGTCTCGGTACCCAACCCCACACACAACTGAGGCCCTTATTCCAGTAAATAAGCAATTAAGCTCCCAAATTATGTTTCATTTAAGAACAATATCATACAATTTGATTTTAAAATATATTTTAGGGGTGAGGAGAAAAGTATCCTTTAGATGCATGCTGTCCAGCTGTAGAGATAAAAAGGTTCAATGTCCATGTGACAACATCCTTAAAAAAAACTTTGGGAACTGTATACCTTATCAATAAACCATAACAGAACTGATTATGCACAATAAAAATGCCTTTTTAAGGCTGTTGGAATTAAGTAGGAAATGAGAAGAGTACAAAGGGAGATCAAAACCAAAATAAAGGACTGCGCGGCAGCCTAAAGGGATGAGACAGTCACACTTCAAGAAGGACAGAGGAAGCCTGGCAGGGTTTACAGACTATTACAGGATAGAAACCCAAAGGACAATTTATCTCATTTACTAACGAGCAGGACCTTGTCAATGATTTAAAAAAAAAAGAAGCTTTTTGTTGTAGATTCCACACCAAGGATTTTAGATTAGAGCAAATGAGAGTAACTAAAAGTGGAAAAGACCCTTTTTTTCTTAAGAAATCTGTGTGCACCCACACGTCTAGGAGCAGGAGAAGGATCATGTAGCTCGCTGGATAATTCCAACCATTGACTTAGATTAGATTAAATTAGATTAGATTCAACTTTATTGTCATTACACAGGTACAGGTACAAGGCAACGAAATGCAGTTTAGGTCTAACCAGAAGTGCAATAGCAGTATATGCAGGACATACAATGGTTCCATAGTGCAGGATGGATATGTACTGAATAAATATAGAAATGAATACCATTATAAACTGAATTTTACGGCTAGATTATCCTATGAACATAATATATAGATAACAAGTATCGGATACTACTATAAATAGAATTTTTACAGAAATGTACAATGATCATAATATACGGATGGTTTACAAGTGAATATGTACTGGGAATATATATACAGATTGCTATTACTATAAACAGAATTTTTACAGATAGATATATGTATAATAAGTATAAGCAGTATAACAATGGATTTAAAGGTAGTACAAATAAAGTTTGGGCAGAAACTATCCAAATTAAAGTGCAGTGGAGAGTAATTGCATATTACAGTTAAAGTACAATATTGCAGATGTATATGTAAACAATTGGTACTGTGAATAAACAGTCAGCAGTGCAGATTGAAATATCAGTCAAGGTAAGTAGTGCAAGATGCAGATATAAACAGTTGTTACTATAGTAACAGTCAGCAGTGCAAGTGAACATTATAGTATTGCAGAGAACAAAATGGAGGCAGGTGAGGAGGGAGAGGAGAGTCTGTCAGTATATGAGGGGAGCGGGATCAATGAGGGTTAGAGTTCAATAAAGAGACAACTCTGGGGAAAAAAAACTGTTCTTTAGTCTGCTGGTCCTGGTCCGGAGGCGCCTGAACCGCCTGCCGGAGGGCAGGAGAGAAAACAGTCTGTGGGTTGGGTGAGAGGAGTCCTTAAGGATGCTGGGCGCTTGATGCCGACAGCGTTTCCTCTGGGTGTGCTCGATGGCGGGTAGTAGCCCCGAGGCTATGCAAAACTTTCCCTTGCAAAATCTTACTTACAAACTCTTATGGTAGCTTTTAGATGCATCAAAACTGCATGGTGGTGGGGGTTACTTAGGCCAGAGAGGCTCCTGCTGAGTTCTTCTTTAGGCTAACCGCTATCTGCCTACCCGTGTAAATGTGTGGTAAAGTAGTACTATACGTAATTCCTAATAATTTGATGGCGAGATGAATAGAAGTTCTAGTACGTACAGTATGTACAGTGGCTAGAATAAGTGTACACACCCAATTTAGGAAATTCCAACCTTTTAAGGACACCAATTTTCTTTGTGAATGAATAATGGATTGTAAATAAATAAATGTTCTTCCTTAAAATACAGGGGGAATAAGTATACATAGCCCTATGTTAAATTCCCATAGAGGCATTTCAGTTTTGGACTCTTGTCGCTGTTGACTTTTGGATTTCTTGTGTTCCCCGGATTTGGCCAGTTCCCGTTGCTCCCTGTGATTTTTTTTTCTTTGGAATGTGAATAAATCAATCATCTGTCTCCACCTGCCAACCTGCGTTTTGGTCCTCCTTCCCCTGCTACCCATAACATGCAGCCTTTTATACCACTTGCTATCGTAGTCGCTCTTAGTGCTATGTCACCTTCAAATCCGGTGTAACTGGGGTTTGGTACCTTGCTCAAGGGCACCTTGGCCCTGGCCATGAGGGGAACGGGCATCTCTCTAGCTACCAGTCCACACTGTTTACTTTGGTCCGTACAGGGACTTGAATCAGGGACTCTGCGATTCCTAACCCAACTCCCTACGGACTGAGCTGCCACCTTTACTGAATATTATGTAATCTAGCTCTGGACTCTCCTCTTTTTGAAGTGTCTACAAGTAGGTTATTGGCTTGGCAATTATTTCTTCCCACGTCCATCTGCTGATTATATACTTCTGCTTTGGTGTTCTAGAGTCAATTATTTAGGCCTTTGACTTGCAGCTTTTTGTAGACTGCTACAACGGCACTCTCGTAAAACCAGCTGCAGAGCTTCTAGTCTTGGCTTCACTTCACTGGCTTTTCTACAGAAATGTATGTAAAAGCAAACAACCTGAAAGCTTTTGCTAAACAGCGTAGGGTCAGCCATTTAATATTAAATATATTAAACAGTAATATTAAAATATATATATCTTTGATGACACTCAAGCCTCGGATTATCTATTGTGGCCCTTGATTCTTTACTGTCATAGACTAAAGGTGCAATGTGTAATGCCTGGCCACATGCATCCCCTCCTCCCTCGGTACTAAATACAATTTTTTTACTGATTTACAGTACGTTAACAGTGAATTCAGTGCCCTAATATGTCATTAACAGCTACTTTTTCTAGTCATAGTTCCATTATCTTTAGTGCGACTGTAATTGCCACTGTTCATCGATTCGTACCCCCAACCAGCACCATCATTCATCACGTGTCTGAGGTGTGAGTGTCAACAGGAGCAGGGGGTACAGGAATCATGATAATAATAGATCAGTTTATATATATATATATATATACACATATATAAATAGGGCTGTGGATTCCACAAAAATTAGTCAGTACGTTGAATGAATAGCCACAGTAGCTACAGATACGTTGGTGTGTGACATAAAGTCGCTTGTTTAGGGGAGGAGTTTTGTGCAGAGTTCATCAATAACCCATCACTATTGTACTTGGTAGTTGTAGTCTATGGTGCAACAACACCTGGATGCGAGCGATGTTTGTAAAAATGTAGAGCAGTCATTTTATATATGAGACCTGCCAATGCACATTCAGGACCTGTTCATCTGAGATAGCTGTCACTCAGTTAGTATGGACTTCAGTCTGCTGATCATCACACTTGGATACAATTGTCTCCGTGTGTGCACTATAATACATATAATAATATCAGGAATGTTATGTTATGTAAGTTTATGTGACCCAATTGAAGAGACTTGTATAGGTTGGTGTGGATGTGCGTGATCAGAATGGCAGGTTGTGTGTAGACTGTTAGATAGATACCAGATAGAACCAAATAGGTTTTTTTTTTCATGAAAAAACAATTTATTTGCGGTAGTTGCTCACAGAAACATCACAAATGACTGGACAATTGCTTCGGGTGGCAGGGTGAATTGTTTTATGTCTTTCTAAATACTGATAATTGTGTAAAATCTGGGACATGTGGGGGGGATTTATGGGAGATAAAATGGGAGTAGGGCAGGGTAAGTTTGGGACCAGCATGACCGGGTCCTTCATCGGGTCAGTGAACTCCAAGAGTAGGGAGGAGGGAGAAGGGGGAGTGGGCAGAGGAGTGACATGGATGGGGTTTGTGAGCATGAAGATGGGTCCTCAGAGGTCAGGTTAATGTTATTCATGTGACTCTGTTGAAGCCTTTTCCTTTTTGAGTCACTCTCAGTTCTAACCCTGCTGGGACGATGGAAGGTTATCCAGGTAATCAGAAAGTGATCCAGGGTCCTGCAGCAGTGGGGATGTTTTGTTGCCAATTCTCCCACTGCAACTGTCCATAATGTCCTACTGAGTTCAGGGATTGAAGAGGCGATCTGCATGGATGATTGTGCAGGGCCGCAGTTCCTCGTTCGAGGCACACACCCACAGATTTGTTTTGTAAAATGTAGAAGTTGTGTGCACCTCCTGGGAAGCAGGAGACCACATTCAAACGTGGTTCTGTGAGTCACAAATCAGTTGTACATTTATGGAGTGATTTTGTTTGTGGTTAAGATACAGGAGCCGATCTGTAGAGGGTGGCTTAATGCCCACATGTGTGTGCAGTCTATTGTGCCAATCGTGTTGGGTAGAATGGAGGATTCCGGGGCTTGCTGTATAGGGGAGTTTAATATATTGTGTGGCCACTTTCTTTATTACATCCACAACTCGCAGGCATGTTATATAGCCTCGATGTCTCCTATCTCCCTCTTATATGTCCCAGTGGCTAAAAAGCAGAGGGGGAAAGCTGCATGTGTGGTGGTACAGGGTTAGACTGTCTGGTATGCCTCTGCAATGCTTTGTAAAATAATAAAGAAAAATAGTCATCCCTTTTTTTTAACCCTAATGTTGTCCTCGGGTCAAATTGACCCGTTTTTCTATATCAATAGTCTTTTTAATTACCCAAAATAACATGATTGATTCCACACAACGCTCTTTGGCAAGTATATATCTCTAATTTCATTCAATTTTGGGGCGTCTTATTCAGTTTTATAGCATTTGGAAAAGTATTGTAAGCAGGATTGACACGGTTACAGTACCTCATTGTGCAGTGAAATGTTCCCTATTAGTCAGATGTTTCTGGATTAATATTCTTAATGTGAATTAATGTGTATGTTGCATTTTCCTGCTGGAAATGGTTATGGTTCTGCTCATTTTAACTCCTTTAAATCCTGTTGGGGAGTTTATTTCACAGCAATGCACCATATTCTTTAAGATCATCATATGTTTGTAGCGTCGCCGTCCTCTGAGAACCACGTAGCTCTAAAAGTCAAACTTTCATGAAAAAACCCTTTTGTTTTCAGCATTTTCCAGCTGATCCAAAAGGCTTTTCAAAGATTTTATTTAGAACAATGTTTTTAAGGGGAGACACTACAGGCAAAAAGCCCCACAATTGTTTTTGGTGGGGGCTTTTCCATTCCTCTCCATTTGTATTTTGAAGGTTTTTATCCCTCATGTTATCCTCATGTTTTCCTATATTAATCTTATTTTTAACTTTTTTAATCCGCACAACGCTCTTTGGCAAGTACAAATCTCTATTTTCATTAATTTGTTGCTGTTGTTGTTTGTAAACTGTTGCTGAAATGTGCTATACAAATAAAGCTGCCTTGCCTTGCCTTGCCTTGCTGTAATCTTGGCAGCCAATGTTGGTCATTTCTTCCCAATTTTGGGTTGAATTACTGTTGAAACATGTCAGATTTGGGATTTTAGAGGCATTGATTGGCGATTTTTCATATATTCCGTTGCCGCAGCTCCAGCTGGAATTAGGGAATCAACAACGGAGCTGAGATTCCAGGGAAAGGCGCTCCAACAGAGCATCTCAGACAGAGGGGGAATAGCAGCAGCCATGGACAGGATGAGAAAAAGAAAGTGTTTTTTGAACATTGATGCATTTGTACACAAGCACACAAACACAAAATACAAGAATGAACCTGAAAAGTAATAGTTCCCCTTGGAAATGAAAGAAGAGAGAAAAGATATACTATACTGCATATCTTATTTTTAATTGAAGCAGAGTTGGCTACCTTGGATACCTTGGGTAATGACATTCATCCACTGTGTTAAGCAGACATAGACTTTATAATTCAATTTAATTTCATATGCAGTATGTTTCGATCTGAGCCAGCATATCAAGTTCTTTTGTTTCCCGCTGGTTGGTAATTTCAGTAATAGGCAACTTTTGAAAAAATTGAATTGTAGGGAATTGAAATACCAAATTTACATGAAACGTGATTCTAATTGCCAGAATCATGACAGGGAAAGCTGGAGAAAGCCTACATTATTTTTTAGAAATTCACATTACAACTCGATCTGAGGAATAAAAAAGCACAAATGTGTGTGTATCACTGAAACTCTTGTAGTAATTACACACAGTCTGGGTTCCTGATTTACACTCACATATGGTTTTATTGGTACAATATTTAATTTTAGTTAAGTGGGTGTGTGGGTGTGTGTCTTATGCATACAACATCGGTGTTACTGTTTCACATTCCTCGCAATGATTATTCATCCTCATAACAACACACAGAGAGTTGTTCAGCAGACTATGATGATCCCATTTTCACCATAGCAACACCGCCTCTCCTCTCTGTGTGACTACTAAATACCAGTAATATCCATTGTTTTGGTTTTATATTGCAATTTTGCGAGAAGCATAAGTATTATGTTCCTTATTGTAAGTCAGGTTATAGACATGTATACATTGTGAAATATACCACCTGTAGTTAAGACAACAGAATTAAATGCTTCACTAAATGCTTAAATACTTTCTGAAATAATACTTTTGGAATATTGTACTTGTTTAATTAACTCAAATATTTTGTCCATTTCCTACATACATATTTCTCATTCTGACTCTTAACGACCTGCTCCTCCCGATCTAAGTCAGCTCTGATGTTCTGATCTCTGTGTTCCATTTCATTGGAATCGACACTGGAATAAATGATGTGTGTAGTTTTTATCCATGTTTCCATGGTTACAGCGTGACGTTAGCATTAAAGTGCCTGTGGAAGGGGCTATCTCTGGTTTCCAACACTGATGCTTGCTTAAATAGACAAAAAGAAATAGATTAAACAATAATAATGCACTTGCCTGCCAATCAGAAGGTTGGTAGTTTGATCCCTGGCCCTGCAGTCCCATGTTGAAGTGTCCTTGGGCAAGACACTGAACCTCAAGATGCTGGGCCATTGGAATGTAAATGTGTGTGAGTGGTTAACTGTGGCCTCGGCCACAGTGTGTAAATGTGTGTGAGTGGTTAACTGTGGCCTCGGCCACAGTGTGTGAATGTGTGTGAATGGTTTCTGTGCTATGTGAAAGTGCTTTGAGTAGTTGTTAAGACTAGAAAAGCGCTATATAAGAACATCCTTATCCTCTGATTTCTATTCCTGAAATCTCATAAATGTATTTTTCAATCTCATAAATGTATTTTTCATCGTGTTCCTTCACTGTGCAGACAATTTGTTTGTGCACAATGAGATCCCACATGTTTAACTCATGGCCTACCCACGATTTGTGACATCACAACTAGTTTAGAGCTAATTGTGGTCGTATGCAACTTACACTAATGTCAGAACCGGTGAGGAAGCAGAAGCTTGAAACACCTTTCAAACTGTCAACTATACAAAGTTGAAACCGAGAAGTCTTTATTTGTCATTCAAATCTGGACTCTCTGTATCTGTATATCTCAAATGTGCTTACAATAGTCAACTTCAGCTGAAGTATTCCTGGTGCCTGGGTAGTTTTTTATTGGTTTTCATATGTCATTGCTGTAGATCCTTGTGATGTGGATCAGTGAGTCAGTTGCCCAATCCCAAAGTCCGGACTCACGGACGTCGGTGCTCATTCTCGCGAAATTCTTAAGGGCTTAGGGTTGTCCTAATGTTGAATTTCAAAGGACATGAGGGTTTGAGTACCCTGCATCGATGCAGACTTCAACAACGGGAAGACAATAGGGATAATGGAATGGACCTGATGTCTTAAAATGAAAATTCAATGTCAGCAACATCCTTGTAATTAAATGTCGCCAAGATAACATGCAATCTGATGAAGTCCTTTCCCAATCCCATTTATACCTATATGAGCCCATGTGGCCTCACATACTCACTCACTTAGCAGCTGAGATCAATTAAATGTGTGAGTCTTTAGTCCTTAGGGCTCACTTTGGGATTGGGCCGCTCAATCCAGCTTGATGTCATCCACGTAGAGGAGGTGGCTAATGGTTACTCCACTTCGGAACCTGCATCCGTAGCGACTCTTAGTAATAATCTGACTGAAGGGGTTCCGCCCTAAGCAGAACGGCAGCGGGGACATTTCCTTGGTATATGCCACACTTTATGTTAACTTGTGCAATGGTTTTGAGTTGGCCTCTAGAGTCCAACTCTTCCACAGCCCCAGTGAATTCTTGATGAAGCTCTAAGTGTCCTGTTGATGTTGTACAGTTCAAAGCATTCCAGCATCCATGAGTGCGGCAATGAGTTGTAGTCCAGGCAGTGCACAGGTTTGTCTCAAGTGACTGCTTTTTCGACCAGTAGCTTGGTGTTTGGCTCCCCTCGTTCCTTTGCCAATTCCTTTCCAGGCCCCGCTTATCTATTGAACCATGTGCCTACTCATCTTCGCTGCCTTCTTGGAGTTTCCATGTTTTTCAGAGGCAAGGTTATTGGCTGGAATTGCTCCCTCCTGGGCGTCCTTCATGATCAGGATTGTCCGGCCTTGGGTTAACCACTCTGGGAGGGTCCCATCTCTCAGCAGCTGGTGCCAGGATTAGGGTGCAGTCAGTTTCTTTAGCCAGGTGTGGATGATATCAGGCCTTGGTGTGTGACTTGCTCTTGGATGTCTGCCAATGTGATGGTTACTGGGTCTTGTTCTGGGAGGTTGTCGTGGCCTGTACTTATATATATTTATATAATAATATTATAACGTCGGGGTTTAAATCCTGTTTCTGGTGAGCAGATGAATGACCTTCGCTTTCAGTCTGGGGTTTATTTATTCCACCAACTCTGCTCTGGTCGCATCTACGCGTCTGCTTCCTCTTTATCTATATCTCTTCTGCCCACTTTCCACACACACACATACACACATTGAGCTCTCTTAAAGGAGCCACAGCACCATTTTACAACAAATGCCTTTATTGCACTAATGTGATAGAGCCAAACCCAAACTGTACATCATTTCTAAATATGTGCCCGAATCCGGCCCGTCAGGCACCATCAGGTCCCGCCAGGCTCGGTTCGGGTATCCACACCCTAGCATTCTAGACACAGATGATTTTATATGTCTTAAAACATATCTGGAATAGTTCAAAATAGTTTAAAAGTAATAGTTTAAAATGAATAATAAGGTTTATAAATGATGTGTCATATTCAGTTCATTGAATATAGCTTGAGACAACACACATTATACACTTTCAACAGCAGGTGTTTATTAGCATTACAGTTTGTATAAACACAGGTTGCTTGTAATATATCTTCAATACATTAACTTTAAAAAAAAATGTGTGCTAGCTCTGTATTGTGCCAGGCAATGCTCTATGTTGCTTTGAAAATTATGCGTCTATTCATATAGTGTGTTACTTGAAAATGTATAAGATAAAGTACAAACAGACATAAAGCATTATACAGACAAAAATATTCACCAGATGGGTTTCCCTAAAAGCCACCACTGGGAGCCAAGTAACAAAAGGAACTGGCTGTTTTACTGTTATGTGACCCATGTATGAAATAACACAAAACATACTTTTCTAAAGTATATGTTTGAGGTACTATTACATCACTGGAGTACCAGAATTGTGAAGATTTTCTACTACTACCTACACTACCACTACATTAAGAGTTTTATAGAGATGTACATACATTACCTACTTTCTTACTACTTTACTATTTACTCCACTACATGTACTGTATCCTGAGTTACTTTGCAGATTAAGCATTGTTCTAACAGAGGTACTTAACTGCAGCCGAAAGTCTTGTTTTCGTGGCTGTCCAATGGCGTAAAGGTCCCATGGCATGACAATTTCACCCTGGGTATTCTGCTCTGCCTTTGAGAAAATGAAAGCTCAGATGAGCCAATCTTGAATCTTCCTCCTTATGAGGTCATAAGGGGCAAAGTTACCTCCCCTTTCTCTGCTTTGCCCGCCCAGAGAATTTGGCGAACCAATGAGAGAGAGACATCATGGCTTTCAAAAGAGCAAAGTGGCAGTTGGTCAAGGCCACACCCCCACCCTCCACATTTCCCCCCCCCCCAGCCTCCAGCACATCCTAAGGAAAGCTTATCGTGGGACTGGCTCTAGTGGATGTAATTCTGCACCAAGGCTGAATTTTGGGAAAGAGACTTCAGATACAATATTAGGGGACCTCTAAGGTCTATATAAAAGAGACTTCAGATACAGTATTAGGGGACCACAAAGGTCTATATAAAAGAGACTTCAGATACAGTATTAGGGGACCACTAAGGTCTATATAAAAGCATCCAAAAACCACTATGTCATGGGACCTTTAACTTCTCACATTGTTGCAGTGATGCAGAAATATACTCTAGGGTGTCAGTTCACTGTGACATCTCAGTTGGTGGCTTATAGGCAAACCTCTGACCACACCGAACTGTCATAAAGTGACACTATCACATTGCCGCATTTGTAAATACATCACCCGAGGTCTTCGTTCAAAAAAGTGCAAAGCATGAATGTGACCAGCGAGAGGCGCTATGGCAGGCGTCAACAGGGAGCCGTTTGGTTGACAAAAGTCCTGCAGGACCAAGGCGTTTTAACTCCACAAGGATGCGAGACTGTGCTGTGCTTAATGAGATGCAAAAGCTGGCTAATTCCAGTTGCAAGCTTAAGCTGAACTTGTAAGAACATGTAAGGTCCATGGTCTAGGTTTTGCCATCTTCTCCGCTATGTTTAAAAAAAAAAACAACTGAAAAATGGACACCCTATGGTGACAACGCTACCTGGAACAGACATCTTACAAATGACTGGAGGTCACCAGGTAATACTAATCCCTTGTGAACAGGGCTAAAGAGTCCTTGTGAGCTGAAGGTGTTGTACTTATGTGTGCACCCCAATTCCAGAATCCAATTCCAAAGCCCAAACACCTGCTACATTTAATGTCGATTTACCCTTTAAAGAGTTGTTCCGTTAGCATCTTGTGTGCTCTGGGTGAGAAACAGATTAGATTTAAAGCATATACAATATATAAGCAAATGGTTATCAACAGAGGAAACATTACATACATATTATATATGGGTGTTTCCTTTAGCTTGGTATTTATATTACAGATGTCATGTGTCAACTTAATGCAGGGATGTACTTTTGACATAGGAAATAAGGATCAGTTGCTCTTCCATATGGTGAACATGTGTTGTCACTCAACTGATGCCATTGAGCGGATATTTGAATAAATACTCTGACAAAATATAAGATTACAATTCACAATGTATTTAGATCACTATAACGTTCATGCTCTGTACATTGGGAGGTAAATATATATTTTTATATAAAGAACACCAAGGACCACGTCTCCTCTCTTTGGAATGATTCAGTATGTGATATATTAATTTCAAATATACAGACGTATTATCTTGTGTATTTACAGCAATGAGCGTCAAATTGACATTTGAACATACAGTGGTGTTTTGTAAACGAATTACTAGTTACTACCTTTGAATTGTACATAACATTGACTTTTACATATCTTTAGACAGTGTTTTACAGTGAACTACCAAATGAAACAAAATGCCAAGTCGTTTAGCCTAATGAAGACAAATCTAGGCAATTGCTTTCATGTGGTAGTTGTACAGGCTTCATTCTGAATTTTATAAAACAGAAAATGTGATTTTTCAACTCTCACGGCACAGGATTTGTTCGTTATATTCAGTTTTATCGGGGAAAATACGTTCTGTGTGACATCTTCTGATTAGAAGATAAAACAGTCAGTCTAGTGAGACAATCTATATACAAGAGGGTTCTCCAGCAACATCTGATCATCAGAGACATTGTATAGAGACAAGGGTACTACACTGAGCCTATTGGATTGGTTATTTATTCTCAGCATGTAACAGTGGAAATCTGTTTTTAACCTTTGGCCAAAGCATTCACAATTGGCATTCCATTAGCTGACTAAATGATCTTAAAATTGGTCTGGGGTTCCACACATGTGGTGGCAAAATTGGTGTTGATAGTATAGGCAGGACAAACTGCATGTACACACACACTGTGTAAATGCACTGCCATGTTGGGCTAAGGCATATTCAGGACATCCAGGGACAGTGACCATCCTGTGGGGCTGCTCTTTGGTAGCAATGGTTTCACCCCATGATGGATGGCCCCTTACTTACAGTCATTTTTCCTGTAGTTAAAACCACGTAGTCAGGAAAAAGTTAAAAATTCTACCATATTACAATATTGTGTTTTGGGGCTCTGGCCATTGGTTCCAGCAGCTGTGATAATACCGCACTTAGTTTATTTTTAAGCTTCGCGTTTTTGTAGAAAACAAGGTATTTTGTATGTGCTGTACATTTCCATGGATGGCTTCTTTTGCCATCATAGGAAAAACATTAGCCACTTTGCGAAACTGTGGCTACTTCTCAAATGGCACGTTCTCCTCCTAGTGCTTCCACATAGCTGATCTATATCGTTTGCTACTTTTTAACTTTGTGTAGATAACTTGTTTTATAGACGGAGAGGTGCCGTGGACTTTTGGAGGCAGAGGACCTCCTACATAGAAACACATTTCTGACACTTGCCCAAAAACAACGCTTCATTGTTTCACGTTGTCTTTACAGACATAAAATACAGTATGAAAGGAAATATCTGATCAATGTTTTCATGTTTTTGGAAGCAATTCAGTTGATGAATACTCAAAGGATTGTGGTTCCGTACCCAGCCGTGGCTACGAGCAAGAACTTCTGGTAGAGATGTACAATGGAAAACAACAAGTTGGAAAGTTGTCTTTGGAGACGGGAGGCAATTTGTTCTATCTTGATAGGCTGTGAGGAAACCTCAATCATACTCGTTAGACCAACTGTACACCCACAGATCCAACGCACTTCAAGCTTCCTGTGGGTCAGACCCTGCCCTGATCTGTCTTCACTACTCCACCACACTCGGCTCTCTCTTCCCCGGGGGGCTCAGAGAGAAAATGCAGTAATTGAACTGAAGACACCTCCCCTGATAAGAATCCAAACTACATCAGCCAACCAAGGAATAACCTCATGTTTAAAAGTTTCTGAATGGAGCACTGCCTCACAGACAATAAGATCTGACAGGAAATGAGGAAAGAGAGAAGAGGGGATGACATGTAACAAAGGCTGCTGCCAAGATTCAAACAAGGATTCACTCGTTTATGTCTTAAAACCCTAGACCGCCCGGATAATCTAATGATTTTTCTTCAACCATGATAATTCCCCAATGATAAGCAAGTAGGTCTTATTTTAACTCTGACACTTCCTATTATCCTTCCTTATCCCTAGCAATACCTAATTATAGTGGTGGCAAATGATAAATAATCATGTATTAGAATAATAAATCATAGTAATCATCTTTGAAATGTAATTTGTAAGGGTTTAAGAAAGCACTAATGTTGTTCGTGAAGACAATTGGAAGCATTCGGTTTAGTTTGAAGCACATTTGTTTCAGTTAACTTTTAAAATGCACTGAATATAAAATTGAGAGTAACCAGTTTGCCAGTAGTTTCAGAGAGTGTGGTGAATGTCTGTTATAGCCCATTGTAAGACAGATCAGACTTTGTCATGAATATGGTGCTTAGTGAAGCTGTAATTTCCTACTTTCAGTCAGTAAAGAAGTCGAGCAGTCAGTCCAATTTCCCTAAACTCTGCTGGCATCCATTTATTCTACACATCTTGTCAGCTAACCAATATTTGTCTTTCTACAGTTCCTGCCTTCTCTTCTCTTCTCAATTTAACACTGAGCAACCATTCTCAAGTTGTTGTTGCTTGAATCTCAATACACAGCTTTATTCGCATTGTGAGAAAACCAAGAAAGATTGGTTCCGAAGTTTCAGTGGTAGTAGTGCTTGAGAAAAAAATTAAAAAATAAAGTGGTAAAAATGAAATGGAGGGACGCTGAGGTTGCAGATCATACAGAAAAGTAAAAATGTGAGCACACAGAGAGCTGTTTCTATTTATTATGTGTACATTGGAAGAGGTGTCCCATAGTGGAGAGTTTCTAATACAAAGACACTATGACCCTGGATTTAGGACAGTGGAGCTAACATTAAGAAAAATGTTACATTCAGTGTTGGGACAAGTTGTATTATCTGTTATTATCCCTTTTTACTGAGAATACTGAAAATTATGATTCTAATCTGTAATAAAATGTTATAATTTTAGTGCAGTTACTTGTTGTATTTTGCTCTAAAATGCTCCATAATGATGTTCAAAGCTAAAACCAGCAAGCAAAAGAAACAGTTAAAATGAAGAGGAGACTGGGTGGAAGAGTAATTACTAAATGAAGAGATACTGCAGGGATGAGAACAGAATGAATTACCAGAAGCTTTTGCAATGTTCCTGCAAAGTCTCCAGTGTCTCTCACTGAGGACAAAAACTGACAATAAAGGGACATGTTTTCACTTCATAACGTCTCTTTGGGATTCTTCCACTGTTTCTCCGTGTTGTGACAGTCATACAATTATATTCTAAATAACAGTCGTTTGAAATGATCAGTGTCTAGTAACAAAACGTGTGATAGATACAGTATCTGTACAAAAATGGCTGATAGAATGACGATGTGGAAGACCAGAGCAAAGTGAAGTGAATCACACTGCATTATGGGTAATTCAGGAAGTACAAGCACCTACAAAAGACTCCACACAGTATTCTGGGATGGGAGAAAAATGTGCTCGGGTTTGTTGGCAACTCTTTGAACCAATCACAATCGCCTTGGGTGGTGCTACGCGCCATACAGAGCCTCTGCGAAATAGCCTCGGGATGGAACTTGTTTTGGTGAAACGCATACTTTCAAAAGTTGTTTTAGTGAGGTAACAGAAAACTCTGATTGGACAGATATTAGAGCTAGCTGTCTCGATTTACCCTGCAGAGATCTACTCAAAAGGTTAACCACGGTTCTCATAAATCAACCGAAGCAGCCAAGAGAATGACTGCAACCTGTTGGAAGCCACCTCATGACTTGTCTATTCGTACATGGAATATGACATCCTTTTTGGATGTCATATATATGGAGCTCTCCACGGCAGAATTCAGAATGGCTTAATTCTTGGAATCCATACTGTAGATTTGTGCCACAGCCTTCTTGCGTTGTCTTATGCCGGTCTCCCTGTCAATGCCTCTTGTTGGTCTGTGTCTTTGTGTTGTCTTTTCTGTGTATTGTTATCTAGACCAATATTTTGCACTTTTGTCTATCGCAAAAAAAAAAATAAGTGAAATCCGGCGGAATTTCCGTTGGCAACCGAGCAATCCTGCAAGTGAAACGTGTACCACGCTTAAAGATGAATACTTCTGCTACTGCTTTCTGTCGCAACGTATTCAAGCTCACGATGTGCATTTAACTAGTCACGCTCATTGGTGAATCCTGCTGAGGAGGGACATAAAAGTAAAAGTTTTTATTTCATGCGGACACGACTGATCAACCACAGCTGGTCTTCCTCAGATCAAAGTGAAGACGTTAACACAAATTTATGTAATAGGCCATACGTGATGAAACATCACAGCGTTATCCCCTAATTAGCGCGAATGATTCATTAGATATGAGACGTTTTCAGAAAGATATCTTATCGTCTTAATGTCCTAGATGTTGGGGGTGATGTCTGTGATGGAGACTGGAGAATTATCAAAGTCTAAGACAGTGTAACATGTTGACCTCTTTATATTTAATTTTTGACATTACATATATATATATATATATATATATATATATATATATATATATATATATATATATATATATATATATATATATATATATGTAAAAATAAAAGACTTTTTGTCTTATATGCACATGACTTGCTGATTTCATTTTATTGCCAAATCATGATATAATACATGAGACAATGTTATTATTTTTAGTTACAATTATTAAACAACATATTTTCTTATTGGTGCCCTTATTAGAGAATAATATTGATGTAATATGTGATCACACACAGAGATACAGACTGGAAATAGTGTCCGTTTTATATGTGATGGGTTATCTGATCAGAAGAGGATGACTTATGATTTCATCACAAAACAATACAGGTATACAGATCTGTGGTTGAAACAATTCCAGTCATAAAAAAAAAACATTTCTTAAGTATTTTTGTCAAGTAGTTATGTCAAATACTAAATCAGTACTTTGACTTAAGTACAGTTTGGGGCTACTCTGCCCACCTCTGGCCTAGTATTATGTACAAGTCTACTACTTATAGTAGCATTCTCATACACTCACTGAGGACTTTTTGAGGTTCAAGCCTGTCCTATGTTTTAGTCCCTCCATCTTAGCTCCAGGGTGAAAGAACAGGATGTCATAATTTACTTGTATCCTTTTTTTCTCTTCAATGTGGGCAGTAGGTGCTTGACTATAGTCTTGACAGGCTGCTGAGCCATGCTAAGCTGACACAGTCACAATTTAAGCAGACATAAACCCGGCCCAAGTCTTGCTGAGCCATGGAGGATATTTTAGCACTTCAGCTGACTGGTAGACATTTCACTTCTCAGATGTGATTGCTGAATTGGACGGGCCTTGTGCAAATCCTTGTAAGGCACGAATAATGTCTGACTTAAACCCTGCACAGAATTCTGACCCGGCATTCCCTTATATTATTCCTTATACAAATGGTTGAATAACTAACAGCTGTCACTTCCTCAGTCTGTCCTTCTGAAATATCAGAAGGACAGACTAAGCCAACAGTTAATATTCCATCCATCCATTATCCTATTCATACCTACAGGCAGCTTAGAGTCAACCATTAACCTAACCCCTGCTAACATGGCGAGACCATGCAAACTCCACATAGAAGGGACCAAACAAGCAGACTTTGTTATAATAATGAGATGGTACAGGATTGTATCATAATATCCTGATTTTGTCATGCATTTGTGTGTTTTTAGCATGTCTGTCTAAATGTCTCTCTGATTATATCTCCAGCATAAGCATTAGGGATGGGAGCCCGTAATGAAGAATGCTTGCACTTCCTCTATTCTCCTCCCATTGTGCCCTAATTTTCTCCAGCAGGCTCATAATTCTATTTCATTAATTCCCTGTTCTACATTCCTTCTGCTCCCTCCCTCTGTAATTTCCTCCCATCCACATGTTTTCTCCTTAGCATCTCTCCCTCTACTTGTACTCCATTTTCTCTTTCCCATCCTCTTACCTCTTTTCTTTATTTCACTCCCTTCCTCTACACACTGTACTGCATTCAAAACATGCATGTTGTAATTACTCCATCCTTCATAACGTAACGCTGTAAACAGGTGTGGTGTGTGGAAAGAAATCAGTTCATGAAGTCTATCCTTGATTAATCCTAAAACATTGTCTGTTCAGATGGATTTGGGACAGCAAGTACATTTTCAAAAAAGAAGTCTGAGAATTAGAAACTGCAAGGTGGATTGTCCAGTGGGCCGGCTACAATGTGAAACAAATCAACTCGGTTACTGTATTATATTAGCTACTTATACTGTACCATACACTACCGGTCAAAAGTTTGGGGTCACTTAGAAATTTCCCTTGCACTCCATTGTAGACAGAATACCAGCTGAGATCAGTTGCATTGTTTTTTTAACCAGGCCAGCAGTTTCCAGACAAAATTATGTGCTTACATAATTGCAAAAGGGTTCCCCAGTGTTTTTCTAGTTAGTTTTTTCAAATGATATCAGATTAGTGAACAGAATGTGCCTTTGGAAAATTGGATGAATGGTTTCTGATAGTAGATATTGCAATACAGATCAGCCCCCCCACTCAGATCAGCTGGTATTCTGTCTCTAATGGAGTGGAATGGAAATTTCTAAGTGACCCCAAACTTTTGATAGTGTAAAACAGTTGGACTCAATTTCAATCTCTTTAAGCAAACCAAATCTGATGTATAAAGAGAAACATGACCAGAGATAAACTATACCCAGTCCAAGGAACTAAACAGACCTAAATAGAGAGAACCCCGACACTGGCAGCATGATGCGGTGCACGGTCACGGAAGGCTTGTATCATGTGGACGCACCTACAGATAAGTTGTCATTACATTACTTAGAACTCCTCATGGGGGCGGCAGAAACTACGCACTTTAGCTTTAACTTCCAAAAAAACAATGATGGTTAATAGAGTACGACTAATCAACAATCATCAATCTTTTATTTTCTGCATTGTATTTGCCTCGTTGTTCCAATTTCAAAGCGTACCTGTTTGTAACTGGCCAACTGCTTTGCCTCTGGTATTGCTGCTTACCGTATTCTCATCAAATCAACTTTACACTCTACGTTGGGTTCTTACCTCCCATGACATAGTTCCATCACACACCCAAGTTGCGGCTACTAACGTTCAGAAACACCGTAAAATACACTCACAGGAAGAAAAGACTTAGGCAGGGTTGGCAACTGCTAGCAGCTAGCAGCTATAGATTTCTTATATTTATATTTAAAAAAACATTGAATATCTTACTAATTTAACTCATTGTACTCCAACATTCTGACTACATTTTACCTAATTTAGATTAGTTAACACATGATTTGACGATCAGTCGACGATAGGCAAGACTTCTAATTCGACTATGTAAATTCTTAGTCGGGGACAGACCTAGTGCCTACTGCTAATGTTATCTTCAGCTTAGTCTATACCAACAACGTTTCCTTCCCGGGATTGTTCAGTTGACGCCGTAAATTCCACCGACCTCCCTCATTTCGTCCGGATGTCTGTCACCTTCTGCAGGGTAAATCGAGACCACTATCTGTCCAATCTGAGTTTTCTCCTGCCAACTAAAACAACTTATGAGTGTTTGAATGTTCCACCAAAACAAGTTCCTTCCCGAGGCTATTTTGCAGAAGCATCTATGCTTCTTCTGGCGCATAGCGCCGCCCAAGACGATAGTGATTGGGGTAAAGAAATGCTAATAACGCATCTCCTCCATCCTGGAATGCTGTGTGGACTAGCCAGACCCTCTTTTGCAGCACTGTGGAGGAAGGCAATGCAAGACTATCTTGAGCTAAATGCAATTTAACGCAAATGCTGAGCGGCGCCATAAAGGAGATCTCATTTAACTAACAGTAGATCACATTTAAAAGCAAATTATATGTTTTTTGGGGTGATGAGACGATGTATTGCAGCGTCAGTCGGAAAGGAGACTCAAACGAGGTAAGGTTTTAACCCTACATGAAAAAAAATAATGGCTTTAAGATGCATACCCCGGAGTGGAGTATCTACACTCTCATTATGGGCTCTCTGAGCCAAGTGGGAAAGTTCAGTATTCCGGTGTTTGGATTAATATCAAACCATATTACTTAGTGATGGCCAAATGAGGCTTCATTAACCATTTTCTTTATATTCTGAGCCCACCTGATGCCATTCTCTGCTTAACAAAGGGTTAAAAGCACGCTGAAATGCCATTCATTGAGCCTTTTCCTCTAACCGTCATGTTGTCCTCAGGGCAAATTGACCCGTTTTCCTATATCAGTGTACTTTTTAATTACCCAAAATAACATGATTGATTCCACACAACGCTAATTGGCAAGTACAAATCTCTACTTTCATTAATTTTGGGGCGTCTTATTCAATTTTATAGCATTTGAAAAAGAAACTGAAGTGGTTTTGAAATAGTATTGAGTAAAAGTTGACATATCCATCAACATCCATTCCTTTAAATTTTAGTCAAAATAGTTCCTAATTTCTGCTTTTCTAACTCAAACATTAGGTATAATTTCCTATGAATGAGGTTTATTGACCATAAATTCCAAAAATAACTGTAAAACTTAAGTTAATAAGTTAGTGTTACATAGTGTTGAAAACGTCAAAAAAGGGGACAAACATTGAAAAAAAGCGTCAAAAGTGTTGTAAAAACATAAGAAAAGTTAAAAACATTGACAAAATGAGTAAAAAAAAATGTTAATTTTAGAAAGCTGTTCACAAAGCTTCATTAAGCGTCATTTGGACATCACTAATATTATTGTCACAGCGGTGGCATCTTTGCTCTTCATGGGAAAAAGGGTCATTGGTGAACATATTTCATTATTAACAAAATTAACAGTGCAGCACAGATATTAATTTCAGTAATATTTTTAGTCATTATTACGTTCGCCGAGGATACTGGGTTATGTTTTCAGTTTGGTTCGTCAGCAGAATTACAGAAAAACTACTGGTCCAATTTTCAGGTCCCACATCACAGGGTTGCTTAGTTATTTGTGTGCTTTTGTTTTTATCTCTATTGTGCAGTTAGTTTGTATACCTACAACTAGTGGGCAGATTATCATGGAACTTGGGAAATCAAATATCAAAGTCTAACTGCCAACAAAATGAAGTGACGTTCAAGATGCTTCATGGTGACTAATTCCTCTGGCCTCAAATTTGTACATACTACTATAATATTCGAATTAAATTTCTCTCCATGAATTTTGACAAATAAAGACATAGTCATTGGAGGAAAAGCCCTACTTAGGTAGAACTCTTGCCCTTTGATTTAATGCTACCATGTGGGAAAACATTTCACTTGGACAAAGAAGTATATAAAAATCTATGCCGGTCTTCTCTAATGGGCTGAAGCCTCAAGGAACAGTATTCGAGGCCTAAGGGCAATGAGTGACTCAATGCAAATAAATCGTACGACGAAAAACTTCCCGGTCATCACACATTTAAAGATTACTCTTAATATTATTACAGTTAGATAATCCATATATCATATTGAAGTCAACTCCAAGCATTCGACCCCTGTCTCACACCACCTGGCCACTATGGACTCCTGGAAGAGTGTGGAGAATTGAGCTTGGATGTAAGCAGGGCTGTAGTCAAGATCACCTTTATCGAGTCCAAGACAAGTCCAAGGCGAGGACTAGTCGAGCCCAAGACAAGACAGAGTCCAAAATGGTTTGAGCCCAAGACAAGACCGAGTCCAGGACAGGAAAAAAAGGTCTTATGCATGATAGTATCAAGACAATCATTTTGGGTTTCACTTTCCCTCCAATAATATTATCAACATAACAAAGACACCTGGACTTGGTCGAGACCAAGACAAGTCCGAGTCCAAATACTAGCGAGCACGAGACAAGTCCGAGACCATCGAAAAATGGTCTCGAGTCCGGACTCCAAGACTGGACTCGAGTACTACAGCCCATTTGTAAAGTTCATTAAACATCTTACAGTACATACTGTACATCACAAGATGATAATCTTCATTATACCACAGAACAGACTTCTTTTTAGGAAAAATTTAGTTCCACTTCTATGGACTGCTCATGGGGCTATACCTTTAATCATGTTTGAATATGCTAAATAACACGTTAAAAGACAACTATTGGCTAACAAACTGCAGGCGACTAATATGAAGCCTATTTGGAGACACAGAGTAAGCTCTTCTACTATTTGTAACTTCTATGGTTCTATGACATGCAAGTAGTATGCAAATCAAATTTATTGAGAGAAAGATCTTGATGTTATTTGATGGCATTTTAACTGGAATGATCAAAACACAAACCTGGGTAATTGGAAAAAAAATCAATACTACGTCTCAAATAGCACCACAGTTAATGAGGTGGTCAAGTTGTATAGAATTTCTTTAGAGTTTCTTTAGAAGCATAATTAGCTGCTATTGTTGCTCATGAGTTAAAGACCTTCCCAACATGGCTGCCACAGTGTGGTATGCTACTTATTTTCCATCATACTCTATCCTGCCCCATAACAACTTACCCTCCTCCACTTACCCCCCTCGTCCTCAGTCGCAGTCAAAGTCTCCCAGTCATCCCTCCTCTCCTCTATATGTAGATCTTATTTATTCATATTTTAATTTAATTTTTTTTCCGTCTTATGGCAGCTATGATCCACGGTATCAGAACCAATTGCATAATTTGAATCAGAGTTTAAAATATTTATAAACAATAATGAAATCAGATCAAATTCATAAGAGATCACCGCGATACGATTTCCATCCAAGAAGTAGCTCCACACTTAAATGAAAATGACCACCAAAAGCACACAGGAAGAATTTTGTTTTTTTCTGCCCTACTTTTGCATTCCCTTGCAATAGGTTTTGAGCTACCTTGGAATACCTTATGCATTCCCTCTGATCCACAGAGGAAGAGTTCTAACATTAATACAACATGAATACATTATGATATGGCATGCTGTTATGTTTTATTTCCAATTGAGTGTGAATATCCACACTTTCAACTGTAGCTCAGCTGCAAGTCTATATCATTACAGCTAATTTTTACGATAACTAGTCTTCACTAGTTACTATTTTGGTCTACATAGCTAGTATTTTGACTGGCTGCTGCCTTTGCTGTGATTGTGACAGAATGTAGCTGGGAAAATGACTTCTTGCTGCTATAATTAACAAAGGCAGTGACACATGATTGGTGAATGGGTGGTGAAACTATTCCTGGACCCCTGTAGTGTACATTGGAAACACAACTGTCATATTGTTAACTGGGCGGGTTAAAGAATCACTGGTTTACAGTCACATTTCCATCTAAATCTATATGTACCAATACGGATGACTGGAATTAATTTGCAGAATAAACCACAGTTGCTCATCCTCTATAGATGTATCTACTCTAGTTATGTCATCCATTTTCCTTCAGCCCTCTTCCACTCACCTTTCAACATTTCCTCTCTCCCTTTAGCTCTTCTACTCACCTTTCTTTCCTTTCTCTCTTCTTCTGTCACTCGTTCTTGTTTTGTTTACCCCTTCCCCATCCATCACACCCTAAGTCTTCCCCTTCCATCTCATCTTGTACCAATATTTTTATACTGGCACAGCAGCAGGTTCTTGAACGTCTTTTTGAATGTGGCGTTGCACAGTGCGTAACAAGCTGGGTTGATAGTAGAGTTGACATAACACAGCCAGTAGCCAATAGCCCAAACAGTGTCAGGGACACACGACTGGCAGAAGGTTGAGATCAACACCATGACGTTGTACGGTGTCCATGTGATGATGAAAGCCAGCAGGATGGCAAAGATAGTCTTGGTCACCTATGGAGAAAGGGAAAAGAATAGCGAGAGGAAGAGTTAACCGAGCAAAAGAAGACTGATGATCTCTACTCTTCTACTCAAACTAGTTTGTGATAGTTCATCTACGACACAACATTGTAGCACGGTGTTTGTGGTACCTTCTTGCCATCCTTAACAAGTGGTTTTGATCTCTAATGATAATCCTAGTCTTTTTCTTGCCATGCCTTGGGTAAATATTCTTTGGGCAGGGTAGTGCATTGCCTGTTGTGTATTTGGTTGAACACACCACTCTTTGCAGAGCCTTGTGGTCCGGTTGGTGTTAGTGGTTTCCGTACCAGACTGTGGTGTTCCCCGTCGGGACGATGATCAGTGATGCATGAGTTGAAATTGCTCAGTATTAGAGGGGATTGATTGGTCCGTAGGGAAAAAACACCTGCACGTTTTCTCTATCGTCCAGAGTGCACTCTACTTGGAAGCATTGTGAGAGCTGAAGAATGTTCAATTTGGGGTAAAAATCGGAGCTTGTCACATTGCCCGTCACATCCCAGATGTGACTGGGAGAAATTATTACTGCTGGGCCGTATATTTCAGTCCTCTCTACTTATATGTTTCAGCTTTCCCTTGATCCAGAGCAAGTACCTTGTGCCGACCCATATGGTGCCAATCACGGATAGCCACCGACATTTGTATTTCCGCGGATATTCCGTATCATAGCAACCAACAAAGGAGCTTAAAAAAATGCTAATCCTCCAAGGCGCTCTAGTCTGGATGTTTTCGGAAGAACACCTGCCTGGCATTTTCAGCTGGGAAAAAAATGCTTTCATGGACAGGCGACCTTATGAAAATGACATAAGCGATTACCTGACCAATGAGAAGTTGGCTGTAGAAGAGCATATTGACCAACCAATCAATTAACCAACCTGGAGTCATCAGCCCTTATCTGCTTTAGCCGGTTTTGCTTGCATATGGACCTCATAACGTGCATAATGTGCAATACTCTGCTGCTTTTATTTATTCATTATTATTGTTCACCATTGCAATTCCTTAATTGTGTAAATACTGTATCATAAAATTCCTTTAACAACTCAAATACAGTACATATCCACACTCCTTATATTTCTTCTATTTACATTTCTACTCTGATACTTATATATTTGTGTATTCTTCACAGAATTTCCCTTTGGTGATCAATAAAGTATTTCTGATTCTGATAAGATACTGTATGTTTAGCCCACTTGTTATAGACAACTCCAAAGGGGTGGGCTTGTAATATGTCATATTTATCATATCTTGTCACATGCTTTTGGAGTTGCCCTCCTGGTATTTAAGTTCCATTTTCTTCCCGTATTCCTTTTTTTTTTTTACCCTTTTTTCCCCCCTATTTTACTGCTCTTTTCACATTGTAGGTTGCTGCTTTATAATTGTCTGTTTCCAGACTGCATTCTTAATTTGTAGGCTGCATATTTATGGCATCTCGGATGGTTTAAGTAATCCGTGGATTCCTTTTGTGGAATTATTTATCTTCATTTTTGGGTTCAGTTGCTTCTGTTTTTTCACAAATTGAATGGAACACAGACTCAGTGAATCCAATGATGTCGTCAGTGACGTTAACAGCGTTGTCCTGGAACGTGATCCAGACTGTAGGGTGGCATGTGATTGGCTTGACCATTTTGTGACCTCACATGTCACTGGGGGCATGTGCAGTAGTTTGATACATACTTTGACCTCAGCAAGAGGGCCGCATGGTTGTTTCTCCTAAACGCGAGCAGCGATTCCGCTCTACCGCCGTTTTTGAAATGTGTTTAGCAGTAATCCAGTGTGTTTATTCCCCTTGTGCTGACTTTTCTACCTAGATAAGAGCCACTCTTGTGAGTTTCGCTCTGCGAACCCCCTGGTATTTTAAAATTGAAGTATGTTCCGTGGTGATTTTGAAGACTGCTGGACCAAAATCAGGAAAAAAAAGTTGTTTAAGATGCACGCTTTGTCATTTTCAAAAGCTCAGAGGAACATTTCCAAATGCCATCTGTCATTTTAACACTAATGAAGTGAAGTGACTGCAGCTCGACAACAACTCATCAACAGCTGCTCCGTACCATTGATACGCAGGTAAACTGGGTAGTCCCACCTGTAAACCATCAGCATACTGTATGCTGCCATGCAAAACCAATAGATTTAGCTATCCTTGTTATGATAAATTATACTGCTCTTTTTTGTGTCTGGAGGGAGGATGTAACCTGCATCATGATACAGTTTGCTTATATCACCTACTCTTCAGATTGTGCTTTTCACACATTCAGGGACACTGAAAAGGGATGAAGCTGAATAATTAAACCCATTGCAATGCAAACTATATATTTCATCATTACAACAATATAAGGGGAAAACACAACATAATAGGCTTTTGTGTTCTCCCACTACCAATCGAACAAAGAGCCGTTGATGTAATGTACCCCTACATGTCAGCCCAACGTGTATTCATATTATTTATGTCTCATGCCTGTTAGATTATATTATAGATTATATTAATGCGGTTTTAAATTGACATACTTTCTTCTCTCTGGCAGCCATTTGTCTTTTCCTTTTCACTTGGCTTCTAGCAATGCTTGCAAACTTTCTTGCCACAGTCCTGGGACGGCTGATTGGGATTGAATGCCTCTCGGCTCCCTCTACAGGGGGGACAATCTCTATAGCGGTGATGCATTCATCCCCGGCCTGCTTCGTTACAATCTTTATCTTGGACCACCTCGAGCTGGAGTTGATCTTGGATACTGCGGGATTGGATGTTGATGTTGCCTCTGGGTTGGGATTTGTTGCAGCCTGGAACAAAACCAAGACAGATTTAGTTAGAAACTGTCCAACAAGACCTGTTAAAGGATGGATGGAAGTGTTTGAAGTCATTACATACTAAAGTGCAAGAATGCTAATCTAGAAAGGGTAGTAAAACTTTTTAATGCACTAACGAGGCCTTCACACCTGCCTTATTTAGGTCAGTCTAGTGTTCATTTTCACCCTTGGTGCGATTAGTTTGCAATCACACTCGGATGCACACCAAAGCGGACCAAACAAGCTTACCGAGACCTCCATGATGATGTGGTCTTGGTACACTTTTAATCGAACTCTGGAACAGTTTGTTCGGGGTGAGAACGTGATCATCACCAAGTCCCCAAGTACTGTATGTGTACTCCCAGCCCAGTCTCATGGCAGTTTGTAAAATAGTCACATTATTTAATCTATAGATTTGTGTCCAAGTCACGTTAATGTCGTTATTTTCGTGTGTTGATCACAAATTTTGAAGTAATATTTCAATGGGAAGCCTATTTCGTGATCACAGAACGGTTACGGTAGCGAGTAGGATTGAAAAGCCGAGTACTTTCACCCTGGAGACCGGGAATCGAGTCCCGCGTGTTGCAGTTCCTTTCTGCGTTATTGTCTTCCTAACCAGAACCGTCCCGTTGTTGTGGCTGGCTGTAGCGTTTTATTTCCCCCCGTTGTTGTAGAGACCTAAAAACAGTAACTACCCTTTTTTGTGTACCTTATTGTAAAGTGTTACCAAAACGAATCTTCTTCAGGACCACTGACTTACCTGTTCATAATTTATGTGATTCGAGAGACAGTATATCTTCTATTTTAAGATTTTGCATTATTATTTGTAATGATCAAAAAGCAAGTGCAGAAAAAAAACACTGTAGGATCAAATTAGGCCATATTATTTACTTTAAGTATAGCAATTTCACTTAAGTCATATAAACCTGAAGTGCAACTTCACTTTTTAGACGTTGAGTCTAGCAATAACTTTCTGGGCCATTGGTGTAGAATACTAAAAATACTAAGTGTGTACTAAAATAAATGGCTTTAAACTTATTACTTGTCCTGAAGAATTCATAGTACTAAGTGCTCGCCGACATTGTGTCTGTGGCTAAAATTAAAATTATTAATGCCTCTGTGTGTGTATGATGGGCAGAGGCATATGACCCAGCCAGGCATATAACAGGCGATCAATGTCAAGCCCATTCTAGATGGTCGAGCTTCATCAACGGTTTTATTTTGAAGCCGGACGTTTCTATAGAAAAAAAAAAGACATACTGCTGGACTCAGTCGAGATCAACTGACCAATGACCAAAAGTCCGAGTGCAAATACCAACGAAGTCAAGGCAATTCCGAGACAATGGAAAAACATTTGAGTCCGAGACCGGACTCAGGTACTACAGCACCGCTCAAACAACACATTCTAGACATTGAGATACGATTTGATGATATTATAAATTGTTTAAATCCCAAAGACAATATACTTTTAAGTTGAGTGTTGAAAATAATGCCTGAAACGGAGAAAAAAAAAAGCTTTTGAACACCAACCTCAGATATCACCTCGTTGTTGGTGTTGTCCTTTGGTTCTGTATGGGGAATAAAAGCTGTGGACGAATCGTTGGAGCTCTCCTTTTCCTAGATGGATGGATGGATGGATGGATGGATGGATGGATGGATGGATGGATGGATGGATGGATGGATGGATGGATGGATGGATGGATGGATGGATGGATGGATGGATGGATGGATGGATATGAAGCTTTTGATTAGATACAGCGATCACACAGTAAATTGCCCCTTCGGTTGACATTGAAGCTATGAACGTCTGCAAGCCGTACAAAAGCTGAGGTGTTAATTGTGTCCGAGTCAGTACCTGCGTGAGTCCTGGACTGGGCTGTGCTAGCGGCTTTGGCTGAACAGGTTTTGGTTCCTCCACTCTGCCATTTTTCACAGCCTCCAGCGCAGTGGTATTTGAGTCCAGACTGACTTTGGGCGTAGAGCGAGGACTGGTCTGAGGACTGGTCTCATTGTTATTGTTCTGCTTTAACAGGTGACTCTTCATCAAGCTGGGAGTTCTGGAAAAAGAGTTAAATCATTAGAACATCTCTGCATAACCAAATGTGCTCCTTTTAAAAATACACAAATGGACTTTTCTCATTAGTTGGGAAGATAGTGTAATTCATGCTCAACCAATTGGGTACATGATTAATCAGTGTTAATAGCCTTGTTGACATGCATCTGGTGCCAATTTGTGATTTATTGACCCACTTGTTAATTCTTTTGGTTGAACACATAAATCTCCTTTTCTGGAAGTTGTAAAGTGCAAGCTACAGTAAAAGCAGATATAATTATTTTGATAATAATAGATAACCAAATAGCTAGAGCTCAACACACTGTAGACCTAGAAACACACAGTATACACACATTTAGCCACATGTTCGGTAAACTGGAATATACAAGGTATTTGGATGGACAGCAGAGAAGTATAAGGTAGTTAGGTGGTTTGAAAAGTTTCTATGTACGTTGTCAACTTTTTTTCTTGCAGAAAAAAGATTTTTAAATGCATCAAAAAAGCAAGTTATTTCCTACCCAATAATGTAATATTGTTAAAGAAATTCTTAACAATTCAGAAATTAGGTTGCAGGGCAGGCAGTGACTTATAGATTAGAAAATACTGTTTTTATCAGAAGGTTCTTGGTTTGAATTCAGGAGTAAAAGAGGGAATTATTTTTTTTAGTAACAACTGCCTTGGTGCCTTTGAGCAAGGTTCTTAAGACCACAAGTGGCCAACAGTAGAAAACTGTGGTTTTACTCGACTGCTGCCAGTGGTCAGTGTGTTTCTTTGTAAGCATTAAGCAAAAATGTTTTATCTTCTATACCTGGAATCCAGGGCTGAAACGATTCCTCGAGTGATTTGATAACTAAAAATTACCCAATGCTAATTTCTTTGCATCGAAGCTTTGTATAATCCATTTAACAGTCCACTGTGATTTTGCACGAATGATTATTACTGTCACACAACTTGCTTACAGTGTTGTGTGTATAGGTGACATGGAAAATGCATGGCAGGGGTGAGGAAGACACAGGTCAGAGGAAACAACCGAAAGCGTCTAAAGTTTGGGTTCATTTCAAGCTGAAACTGAATAAAAACTGTGCAAAACCGAACTAGCTTATCAAAAAAGCCCTGCATCTATGCTTCAGCATCCAAGCATCCAATCTAACGTTACCACCTAGTCCACAGAGCGGTCCGGGCACATGGTAACTTTATCATTAAACGTCCAATTAATATGATTGCTAGTTGTAATGAGAGCTTAACCGCCAACTCCGGCAGCGGTGCCCTGGTTTTGCATCACCAGGTTGGACTTGGCGGATGAGAGACACACTCTGCTGGGACATAGAGCTGGTTAGCTGATTGGGTTAGTTGTTTATTTTAAGAATACTCTGACTACTGAAATAATTCATAGCTGCAGCCCTATTGGAATACTTTGTAACTAACCAAATTCAAGCTCAGCGTAGTTGTTGTTATTAGACAATAACACCTTTTGCAATCATCTTCTATAAAGATTTCATCATTTAAGACATCATTTTGTTTGAATTTCAACCAAGTTAAACTGTTAACGGAGAGATTACATGGAAAACGGAAGCAAAAACAGATCTATGTCAGTGTCACTCAGTCACCATAATCTTCACCTAGAATGATGCCATCTTTCTATCCTCAATATCCATAGCAACAAAGGCATGTGACTGACCTCAGGAGGCTAGGATCACCCTATTTGCTTTACTCACCTCATCCGAGACTGAGAGTACCATAACTGTGTTCGGGTCTCCCCAATTAACCAATCTGTCAATTTGTTGCAGGTGCTTTGTGTCACTAAGGATTGTACATGGTTGCCGCGCTTTATATTTTCCTAGAAAGAACAGACAAATCCACTGTGTAACACATAAATCACCAGAGGGCATCTGTGACTGTGACTAGTCATCGAAGAGCTTGATGACGGTCTTAGTGAGGTTGAAAGAGATCAGAAGTCATGATTAGAATTATGGATCTTTGAAATGACGACCGCCATCCATCACTCACAGCATGCTGGATGCTCTTAAAGAGCCAAGCCTTCTTAGGTCAGTCACATGACTTGGTTGATATAAAGTCCCGAGGGTTAGGTAGAAGGACGGCATTAATTTAAGATGACATCCGTAGTGAGGGTCATACAGATTTATAGTTCTTATTATAACTACAAACTCATTCTATTTTTTTGAACTTGTCTTTTTTCTTTCATGACGTTATTTGTATGTTGTCATTCGGTTGATTCCTTTGATGCTCTTACTTAATTCCCTTCTTCTCCTTCTTCTCTGGTTTGTGTTTGGACACCCTGCTCCTGGAGGCAAGGGAAATGTGGATGTACAGGACTGTCATAATAATGACAGGAAGATAGAATGCTGCTATAGCCGTCCCAAACGTTGCTGCGGGGTTCGAAAGGAACTGTAGAAAGAAGGAAAGAAAGAAAGAAAGAAAGAAAGAAAGAAAGAAAGAAAGAAAGAAAGAAAGAAAGAAAGAAAGAAAGAAAGAAAGAAAGAAAGAAAGAAATTTTGTAGACACAACATACCTGACATCAATCCTGTCTCCATAAAGTTTTGGTTTGATCTATACATCTTTGAGGTTGCAGTTAGTATTGTGTGGCGCTGCAGTATATTAAAAATGTAATATTTTGCACATCCATCAGTATACATTAGAGGTAATATTAACACACTGAAAGCGATATCTCATTTGATGGCGCATTGCAGGCATCATATATATACAGTATATACACTATAAGTGCCAAAACCACAGAATCAGCTGTAGCTTAGGAAAAGATTGCTTCTTAGGCAAAGGTTTTGTATATTATATTGTTATTATTATTATCAGTGATCATTAGATAATGTCATAAAACTTCCATATTAATGTAGCCTACTATTAGCAGTAATTTTGCCGTGACTGCACATAAAACATTGTGCCTAAACAGGCAGGTATGCTCTCTTTACTTGCTTGTCCTTTCATTTTCCACAGCAACAATCCCTCCTTATTTCACCACATCAATTCATTGTCATTGTTTGTAATGAGAAGAATTCATTTTTTTATGGATTTCACAAATTTCAGTATGACATGTTATGCCGTAAACCATTTAAATCTGAGCATGTGCGACTCAAATCTGCACTCGACTCACATCGAGGAGAGACACAGTGTATATACTGTATATACAGTGTGCGTATGTTTGTGTGTATATATATATATATATATATATATATATGTATATATATATACAGTGTACCCACAAAATGCAATTTGTCTATTATATAAACCATCATGGTACATTCGTATTCATATGTCATGCCATGTTTGTGTGTTTATTTGCTGTTTCTCAGCTTGAGTATCACCTGTAGACAGCAGAATTCATAGTTCACAGGCAGGTCCTGATCCCCAGTCTATTTTTGTTCTGTGCAGTGTTCCTTGTTCCACTTTTGTCTCATCGGTCCACAGAATGTTGTCCCAAAAGTCTTGGGGATCATCAAGATGTGTTGTGGAGAAATTGAGACGAGCTTTGATGTTCTTTTTGCTCAGCAGTGGTTTTCTCCTTGGAACTCTGCCATGCAGGCCATTTTTGCCCAGTCTTTTCCTGATGGTGGAGGCATGAACGCTGACCTTAACTGAGGCAAGTGAGGCCTGCAGTTCTTTGGACGTTGTTGTGGGGTCTTTGTGACCTCTTGGATGAGTCGTCGCTGCGCTCTTGGGGTAATTTTGGGCGGCGGCCACTCCTGGGAAGGTTCACCACTGTTCCATGTCTTCGCCATTTGTGGATAATGGCTCTCACTGTGGTTCGCTGGATTCCCAAAGCTTTGGAAATGGCTTTATAACCCTTTCCAGACTGATAGATCTCAATTACTTTCTTTCTCAATTGTTCCTGAATTTCTTTGGGTCTCGGCATGATGTGTAGCTTTTAAGGATCTTCTGGTGGACCTTACTGTGTCAAGCAGCTCCTATTTAAGTGATGCCTTGATTGTGAACAGGTGTGGCAATAATCAGGCCTGGGTGTGGCTAGAGAAATTGAACTCAGGTGTGGACAACCACAGTTATAGTATGTTTTAACAAGGGGGGCAATCTCTTTTTCACACAGGGCCATGATGGTTTGGATTTTTTTTCACCTTTAATAATAAACACCTTCATTTATAAATTGCATTTTGTGTTTACTTGTGTTGTCCTTGACTATTGTTTAAATTGGTTTGATGTTCAGAAACACTTAAGTGTGACAAACATGCAAAGGAACAGGAAATGAGGAAGGGGGCAAACACTTTTTCACACCACTGTATATATATATATAAATGTACATATGTATTTGTGTGTGTATATATATATATGTATATGTGTCTATATATGTGTATGTATATGTATATGTGTGTATATGTTTATGTAAATGTGTGTATACGTATATGTATATGTGTATGTGTGTATATCTATACTGTTTTTGATCTGTCCAAAGGATCAGTTGAGTTGTATTTACTGTACCTGAATATAACACTCTCCAGGTGGGACTGTTCGCTGTCCAACGATGAACTGCCAGAACAAGATGGCAGGAGCCCACAAGATGAACGACAGGATCCAGGCCGCCGCGATCATCAGCCCTGCCATCTTCGTAGTCCTCCTTGTCGGATACGTGAGGGGCTTCGTCACGCAGAAATAGCGATCGAAGCTGATGATCAATAAATTCATAACCGAAGCGTTCGAGACAACATAATCTAAAGCTAGCCACAGGTCACACACCACCGGCCCGAGCGGCCAGTAGCCGACGATGATGTAGACCGTGTACAAATTCATGCTGAAAGCGCCAATTATCAAGTCAGCGCATGCTAGTGAAAATAAGAAATAGTTATTGACAGTTTGTAGGTGACGGTTTACTTTGATGGACAGCATGACTAAAATATTTCCTGTGACAGTCACAAAACTCAGAGATCCTGTAACCAAGGCAATAAAAAACATCTCCAGAGCTTTATATGGACTTCCTGCCCCAACTCCTTCGTCCACAGGAGAACAGAATGTTGACTCATTGGAGGACGAATTGCAGGACGTGTTGGAGAACAGGTCAGCTGATTGGATGATTGATGACCCTGAAGGAAGAAACGGAGAGATAAGAAGACACACAAAGGGGTGCACAATTATCATCATAGTGGCTGATGACTTCTAATTTAGTTCTAAATTTGGCATAATTAAAGAGGTTTTTCTTCCTTTCATTTAATCCAAGTAACATGTCAGCTGATGTAAAAGTCGGATTGGTACCAAATCAACATAATAACCCTTAGCTTTACATGTTTAAGACCATATGGATGATAGACTTTGAGTAAGCAGAGGGCGCAAAACTACTTTTTGAAATTTCCATGAAAACGGGAATGTGGAAAACCTCGAATTTCTTGGCACGGGAATATTTGCTAACCTTAATTAGTGAAGCAATGTTCAGAAATGGTTCACAGCTGGCTCATCGGAGATGATATATTTCTAAGAAGCTCAAACATCTGGAGTTTGAAAATGAGTTATGCTTAACCCTTTCTCTACTGCCGTCACAGCTCGACTGGGGATGCTTTCTAGCAGCACACCCATCTGGTTGTACTGGCCCTCCCCCAACCACTCACTGTAAGGGGAGGTAAAAAAAAAAAAAAAAATGAATTTTGCAGATGTGAAATACGATTGACTTTTCATATGACTGGCATACTTGCACTGAGATGTGATTTTTAGTTTTCTATTCAACTACAAACAGCCTCACTGTGTCTGTTTTTTCTAACATTCCCTCCTATCATTAAAACTGAAACATCTACGAAAGGGGGCCAACATATCCAGGTCTCGTTGTGTAGGAGTATATACTTTTCTCCAGGCAATGGGTGCTAACGCCATTGACAAATATATTTCTTCTTCCAATGCAACACTTCTAATAGCAACAAGAAATATTGCATGATTTTTACAGATATGTATTGATATCACACACAGAGCAGTACAAGAAGCCAAATCTCAAAACAGTGACGCCATTCTCCTCCGTAAAACGATAGTTGTCCGCTCTATAACATCTTTGATCCCATTAGACTAGTTTGACTTGGAGGATTACTCTCTTTCCCACTTTGAACTCTTTGCTCTCACTGTTGCCCATATAAGGCATATAGTGTAACTTCATTTCCATAAATAAACTTGGAATTATTCATGGGAGAGCTATAGAATACACGGAGCACGGAGCTAGCGGCAGAATTGAGCGAAAACGTGATAAATTATGGACATCAGTGGATAAATCTTGGATGTACCAGTTTGATTTAATGCTCAATGACCCCGAAAAAGGGCACCAGTTCCAGGCTGGATAGAAGATCATCTGTAGAGGCTAGAAAGACCCAGAGGAGACCTCTTTGGCCGCTAGCTCGTTAGCTTTCATCTGCAATAATCGGTAGGTTTCTGTGTTTTATGGTTATTAAATGATTGAATTATGAATCAGAGGGGCCGTTTTCGCTCGGATACAATTCTCTCGGTTCCTGAGGGTTAAAACAACTCCCTTACAGTTCCAATATGTTTGTATAATATTAACCACCGTAATCAGAGATGCTTATATATGAAACAGAGTAACCAAACCGCAGATATTTCACCCTCGTCTGGCTATCACCAGACCAAGCCAAGCTCAACAGCCCAGTGCATCTGTATGAGATTCACTGGGCTTTCAACTAAAGAACGAGAAAGTCCACTTAGGACAATAATAAAAGAAAAAGAAAAATGGCGTAGGCAGTCAGTTGAGGTGGATAGATGGGTCAAACAACCACAGGACTTTTCACCCAGGAGGCCAGTGGGTAGTCGGGTAGGTGAGTAGTTTTGTTGTTTTCAAGTAGTTTTTGAAATCTGTATTTTTGTATTATATAGTATTGCATTTCGCTACATTACAAATCCATCTGCAACAACTACACCAGACCTGGGCATTCTTTTTTCTTTTTTTTTCTTCAAAATATGGACAGTGTCTGTCCACGTCTGATGCAACGAAAAAGGCACCCTTTGGTGTGTGCGTAGAACGTACTGGGGAGAGCAGCATGTAGACAGGTTTAGTGAGTAGTATCTAATATAGGGAGGTTGGACAGGGTTCGTGTCCCGCGTCTGTCCTTAACCGTCCCGTTATTGCTGCATGTCAGGGAACCATAAGCCCACCCACAAGCTTTTCCTTAACCTAAAAGCGTCAAAAGGGACGCCAAAAGTTATTTGACGCTAAAGGAGACGGAGACGCTAAAGGAGACGATCAAGCGCGTGTTACGTGGCGCTAAAGGTGACGACCAAGCGCGTGTTACACGACGCTAAAGGAGACGACCCAACGCGTGTTACACGACGCTAAAGGAGACGACAAAGCGCGTTTCATACGATGCTAAAAGAGACAACCAAGCGCATGTTATACAACGCTAAAGGAGACGACAAAGCGCGTTTCATACGACGCTAAAAGAGACGACCAAGCACGTGTTATACGATGCTAAAGGAGACAACCAAGCGCATGTTATACGACGCTAAAGGAGACGACAAAGCGCTTTTCATACGACGCTAAAAGAGACAACCAAGCGCGTGTTATACGACGCTAAAGGAGACGACCAAGCGCGTGTTATACAACGCTAAAGGAGACGACCAAGCGCGTGTTAAACGACGCTAAAGGAGACGACCAAGCGCGTGTTATACGACGCTAAAGGAGACGACCAAGCGCGTGTTATACGACGCTAAAGGAGATGACTAAACGCGTTATATGACGCTAAAGGAGACAATCAAGTGTGTTATACGACGCTAAAGGAGACAACCAAGCGCATGTTATACGACGCTAAAAGAGACGACAAAGTGCGTTTCATACAACGCTAAAAGAGACGACTAAGCGTGTTATATGACGCTAAAGGAGACCACCAAGCGCGTGTTATACGACGCTAAAGGAGACGACAAAGCGTGTGTTATATGACGCTAAAGGAGACCACCAAGCGCGTGTTATACGACGCTAAAGCATACATTTGTATAGATGTTTATACATTTGTATGGATTTTTCTTTAATTAAAAACAAAATAGTTTTAAATGTACGACTCCTTGTCCTAAACGTGGACGAGATCCACCCCCCACCACCACCACCACCCTGTTTTACAGTTTTTTTAATGTAACTAAGTAGCTTTTACTTAAAGTACATTTTAAATGAACTACTTATTACTTTTACTTTTTCAGATAGGTAGTGTCACTTGTAATTGAGTAATATTTCAACAAAGTATTGGTACCTTTACTTGAATACAATATTTTAGGACTTTTACACCTCTGGTTATTGGTGTGGAAGAGGTAAAAGTAAGTAAGTAGCATACAGCACCATGCCACGGAGAAAAAAAAAACTGAATGCAACTGTTAAAAAATAATTTAAGGTAGATGAATAATCACTAGACACATCAGTGTTGTGTACTTTGGGCTACTATTAGATCCGTAGTAAAAATACACCTGATGGATTGTGGTTTATGGTGTTAGCCATGCTGCTGTAAAGGCATGCTGTTGGGCTAATAAACGGTATCTAGTAACATGAAACAGTAAAGAATATTCCAAATAGTCTTTTGCATCATTTATTAAAACACCAACTCAGAAGAGTGAAATCCAAAAGGATTATTTTTTTGGATTTAAGGTAACATGACTCAGAAAATACATGATGTGGGAGAATGGCTGCAGTTTATACCGTTGGATAAGTCTGACTGAAGTTCCTAGACATGAGTCATGTATTTGTGCTGATGATTTCAACTTTGCTGACTTTCTATAATATGAGCTTCAGCTCAACCCTCTCACTCAGCAGAGAAGCTGTTTCTTAGAGATTCTAAAGTCATCATTTAGAGTCCTTTCACTCCCCGCCACGGTCTATTTGAAAGGGCTATGGTACAAATCAATGAATTTCACTGCATTTACAGAGCAAATATGTTCACACTGGACAGTCGGGTCTACTTCAAAAAATATATTTTTTAAAATTCAAATTCATCAGAATCAGTTATAATATATAATATAATAAATGATTCTGATAAAGTAATAATACAATAAAATAAAAACGGACGGTCAACCATGTTTTGTATTGGCGTTCCATAGTTTGTCCACCAGAGGGCACTCTGTTGGTAACACTGTTTTTTTTATTATTATTGTGTTTTTCTACAGAGGACTTTAAGTTTCATGTCTTAAGTTTGTATTTTTATACATTTTATTTGTCAGAACTTTAATATATTTTCATATATCTGTTCTGTTGTGACAATAAAACAAATTATTGTCATATTATTTCAGTGAGAACTCCTAAATAACTATAAATAACTAATGTTACGGAAATCTGTTAGGGTTTTGTTACGCCTTTCTGGATTTCTTTTTTTTAAATATATATATCGGCCGATATATCGGAATATTGGATTTTTAAATAACCAAATATTCGGTCGGGCTCTAATTTTCATGGAGGTGTTTTCCACATCTACTGTACTTGTATGTGTTGGCTTATGTCCAAGAAGGTACTGTAGGTAGGTAGGTTTATTGTTCAGAACAGAGGCAATCCAAGTAGACTATGCAAAATATGAAGGAAAGAAATTCAAGATTCTTGAATTTCTTTCCTTTGTGTATATATTTGTATACTTCCTCTGAAGTTCACTCAGTCACAGACTTGTGGCATTGGCAAATCAGGATGAGTCTGTAAAAATGATGCATATTGCCTTTTCCATACATAAAGTAGTATTTTTAAAGAAAGAATGTGAAGTTCAAATGTATACTTTGCAGGTGACATGATGTTGAGGAGACCATATAAATGTAACTGATTGTTAGTGTTTTTACTGGCTGCGTTCTGTTAAATGCAATTTCCGGGCCTGAGAAGTGAAGCCAATGCGGAAGTGCCTTAAACCTGCATTGTATCTAATTTCCAGTAGGGGGGGCGACTCCACTGGCTCCAAAAAGAAGTCCAATTGTATAGAAAACCTATGGGAAAATGACCCTATTCGTCATGTGTCATCACGTGAATTATTACCTCAATAAACATTTTCCTGACAAGTTTATGGTCTCAATCGCTAGTTTTGAGTCTTCTTCAATAAAGCATGATGTTCATTTTGTAAATTATGGTCCCATTTATTTAAAAAAGGACAGGGCTGTGCCACTTACTGGTCTCTTCTCCACTCAGCCCAAACATGTATTAGCATTACAGTGTACTTTTAGTTTGTACTAATGGGCCATTGTGCCACATATGTCCCTGTCCCCTGTGAGGGCAAGTTTCTGTTTTGTCACAGATGGACCACAAGGGGTTCTTAAAAGCACCAAAAACCACGCAAAAATGTATAGATGTCATACATCTTTCATATGTCTGTCCTTTTTATTTTCAAAATGCAGTTTTAGCTTAACTTACAGACTCATCACTTGTTAAAGGTCCCATGACATAGTGCTCTTTGGATGCTGTAATATAGACATTAATGGTCCCCTAATACTGTATCTGAAGTCTCTTTATATAGACCTTAGTGGTCCCCTAATACTGTATCGGAAGTCTCTTTTATATAGACCTTAGTGGTCCCCTAATACTGTATCTGAAGTCTCTTTTATATAGACCTTAGTGGTCCCCTAATACTGTATCTGAAGTCTCTTTTATATAGACCTTAGTGGTCCCCTAATACTGTATCTGAAGTCTCTTTTAGATAGACCTTAGTGGTCCCCTAATACTGTATCTGAAGTCTCTTTTATATAGACCTTAGTGGTCCCCTAATACTGTATCTGAAGTCTCTTATATACACCTTAGTGGTCCCCTAATACTGTATCTGAAGTCTCTTATATACACCTTAGTGGTCCCCTAATACTGTATCGGAAGTCTCTTTTATATAGACCTTAGTGGTCCCCTAATACTGTATCTGAAGTCTCTTTTGGGGGGGGGGGGGCTTGACCAACTGCCACGTTGTTTGTTTGAAAGCCATGATGTCTCTTTGTCATGGGTGGGCCACATTCTCTGGGCGGGCAAAGCAGAGAAAGGGGAGCTAACCTTGCCCCTTATGACCTCATAAGTGGAAGATTCCAGATCGGCCCATCTGAGCTTTCATTTTCTCAAAGCCAGAGCAGGATACCCAGGGCTCAGTTAACACCTATCACCATTTCTAGCCACTGGGGGACCATAGGCAGGCTGGGGGTACGCATATTAATGTTAAAAAAATCTTAAAGTGCCATGCCATGGGACCTTTAACTAACGTTATACAAGACATCTTGATGACAGCCAGGCAGCCTTTCTGACTAAGTGAGTACATTATTTTGCTCTCTTACTTACCACTCAGCTAAGTGAGAGTTTTAAGGGCTGGTATTCAGGGTTCAACATTCCCTTTTTGTCCACCAGCTAAATTGATACTTTTTCTTTTGGCTAGTGAGTCAAGCAAATCTACCAGCCACTTATATGTGTTGCCAGCATTTGGCTAGTAGATTATTTTTTGGGCATTTTCAGCCTTTATTTTGATAGGACAGCAGAAGAGAGAAGAAAGGGGAGAATGACATGCAGCAAAGGGCCGCACGTTGGAGTCAAACCCGGGCTCGCTGCGTCAAGGAGCAAAACCTCTGTATGTAGGCGCCCTTTCTTCCAGCTGAGCTATACGGGCGCCCGGATGGTTCTATTTTTTAACCCTGCTTGCATGTTCATGTGTTGAAAGGGACTGCAAGGACGGTTGGTGTCAGTCTAATTGCGGTGGGCTGGTCTAGGTCTCAAAAGTCCAAGGCTGATTTTTGACCCCAGTCCAGCCCTGGGTGTGCAGCGAGACAGGCTGGACAGCGGAGCTGGACCCAAGAAAAATGTGCGCAGAAGATTATATTAGTTAAAGTTTGACACAATTAATATGCAATGATTAGTTGTATTTATTAAATATACTGCATAAAAGTAGTACACATATGAAGTTATAGATCTTTAAGTTTTCATAATACCTCTTTCTGATGCAATTACACAAACCCCAACATGTCTTCATGCAGCCAAATATATTTTCTGTTCATCAATTCAAATAGACCAAGCTGATTAATCTAGACTTTACAAAACAAGGATTTACGGTTGTCATAGTGTATTCTCTTTTATTTATTTCATGCATGCATGCCTCACAAAATACAGAATAAAAATACTGCAACATCAGTGCATACATATTTCATAATAAACATGTTTAACATAACCATAAAAAATGCACACACAACCATGCCATACCAAGGCCTTGGGTGACTGAAAATGATAGGAGTGAGGCTGTGTAAAAATATATATGTAATGTATATCTGCATTTAAATCATGTATATGAATCCTGCCTTTGTAGGGTAAGACATATTGCACAATGATATATCCAGAGAATAAACTAGAACACTTTGAAAATAATTCAACATAACAAGCTGAGTGAAGTTAACTGCTGGTAGTCACCATCACTTCACTTCATATTGAAGCATTGCAATATGTCAGAAACATGGGAAATTGCCTACAGGTGAAGCGATTACACCATCTCCTACAGTGGCAGGGATTAACTAATGATTTTTTGCCTCCACGGCCAAATACCAGCCAACCTTCCTGTGAGTACACATCTATTATGCCGATACCATAAAGCTGACGTGTTCAAATTCTTGTAAAACTATGGGTTAGCAGCAATTTCACTCCACTTATTTTCCTTCTCTACTCTTTGGTGGTACAAATGGGAGGACATGTCAAAGAGGCCTTCTTGTTCAGTCCACTACTCCCCCAATTTCTCCTGCTTTTCCACAGTCTACCTCCATCCACGTCCCCACAGCTTCTCTACCCCTCCATCATAATGACGTCACTATGGCTCAAATCGCCAAAGTCTTTTTCATTAATGCCCATTGTAAGAAATAATTGTTCACTCTTAAATGAGTCTCTCCTGATTGGCATATCTCCTTATTTTCATGATTTTCCAGATGTATGATAATATATGTTTCATTTCATCAGAAAAACAAGAAAAAGGCTGACTTAAAACAGCTCGGACAGAGTTTTATGACCACCTTACAGCAAACGATTAAGACGGGAGCGTGACACAACTCAAGCAAAAATGATAATGGAAATTTGTCTGACAGTGAAATGCCTTGAAAGGTCGCTTGGTGTAAGCCTGGAATTAGTCTGCTGCATCGTCACTTGTCATTTAGAGGGTCGCTGCACAGAAAAGACTTTGAAAAGCAAGGTGGATACACTCACAATTTAAACTGCAATATTATAATGAAGTGGAATGAAGTCACAATTAGTCACAGTACTTATATAATCAGTGATGGAAAAATAAGATTAAGTAGAATAAGAGAAGTTTGAATATTATACAGAATAAAACCTTACCATATACATGACATTTTGTCCTGCAATTTTTTTCATGTATTGTGTGTATATATAACATACAAAATATACAAGGCACAGACAGTTTTTTTCTAACTGCTACACAGACTCCATTTTTGTAGTATGTGGTTCCGTGCCAGCTTCCCTGTGGGAATTGAATTTTGTGATGATAATCAGCGTTGGGGTTGATACTAACTAGTTACACTACTAGTTACATTACTTCTGGACGACTCTGTAACAACTCCTGAGATGCACCATAACTTACTTGCCAAATAACAATGTAAAGTTAAACCTCATGTATGCCCAGATCAACACACACCCTTATTATAATGATAATAATAACCCAAAAAGATACACAAAAGACTTCTTAAGCTCTGACATTTTTTTTTTTATTCTCTCCTTACGTTATGCAGATAGATGAATAACCAGTAATGCAAGTAACGTGAAAAGTATTTGATAAGTAACTGTAAGGTGATTACTGAGTTATCAACAGTAATGTGTTACATTACTGCTTTACAGAAAATGTAATCTGATTACAGTACCCCCAACACTGGTAATAATGCAGGGTTGGAAACTTAGGCTTTATTAACTGATACAGAATTAATGAAAGGGATACTTAACCGATTAGCATTAAGCATTAGCTTTGTATTTTCGAATGGCCGTGCTTCCCTCCCTCATGTCCCCCTCAGACTAGATTTCTCTGTATTGTGGGTCTGGAAAAAAGTCTCAGATGACGAAAAAAATCATCATTTAATGTCATCAAAGGCATTTTTGTCCAGAGGCTAACCGAGCAGATAATGGGTGGGTAGGACTTGTGGCGGTAGTCTGGGTTAATATTGACACGAACTGGTGCAGAAATAGGGGGGGGGGGGCTTTTATCCAACTACTGCTAACCGCTGGTAGAGTTTGTGACTGTTAGATGCCGACCATTCTACATTCCAAGCAAATTCACGGCTGTGTTTGTACTTCAAACATCACTCCAAGCTAAGGTGACCTTATTTCTCAAAACACGTCATTTTTTTTTATGTTTGCAAAACTTAAAACGGGGACACTAGACCTAGAGCTGTTCTCATTAGGGGCTAAGCCCCCCCAGGCTTGTTTCTGCAACAGCTCATTGAGTATTGGATACAATAAAAACTATTGAGGAAATATTTTCCTTTGACATTGATGCAGTATTAAACGAGATCGCTGCAGTCGGCAGCAGAGAAACAAGCTACAGTGTAAGTCAATTGGATAATTGTCCATTTTGTATTTATGTTCATAAAAGTGCTCATTTTGCTACTGACAGACTCAGATTAGTATTCTAAGTGTCTGACAACATTATGGAAAGGATTTCTAAGGCGGTCGACCCTTCCAATATCGGGTCTGTCAGTCACAGTGGCGGTCACCAAAACCGGGGACTGTCCCCGGAAACCAGGGACAGGTCTGGTCACCCTACTCCAAGCGCTAATGCTACCATTGCGTTAGCTGAACTTTACGGGGCCTGTAATGTGTGTGCACTAAATGTAGCCCGTTTCGTATGTGGTTTTTATATATTTAAAATGTGTAACACCACTTGAGCCACGGTGAAACATTGTTTCGTGTATGTGGCTGAAATGACATTTCAAAATGGAAATGACGCACAGTTTCATTTCAATCATCATGATTTCTGATTTATTAATGATGTTCATGTCTTCTTCATCTGTAAATCTGTAGTTAAAGTGACAGGCTAAAGAAACTGAATTGTAGTGTTGTAATTATTGTTATTTATTAACTAAACTTTACTTCTTTATTACTTCATCATGTTTGTGGCTCTTCAAATAAAGCGCTGACCTGGTCTATCTTTAACATTAATAAATAGCATATGATTTATGGTGGCACATGCAGCAATCATCTTTGTGACACCTCAAATAAAAAGTCAACACATTTCTAGAAGTTATTAAAAAGTCAAATTCATAAATATGCTACTTGGTGAGCATTGTTCTCAGGCTCTTATGTTGTTGTGAATAAAACTACAAAATGCGTCTGCAGTATACTGTATTGTGTAAATTTAGTGATCTCAGTATCATTTTGCCAACCCACTCCTTTAATTCTTAATGCATTTAATGCAACCATTATTCATATCTGCACATATCAATGTTAAAGATGGACCAAGTCAGCACTTTATTTGAAGGCCACAAACATGATGAAGTAATGAAGGAGTTAACAATGTTGACAACGCTACAATTCTTTCGAATATATGCACACTGCTGTGATTTGAAGACATGAACATCATTAATAAATCAGATACCATGATGATCATGATCGTGACACCTTAATTGATGCATTCATTTGACACATTGTTCCTGCATTAAGTCATGTATGAGATACTATCTTGTACATTACTGATAGTTCATGAAGTAAATGAATGAATTCATGCTTTTTCATGCATGAATTCATAATTCATGTACCATTATTATAAAGTGTTACTGTATTAATGAATCATTAGCTAATAGAAAGTTAATGAGACATTCCTGATTAACTGATTCATGCACTGATAGACTGAACTTCTCATTAAATAACCTGTCATTCATTCCTCAGTAACTGCCTACATTTCTGTGTACCTTGTTGTACAGTGTTAACATAGAATCACAACAGATCGGATAGTTAAGACGTCGAGGAGGTCATCAATTACACAACAACGGTACTCGCTTTGAACACATCGTACAGTCTTCATCAGCAGATGGAGTTTGCTCGGGAATATGATAACATGTTGTCTTTGATTATAATTGGACACAGACCAAAGACTCAAGCTGTCATGGCTGTCCATGACTTCTTCATGTGTATTTGGAACTGTGTGATAGTAGTAGTGGTGTTCTCCACAGCTGTCACACCACATACACCACTACAGTCTTCCTCTCAGGGGGGTCCTGTCTTTAGGTTGTACCTGCGGAGATCTTAAAGAGTAACTACGCTTTTTTTCAACCTGGATTTTCCCATGTTTCCCAAGTGTCTGACAACATTATGGAAAGGATTTCTAAGGAAGATGACCTTCCTAATAAAGAGTAAGATCCTTTTTTTTCCATCCGTAAAATGCAGTTCGCTAAACCCACCAGACTCCATGTAAATAAACAGTCATTTTAACATCGTAAAATACACTTCATTCCAAGTCAACAGACACAGAATAAAACTATGAAAAGCCATTTTGGGTCATCTTTCCACTTTCCCAACCGTTACAAATCTCCTTAATATGTCTTCCATTTTCTTCTATTTATTTATTTATCTTGTTTGTCTCGTTTCTGGGTTTCTGGGCTCTTGCCAAAAAAAAAAAAAAGAGCTCTAGAAGAACTAACCCATGCACGCAGAAGACTTGTCTTAGATCCTTCGTAAAATATACAACACGGGTTGATGTGATGAGAGGCATTACTATTGATTTCATCACCATCATCTTACACACTCACATATATACATGAACAGGATTCCTGCAAAAAGGCTCTAGTCAGCATGTTGTTGCAACATGAATATCTCTCTAACATGGGCATACATTCATCTAAGATCCAAATCAATATTAAATTATACAACCATAGATACTACCTACTCTACCTTTTTTACCTACCTGCTCTCAAAATGCTTAAAATTGCAAAGCCATGCACATTGGGATGCATTTAAATAATCCTGTAATAAATACTGTTGATTGTTGACATCCTGTTACAGCAAGGTTGATTTAACTGTACAGTTATTGATTGAGACTATAAATAGCCTTGGTGTGGCTTGGATATGTTTTGAGGTGTTGGGACTACCCAGAGAAGGGAGAGGAGAGCAATGGGGTGATAGTCTTCTTATAGCTCAATGCTGATATCCAAATATAAATGTTCAATTTTTAAAAGAAGCAGAGTGGAGAAAAAAAGGAGATATTCAAAATGGTCCTTAGGGAAGGAAGCTGGTCTAGCAGTTTTCCAGCAAACAAGCTTTGGTTGTTTTGTTGTAAGTGCGGACCAGAGCAAACCCGACCCTAACGCACAGGTCCCATTGCACAGCCCACAGCATCATCCTGATTATTGGTGCTTTGTGTTTTTTTTTTTTGTGTGCACGCCTCACTAAGCCATTAAGACCAGTTATGCTTGTTATGCAGGATCGCAAACAAATTGTTTTTCTGCTAGCACCAGAAAACTAAAAATAGATATATAATATAATCATGCACAATTCAAAGTACACTGCTGTGGTTGGTAACAAATTATAAAAACCAATTAAACGAGGATGGAAAGTCTTTAGTCACATAGCCTATTATAACTTTGCTTTATGTTCTGTATGATCTTTATTGGTTAAGATAATATTGTACTCATTGTACCAAAGTAACTGCTGAGAATTGGGATTGCTACAACAAAGTCCAACGCAAGAAACGACAGACGGTTTACCCCCAGATTATCTAAACCACGTCACTGAAATACTGTAAGAACACAACAGTAATAATCCCTTATGGATCCCATAACATGGTGCTCTTTGAATAGACATTAGTGGTCCCCTAATACTGTATCTGAAGTCTCTTTTATATAGACCTTAGTGGTCCCCTAATACTGTATCTGAAGTCTCTTTTATATAGACATTAGTGGTCCCCTAATACTGTATCTGAAGTCTCTTTTATATAGACCTTAGTGGTCCCCTAATACTGTATCTGAAGTCTCTTTTATATAGACATTAGTGGTCCCCTAATACTGTATCTGAAGTCTCTTTTATATAGACCTTAGTGGTCCCCTAATACTGTATCTGAAGTCTCTTTTATATAGACCTTAGTGGTCCCCTAATACTGTATCTGAAGTCTCTTTTATATAGACCTTAGTGGTCTCTTAATACTGTATCTGAAGTCTCTTTTATATAGACCTTAGTGGTCCCCTAATACTGTATCTGAAGTAGATAGATAGATAGATAGATAGATAGATAGATAGATAGATAGATAGATAGATAGATAGATAGATAGATAGATAGATAGATAGATAGATAGATAGATAGATAGATAGATAGATAGACTATATTGATCCCAAAAAAATGGGAAATGATGGTGTTACAGCAGCAAACATACATCAGTCACACAGTACAGGATATAAATATAAATGAAATACTAGGATACATACATACAATATACAGGATGGGAAAACAAATAGTGCAACTGCTTAAGTATGCTAAATGTAAATAAACCAATTGTGCAGGTTGCATTAGTGCAGTAGTGTGGTGTCTAAAAAGTCTTATCTGGCACCCAGTGATGACATGTTAAAGAGTGTTATTGCCTGTGGTAGGAATGATTTCCTGTAGCGGTCCGTGCGACATCGAAGCTGTCGGAGTCTCTTTGAGAAGGAGCTCCTCTGTTGGACCAGTGTGGGGGGGGTGGAGAGGGTGGTCTGGGTTATCCATGATAGATACCAGTTTGTTCAGAGACCTCCTCTCCACCACAGCTTCAAATGTGTCCTGTTTGCAGCCGATCACGGAGCCAGCCTGATCGGTTTGTTCAGTCTGTTTGTGTTGTCGCTGGCTCCGATGCTGCCCCCAGCAGACGGCGAAGGAGAACACAGCGCTGGCCACGACAGACTGGTAGAACATCTCCAACATTGTGCCGCACACGGATCTCAGCTTCCTCAGGAAATAGAGTCTGCTCATCCCCTTCTTGTAAACAGCAGTGCTGTTGATCTTCCAGTTCAGCCTGCTGTTGATGTTGACACCCAGGTATCTGTACCCCTCCACCATGTCCACGTCTCTTCCCAGGAATACTAATACTGTATCGGAAGTCTCTTTACCAAAAGTCAGCCTCGGTGCAGAATTACAGCCACTAGAGCCAGTCCCACAATGAGCTTTCCTTAGGACGTGCCATTTCTGAGTCTGTAGCTTTTTAGGAGGCGGGGGGGGAGCTAGGTGGAGCAAGGTGGGCCAAATTCTCTGGGCGGGCAAAGCAGAGAAAGGGAGGTAACCTTGCTCCTTATGACCTCATAAGGAGGAAGATCGGCCCATCTGAGCTTTCATTTTCTCAAAGACAGAGCAGGATACCCAGGGCTCGGTTTACACCTATCACCATTTCTAGCCACTGGGGGACCATAGGCAGGCAGAGGGAACGCATATTAATGTTAAAAAACCTCATAAAGGGACATTTTCATGCCATGGGACCTTTAATGCACAGGGAAACTGTGTACTTGCAACTAATGCATGTATGGTAAATTGAAGGTCAGCCAGGAAGTCGCTCTCTACATTGTACTGGATAGGTCTATCAATACGGAGTATTCCAAGTTTTAACTAAAAATCTATCATTATTATTATTATTATTATTATTCACGTGGTGGTAATGTGCCAAGATATGCAGCAATGCAGCAACAAAGGCAACAAAGAAGACGAGCTAGTAAGCTAAACAAGGATGTTAACCATGCAGGATTTACAGGTTTTTTATTATGATTGCTATGGCAATTCTTTCAATACTTTTACCAACTTTCCTAAACTCATTTACCACATTTAGCATCAACATCTGTCTGTGTAGGCTAGACAATCAACACATTTCTTGTTGCTGTGACCAAAATGTCAATCCATCTAAAATGCTTGAACTTCTTTTACACACAAGCTCAACCAAGACCAAAACAATGGATTTTGACTGACAAAGTTACAAATGAACAGATAACATCATGTTCTAAACCTATCTTAGGCTAAAGTCCAAGTGAACAGCTGTTCATATTGTAAATTGAAACATATACATCCCCTGCATTTGACATGTACTGTATTCCATTGTTGCCGTGAATGAGAGAAACCGCCGATTCCCATCTAGGAAACACAGGGGTTGAGGTACTTTCAATCGCATGACCATCTGTTTTTACAGTATTCTTGATATGTTACAGTGAGTGTTGTAATTTGAGAGCAAAGATTACTGGAATCAAAGTCATATTCCCATGCAAACCTGGCCAAAGCTGATTCTGATATGTTACTGTAGTACATACAGTAAAAGGAGAACCTATTTGGGCGGATGTTGTGTGAAAAAGGACCAATACAGTCAAGATGAACACAAAGAAAGTAAGAAAAATTCCTTCACGAGGGAGAGGAAGATGAGCACCGGCACAATTATGTCTCTGTTTTCCCTTTTTTTCACAAACCGTACATTCTATGAAGCTACCATGAGATGGCTCATTCATTTTTGTATTGAATTTTTGCAGCAAAAGAAACAAAATGGAGCATTTACTAAACCCAGGGAGAGGCTAAGCAGTGTAAAACACAATCTATGGTCAATACAATATTGTTTAAGGGCAGACCTGACATATAACATAATGCAGTTTCTAAAATTCCACCTGATATTACTGTTTTCATGACACTGGGCTATGACTTTTGGAAGAATTATGGGATTTTGGGACATAGTGTATTATCATTTAGCCAGTTGTGTGTTGTATCACACAGATTCTGGGTTTAAGTCCAGCGATGTTGGGCTACTCTATCCTCAAAAATGCCAAGACAAGATATCCCAGAAAATGAGTATAAAACCAAAGGAGCAAGCCAGGAGGCTGACCCCTCTGCCATAACTAATAATTACATTACCAAAATGTGGATGACGTGGCATTAATAAGTCCAAAAAGAATTCTGTAGCAGCAATATTATTTGTTTTAAATAGGCCAATAGGCAATGGTGACTCTCAATGATTTATTTCTTTAAATTGTGTGTGTAGAACAGGATTTGCTTACTTTTTTATGACTTTTTATGAGTTTATTTATTTTCAAAAATTTGCAATTTCAAAGTCAAAGCATCTTTATTAGTCTCCTTAAGACTAATAAACAACAAATATAACAAATTACCATTTTCCATACTTATTATATACCATCTTTTCTATATTTATTATAAAAATATTATAATATTATAAATATTATTATACATACTGTATATAGACACACATATAGTATATATACACATAAAAATTAAAGCCATCCTTCCTATTTTTATATGTATATTTGCTATATGTGTGCCTATATACAGTATGTATAATAATATTTATAATATAACATTTTTTATAATAAGTATAGAAAATATTATATATAATAAGTATAGAAAATGGTCATTTGTAATCAAATTAAAGAACAAAAATACAAATGTCTCCTTACATGCCTTACAACCACTCTATCCTACTTCCATACATGCATTCAATCTTAAAAAAAGAAGTTATGATTATTTATCCATTCATAAATATCCAGACATTCAGTTAAAAATGTGCATATAGAAAAATATACATACTAATTTGTAATAAATAATAAATCTGTAACTCTTTATAGTTGCTCCGGGCCACAAGGTAAACTAAATCTTCTATCTTAGGCCATTTGATTTTTAAAGACAGGGGAAGATTTATTATTTCCATCTTAAAATTGGTCAATTACAGTAACGGCATTTTCTGTCAAAAGGGTTTATTGCACTGTGCAAACCAAATATGGAATATGAATACAAATGCACTACTGTTTCAGAAACACAACACAAAATAAACATGAGATAGATAGATAGATAGATAGATAGATAGATAGATAGATAGATAGATAGATAGATAGATAGATAGAGAGAGAGAGAGAGAGATCTCTCTTTCTTTTTGTCAGTATATTGTTGTATAACTCTCTCCTCCCTTTCCCTTCATCTCCTTCATCTCTACATCTCCCTCTCTCTCCCCCCCTCGGTGTGTGTGTGTGTGTGTGTGTGTGTGTGTGTGTGTGTGTGTGAGAGAGAGAGAGACAGAGAGAGAAAGAGAGAGAGAGTTTTATACCCCCCCAAGCACATCATAGCATTGCCAATCCATACTTCACAGTGCAGGGCCAGCAGTGCTCTGTGTGAGTATGGTTGTGTGTGTGTGTGTGTGTGTGTGTGTGTGTGTGTGTGTGTGTGTGTGTGTGTGTGTGTGTGTGTGTGTGTGTGTGTGTGTGTGTGTGTGTGTGTGTGTGTGCTAGCAACATTAGCTATTCTATTTGATACATTCTGTAATGGAGCTTCCTTCCCTTTCTAGCATCAGTGTGTCTCTCCAGCTCTATACAACTTGCTTAATAACTTAAAATTAACTTCCCGATTTATTTTGGCCTATAGTTCCACAAGGTGGCACGAGACAAAATTGTATGCACTTCCAATTTGAAAGCAGCCATCACAGCCACACACACACGTTTTGAATGTAGTTAATTTCATAGGTCAGGTGCCGGCTAAAATACATATTTTATACGCTTTAATGGGTTCTGTTAAAACAGATTAAGCTATCTGCAGCCACATTATTATTGTTGTTAAGGATATTTCAGTCTGCACCAAAGTGATGGACCAACCAACCAACCAACCAACCAACCAACCAACCAACACATGCAATGCAAAAAAGATGAATCCAACAGCAAGTAGTAGAATAACAAAGTTAATAACCACAACTTCAAGTTGAAAGCACATCTAAAGGGCAATCCACATCACCAAAAGGGTTTATATATATATATACAAATGTAATCTCACATTTGAAAATACAAACAATAGAAAATAAAATAACAAGGTAATAAATTCAAACAAATTAAAGGCCAAAAATGGAACCCGCGCAGCATCCTCATACCCATTAATACACACCATTATCCACACATATGTGGGCCTCCACATGCATTATAATCCTCTATCCACAAATGCCCCACCTCCCCTCTAAAAGTCAGTAGTAATACTACATTGAAAAGACATCCATGCATGGAGGTTGCTTTCACTTAGAATAGTCTGCACGATGAGAAGTACAAAGGCCGCTGTCTCCGTCGCAAGTTTAAGCCAGTCCGGGATGTCTGGTCTATTTGGACTCTTCCAGTTACGCAAAATGAGTCTGGCAGCTACAATAAAACCTGTTAACATCAGTCCAGCGTCTGATTTAGCAAGGCCTGGGGGCATGAGGCATAATTATGGGGATTTCGGCACCCTGTCTGAGCCACCCTTACACTTTTTTAACACTGCCTCCCATAAGGACAATCCCATAAGGCATGGAGAAAAGTACCTCTTTCTTACATTTCCAGCATTTATTGTCCTGGGTTAAGCCCATTTTAAGACAACTCATTAGGTGAAAAATAATATCCGTGCAAAATTTTCTAATTTATTTCTGGATTTCTGGCATTTTTCTCTACTTCTTCCCTTTTTAGTCCAAAAACAGATCCCCTGCTATTTCATAACTGCAAATATCTCCAAAATTGTTCTTTACGGTCCTCAACATGTACCACTTTACCACAAAAATACTTTTTTTCCTATACAGATCGAGGTATTATTTCGGAACAGCTTTGTTAATATTGTGCTGCAAAATCTGCAAAAATGTGCTCTTGCCCATGAGAATGTTTCAGGATGATAAGGAAATCTCATAAGGAAAATAGTTTCTTTATACTAATCCTAAACTTATTTTTCCATTCCATAGATACTCTATAGTCAAATTATTATATTGTCTTGAAGATTGCGTCAGGAATGGTCACTGGTATCATTATAGAGATGTAATTAAATTATGGCACAACCACTATCTTGATTATATTAATTTTCCCCCATAAGGTCAAGTTTATCATCTTGCATTTATCCAAATTCAAATTAAAGGAACACATTAACAGCAATTATATTCTCCATATCTGGACAACAACCTAATACCTAAAAATGTCCATCCAGTCTGCAGCCACTTAAACTGAAATGTGGTGATTGTTTGCAACTTCTTGCTATGCCTTCAGATTTCTGCCAAATTTTTTTCATACCCTGACAATTTTCAAAAAGACTCATTTGTGGAGGTGTTGACCGAGGATCCTCAACAATCAACACAATATCATCTGCATAAAGAACATTTTTGTGTTCCTCTACCCCCATGCAACACCCCTTTAATACTGCTCTTGTCCTTCATTGCAGTGGGAAGAAGTTCCAGAAATAATGTAAAAAGCAGGGGACTAAGAGGATCCCCCTGTTTGGTCCCACTTGATAACATAAATTAATAATTCAATCTATAAAGAAGGAAATATCTCTCAATTCCCGTCATCACTGCCACCTTTGGGGATAACCCACTTGATCGGTTTGTATTAAATATGGCAAAATACTTTCTAGTCTGGTAATCAAGAACTTCCATCTGAATGTTGCTGTCCACATTAATAAGACTAATCGGTATAAAACGTCCTGGACCAGTAGGGTCTTTATCTATTTTAACAGATATAGAGATCAGAGATCCATTGAATGTATTCAATAGTTCGGTAATTATTCTTTATGCGCCTCTTTTAAGATTGGAGCCAATGTATTAATATACGTCTTATAATACTCTGCGGGAAAACCAACTTGACCTGGTGATTTTCCAGCCCTCATTGAGGATATCAACTCATCTCTGTTAATATCATTTGCGTTCGTCCCCAAATCACCATTATTGTTTTTATTAACAGCCGATATGGCATAACTAGCCTCCTGTTGGCGTAGCTGTCTAGCTAACAATTTCCCAGATTTTTCCCCACTCTCATAATAAAATAGTGCATATTCTGCCTTTCTATGGTATAGTTAATTTATTTGAAAGTGACACACTTGCTTCAATAGTAGGCCAGTATGCCTCTCAGCATGTGGCGTCTCTGTTTCCATAAGCTGGGACTCTAGCTCCTTTAGCCGTCATATTTGCTCTCTTTTTTTTTTTTCCTACTGGAATAAGCAATAATATTCCCTCCAATATAAGCCTTAGAGGGATCTGTTGAGCTTGTATTCACCAGGAAAAGATTATGAAGTTCTGACTACTGGATCCTGTAATTCATTCTCCACCTACTTCCCTTATTGCCATCTGACCCATTACCAACCCCAGGTGCACTATTGCATGATCAGTCGCTATAGGTCCAATTCACCAGTCAGAAATAGTATGTACCAGGTCTTTGCTGAATAAACAATCCTGGAGAGTGAATAAAATGTATATATTTTTTTCTCTTTGGGGTTGACAAGCCTCCATAAACCCATCAGACTGTCCATCAGCAACCCAATGTGGCCATTCCATGCCTTGGAGAAAAAAAAAGGAGTTTTATCTAACACCCCATTCAAAACTTGATTAAAATCCCCTGCTATAATTGTATGTCTATCAATAATATTCCCCACTGGTTTATTCACGTTATGAAAAAAAAACACACATTTGGAGCACAAATATTGCATAAATGGACTTTTACTTAATTCATTTTAGCTTTCAAGCAGGTCACTCCTCCCTGTTTGTCCTTTTGCTCCTTTATGAAGAGAACATTCAAATTTGTATGCACCAATACAGCCACTCCACACTTTTTACTAGAGTATAAGCTATGATTTACAGTACATTCTCACTCCCATCTCGGGAAATATGGACGCTTGTTCAGGTGCCTGGATCGAGGGTGTTTTTCTTCACAGCTACTTCAAATGACTGCGGTACATAACCTGTTAATAAAGACAATATTGATCAAATCTAGTAACAAAGTGTTAACCAAGGGTAAAGCTTCTTTAAGTAGCCCAGTTGGGACAGGCAGGTAGCTGGCTTAGCTGAAGAAATCTTTAGCGTTAATTGATGAAGGTCTATGGGAAAAAAGCAGTCTAAGTATACAGTAAGTCGGGTCTTAGTGCTTTTTTCTAGCAGTCAAGCAGTTGAGAGCAGGAGGTCATGAACTTTATTCCAATTTTCTCATAATTAGGATTTTTTCCTTTGGTCTGAACAAAGAAGGCAAATGAAGGCCAGCAAAACAATCATGTACAGGGCAAAAAAAAACCTTATTGACATAACTGTTATAGCTTAATCTGAATGAATTTGGAGTACATGAACCAACATTTTACCAAAATAAACTACACTAAACACAACATAATAATAACCTAAGCTATTTATGCATCGTTCAGTTTTCGGACAACTCTACTGTGAATGTGGTTGTATCTCTAAATTGCGGGTGTTGTGTGCTACGATGACGCATTTCAGCCATTGATACAACCAATGATACAGCAGAGCTGTTGTCTTTAAGATGGATTCTTGGGAATTTTGTCACACAGCGACCATAACATAAGGATTCGTCTGTTCCACTCCTTACAAGGTGTTGGCTGATGAATGAAAAGCAGATTTAGCTGTGTTAGTGTTCAGGTGTTCCACTGTGAACAGGGGTTACATGGAAACACTAACGTGGACGCCAGTTGTGGAAATGTCTTAATGCAGATCAAGTCCCAGGCTCAACACCCTGTGCCTTCACACCAGCTCTTTCCACCCCTTGTTTATCCCTATATCCCCAAGAACCATTTGGAACGGGATCCACATAATGCTAATAAAGGGTTGCTTTGTGATTAATATCAGTACTAACGGCAGCATAAGTTCTAATTGGAAAACGCGAGATGACTTTTGTGGAATTATATCCTCCACTAAATTACCCCAATGTCACTTCAGAGATTTGCACTTCCACTGGAGCTGACCTTATCTAGATTTCATCACCACGATCCTGGGTATTACATCTGTTTTATGTCTCCATTAGCAAATATTTCTGTACAGCGAAGGTTATTAGGCACCATCTAATGTTCCCCTACATCTAGATTAGAAAAGTTTAATCTAGCGCGTTAGACAATATGTCTCGCAGCAGCTCAATAACATTCAGTATTATGTGGAGTTTCAGACATCATTCTACAATTCCACATCATAAAAGAATAAAAAATATGTCTACAATATAGGAAGAGTGCACCATGTTGCATGTAATATAGTAATGGTGCAATTAATCAATTAAGATGGTACAATACATGTAGTGCAATGTGCACTTCTATAGCACTACATCTGTATAATTACAGAATTATGTCATCACTCTACTGTTTTCCATGTAAGTGTATCAAATATTAAAGAGTAGAAATAACTGCTAGCATGTGTCAAGTAATGATTCTTCATTACATCTAGTTATTACCAAAATTCTTTTGAAATATATGATGGATAAGTGAGAAATGTTAGCAATGTTAGCACAATCAGTTCTAATCCTACCAGACTCCTCTCTAGCGTTGAACAGCTGGCACAAACCCTCATCTGTCTCTTGTCAAACCCCTACCCCCTAATTCCTCTATCGCCCCTCTGCATCCCACCCTCGCTGTCCAACTTTACATCCCTCTGTGCCCATTTCGATGCCAGCTCACAGGGACTGTGCCAGTTACAACATCTGGGACTGACACACATATTCACATACAAAAGCCACACAGTAAATGCAACATGGCAACTGCAGCATGCCCAAAAACTAGGCCATCACAGGGTAGAAACCGAGTGGATGATGATAGCGAATGCTACATGCTAGTGGCTCTGTAAAGGCTTCGTTAGGACGGTCTGTAGATTAAATCACAATGTTTCAGGTAGAAAAATCAAATTAACAGCGTGAACTCATCTCATTCATCTAAAATGCATGTTTGGTGCTTTCATAGCTCAACACTTTAACTTGCATTAGAATTGGAGACCTATGTTATCTTTTGGGCCACAGACCAACCAATACCTCCAGCCGGTGATGAGCTGTTGCTGTTCATAACTCTATATTTGATTATCAAAGACACTAGCAAAAACCACAGAGCAGCTACATCAAATACGCACAGCAAACATGTCATACGGGTCCGTATTCCATGATAATATATTTCGAAATGATACCATTCAAATTCAATTTTATTTATAAAGCACCAAATCACAACAACAGTAGTTATCTCATTGCACTTTTCATAAAAGAACAGGTCTAGACCGTTAACTCCCACCATTGCGGCTGAAAATGACAACAGATGGTTGCTAAGTACCAGTTTGGCATTGCAAATCCAATGAAATGTCATCTGTCAACCCTGAAGTGATTGTTGTTTTAGTTTCCAAAGTTGTGTAACGCAATAAAGTTGTGCTCTCAACCACAGCTCTTTTTCTGTCATATTGGGTGATGTTTTTAAAGCCGCTGTTAAATGTTACTTTATTCTGAAAGGATATGGAAATGAAGGCTGGTAATCAATTTGTATAGAACTAAAATGTTGAATTTGACATATATTTGGTTTTTTTTTCTTATTTGCCTTGTCAAGGTTCCTATAAAATAATGATATTGATTTTCCTTTTTTTACATCAGATAATGTTTTGTTACTTATTTAGGTAGTTAGGCCTGCTCATATATGTATGATGACACGTTTATCAGGATGTAGAGGTTTGATTTTGTATATTGGTCTTTTTTTTTTTTTGTGCGACTCTGGTGTTTATTTTTTGATTTTTTTTTTAGTACAACATCGAAATAGAAACGCTTTTTATTTCACGTCAGCAATGTGCCAACGCAAGATGACAACAATATGCAATAACATCATTAAAGAATGATCAAAACATCTGCAAAATACACTGTGCCATTGTGTTTACTCATTATTCTTCTGAAGTTTCACTGTATCAAATAAGCATGTAAGCAAGATAGCTATTAAATATGAAGGCCTCTGCCCGTGACTCAGCAGCCTGCCTACTGATGACACTGATAAGTGACAGCAGTCCTGGTAGCCCTGGGCCAGTTAACACTACTGCATTACAGGGAAAACAGGTACAGGCCAATCAGAATGCATCTGCCAGAGTTGACCCCAGACCTCTGGAATGTGACAGCTGTCAGCAGAATCAGTCAGAAAGGGAAACTCTCAGATCCCTGACAGAAACAGAGAGGATGTAGACTGATAGTCGGATGAGAAGCAGAAAGCCAGAGGGGGGGCATCGTTGCCCAGAGCGGCCTAGCAAAAGCTGGTAAAGCCCGGAACTAAGAAAACACCCCTGCCTGGATGTGATTCTAGTCTCAGTCATAATCCACTGTTGCAATGTGTATGTATATCCTGTGACTGCATTTCATTGGGTCAGAGACACTGTATGATTTCCAGACATCATCCAGGAACATATTAAGAGTTGAATCCAGGAGAAAAGAGTACCTGTTGCACCACACCAAGGGCCAAATTCATAGAACTGTGTAAATTCCCAACTAAGAGAGTATGTATTTCTTTTGGTCAGACGTATAAAGCTTGTATGCCTGATTCTGTTTTATATCAACTTGTATGCCCTCCAGCGCTGCTCTGTGCACTTGCTGCTTAGTTTTAACCACTCAGGTGATAGTCTTTGCCTCTCCCTGTGTTCTGCTTCCTCGCTCGCAGCCGCCTGCACAGCTCCTGGTTGTTGAATTTGCGTGCAAGTGGCTTACAGTGGCTAGAATAGCTAAAGTTGATTAAAAAGAGAAATAAAAAAAACATCTTTTGGAAATTGATCTTAATGCCTTAATTTAAAAGATTTCGGAAAATCCAACCTTTTAAGGCCACCAAATTTCTTTGTAAATGCATAATGCATTGTAAATAAATAAATGTTCTTCCTTAAAATACAGGGGGCAGAAGTATACACGCCCCTATGTTAAATTCCCATAGAGGCAGGCCCATTTTTATTATTAAAGGCCAGTTATTACATGGATCAGGATACTATGCATCCTGATAAAGTTCCCTTGGCCTTTGAAACTAAAATACCCCCCCACATCATCACATACCCTTCACCATACCTAGAGATGGGCATGGTGTTATTTCAGTTAGCTTAATAGCGGGTTTGATTTACATTGAGATATCTCTTTCTTATCATGTCAACTACAACTGCTGTATCTCAGCTAAAACCATGTGTATACATGGTCTGAAGATGAGGTGGACACTCTCTAGTCTTTTGTAAATAATAATAATAAAAGTAGTTTGTGTGTAGGAAAAGGCAAAGGTTTATATACGCATGCACATATTGTTCATACATCTGGCCGCTGATGTAATTTCATGTATGTTGCTGACATACTATAGGGTGTAATATTCACACAAAACATTTTCTTCATCTGATTTAATTCAGCAAAAAAACTTACCACTACAGTGAAAAAGAGTATGTTATTACTGGATCAGAAGCAGAGAGAGAGAGACGTTACTAGGAATGTTTGGCTACTTCTTCAACACCATGAAAAATTGCTTGTCACCAACCGAACCCTAAGTAACCGACATAATTCCCAGATGACCGCAGCCTCCACTCTGTGTGAAGGAGCTAACTACGATGCCAAGTTAGGAATGAAGCTAATGGTTCTGCGAAGTCCCGGAGGACTGCCAGGGGCAGAAAACAAAGTGGATATTTTGGATTCATCACGCTTTTTTAAGGTCCCATGACATGATATGTCACTTTATGAGTTTTTTTTAACATTAATATGAGTTCCCCCAGTATGATATGTCACTTTATGAGTTTTTTTAACATTAATATGAGTTCCCCCAGTGGCTAGAAATGGTGATAGGTGTAAACCGAGCCCTGGGTATCCTGCTCTGCCTTTGAGAAAATGAAACCTTGGATGGGCCGATCTGGAATCTTTGTCCCTTATGAGGTCATAAGGGGCAAAGTGAACTCCCCTTTCTCCCACCTTTGAGAGAGAGAGACATCATGGCTTTCAAACGAGCAAAGTGGCAGTTGCTCGTGAACCCAAGAGCAACAACTCTTAGAGGACGAATTAGAAACAAATACATGGTATTAATGCAATATTTATTGCTGGCCATCACTTTATTTCATTGGTTTTAAATACAGTGAAGCATAGCTCAGTCACCGCGAGTAGACCTATCCTTCATTTTTGAATTTTATAAAAACAAATTGCCCAAACTGTGTTGACGGAGATAATGTAACATAACAGGCCCCTCTGGGGGCAGCACTACAGGTTGTTACAAACGCATTTGTGTCGCAAGACTGCAAATAATCTTATATAATAAACCAACACATTTTATATTGATCGATCCATATCCACTGTGGGTTGGGGTGGACCTGAGCAGCCCCTGCACAGGTTGACAATCCTAAGAGCATTCTAGCAGTGATGTGCCCTTAGCTTTTGACAAGGAAAATGAAGACGACATTAAATCATTTCATTTAACAATAAAATCTCCATAAATCTGCAAGCCAATAATATAAATAACAAGTTATATAACCAATGTAAATGGCAAGTCAGGTTTTTAACAAAATGTAAACAGAAAAACTTGGTTATAAATGGCTGGATGAGCAATAAATAAGATGAAAAGGTTATTATATAAGATTATGATCAAGAAACGCATTACATGATAATCACTGCCCATGTGTAGTTAGTCAGTTGGTCGGTTTAACCACAATACTAACATTATTTTTAATTTTTTTTTTTTTGTGCAAAAAAGACAAATAGACACACATGCATTCACTTTATATACACATCACACATTCCCACCAATACACACAAAAATGAACGCTTCCCACACACTGCTGCTTGCTGTAGTACACACCCATTATATCCTTACAGTACAGTTTATGCATGTCCTCATGTATACACACCAACATCCAAAATTCTTTATACACACACACACACACACACACACACTAACAGACATGCCGTTACACCACAGGGGTCTGTCCTCTGCAGGAACAAGGATGTAAATAGGATAGAATTAGGAGAGCAGAAGGAAGAGAAGAGACATGAGCGGCAAAAGGGAGGGAAGCGAGGAGAACAGAAGAGCTGCTGATGGAGGGGAGGAGACAGGGGAGGAATCACAGAAAAATGAAGTAGAGGGGGAACGTTCCATCAACCCCCCGATGTTTCATCTAGAACTCAGCGCTGTCAATCATTCCGTCGCCCCTGTCCCCCTTCTGGGAAACACGTTTTTTTGCGTTAACTCACTTTGAGTATCAACTCATTCTCAGCCTGTTGTTTTGTACGTGCAATTTCATGCATATGATAAGACCTTCAAATGAAACGCTATTCCACTGTTATAATGCATACACACTGAGTAACAGGACCACTGTGATACAATCAATGTAATCTCATACAATCACTTTCGACAGCCATTCTTCGAGGTTTTCTTTTTTTTTTTTTTTTTATTGCATTCGGCTGCACATATCGTAGTCTAGTAGTGTGTCTAATATGTTGCTTTCCCATACAGTTACCTATATGTACATGAGTTAAAAGTGTCTTAACATATAAAAATGTATAAACACCTTTTAGTAGCATTCCATCCTGTGCAAAAAAAAACAGAGTTGTCCCCCATAAGGACTAAAATAACGGTCATTTTTATGTCAAGGAGTGTCCCTGTCTGGTCATTGACTGTCTTCCATGTCACTCAATATAGTTCCTTTTTAGGTCTGTGTGTTGTGAGAGCAACACACACACACACACACACACACACACACACACACACACACACACACACACACACACACACACACACACACACTGTGGGATCCTCACTACAGTGAAGTGCCTGGTACATGCTCTTAGGAAGATTTGAGATTTGCACAGTGCTCATGTATACAATACACATGTCATATATGTGTTGTTATGTATATGTTGCATAGTCAGTTTATACACTTTGTACTTCTCCTCTCGTATTATTCTCCCCTTTCTGGCCTTATCACTTTCAAATTCCGGTAATGACATGAAAAGAGGAGGGAAAGGATGAGGAAAAAGAAGAAGCGGCGATGAAAATGGTATAGGAGAGGAGCGGAGTGCAGAGAGGAAGGAGGGGAGGAGTGCATTCGGGCTTTTTAATCTCTGAAACCCTAATTCTACTCGTCATGGCATGTCACTGCTTTTGTCGTCTCCTCCTCCACCAACCTCCTGTCTTCCTACACCCTCTTTCTCATCATCTCACTTTTTTCCCCTCCTCTGCCCTGGGAATAAGCTGCTGCTCTTCATTGTTTGGACACAAAGAACAATACACCCTTCAAACCATTTAGATACGGCCCTATATTTGTTAATTAACAGATCGTTTCAACATGACGTACGTTATGGCAATATCAAAGGATCTCTGAGCAGTCAATAATTAGTTAGGGAAATATCAAACTCCTTATGATGAAGAACATTCATGGACAAAATGCAACTCTCATTTATCTTTTTGGACTATAACTCAAAAGAATGCCACGACACCGTGTCCACTCTGCCTGCAAGCTGAAAAGGAATATTTTGTTATATATATATATATATATATATATATATATATATATATATATATATATATATATATATATATATCAGAAAAAAAAGTCTTTTTCAATATTTACTTCAGAATTACATTTTTCTGAAGATGAAAAATGAATGTTAAATGTATTGCTGGGGTGTTTGCATGTCGTGCTTCACTTCCCCAAAGTGCATTATTACGCTTCAAATGTATGTAGTGAGGGGTCTTTACGCACTTTACGCACCAATTTCTTTTATTTTTTTTTATTTTTTAAGGATGCCATGAATCCATTTGGCGATGACAGAGTGTTGCATGAGAAAAAGCCTCATTTTTCTTAATATTATTCAATATTATAATGTGGTTTTTACATGTGACCTGGCATCCTTTAATGCGCGTTGCTCGTATTAACGGCTATATGGCCAAAGCTGCCTTTCACTTACCATTGAAGTTCCAGGGGGGTGGAAGCCCCCCAACTCCGTTACTGCCGTTACTCATGTTGCATGGCACAGCTGGCAACCTGAGACCTCTCTCCCTTATTCCTCCGCTTTCTGTCTCTCCACTTTCCTGTCTTCAAGTTTCCAACCGACTGTTGCGCCGAGAGAATGGTCCTTCTATAAATCAATATCCTTTTATTTCTTTTATTGCATCCTTTTCTCCTCCTCTACCGCGGGAAAACTAGTTTGCTCTGTGTTCCTGGTCCTTTTCTTCTCTTATGGTTTGTCTTTCTGGTTATTTGTATATTGCAGTTGTCCTCTCTGGGGGTTTTCAGCCGGTTTGTCATAGACATCTAAAATAATAACACGCAGCAAATCAATATCAACTTCTCACTTAAGAGTTCGAAATTACTCAGTGATTCTCCCGAAAATCCAAACCTGGCCGCTCAGCATCTCCCGCATGGTCTCTTGCGCACCAAAACGAGCGAGGAGCGTGCGAGCGGACGCGCGCGCGCACGCGCTCGAGAGAGAGAGAGAGAGAGAGAAAGAGAGAGAGAGAGAGAGACCTGTGATGTCATTTTCCTCAGCCAATCCCTCTTGACTGAATCCCTTTTAATAGGGCATTTAATAATTCCTCACAGTTCTGCTCTTCTAAATTTATACCACGTTTTATGTGAATTCACTCCTCGAGAGTACACAGTAAATAATGGATTTCGCAGTAACACTACTGTATACTGGATATGACCTTTTTTTATGCTGTAAAGTTACATTACAACCTTGTCGACATGGCAACATCACAGTAGTCTAAGTGTTACAGTTGAAACCACAGTAGTCTAAGTATTACAGTTGAGATCACAGTATTACTGTTGAAACCATAGTAGTCTAAGTATCACTGTTGAAATCACAGTAGTCTAAGTATTACAGGTGAAATCACAGTAGTCTGAGTATTAGTAGTCTAAGTAATACAGGTGAAACCAAAGTAGTCTAAGTATTATTGTTGAAATCACAGTAGTCTAAGTATTACTGTTGAAATCACAGTAGTCTAAGTATTACTGTTGAAATCACAGCAGTCTAAGTATTATTGTTGAAATCACAGTAGTCTAAGTATTACTGTTGAAATCACAGTAGTCTAAGTATTACTGTTGAAATCACAGCAGTCTAAGTATTATTGTTGAAATCACAGTAGTCTAAGTATTACAGTTGAAATCACAGTAGTCTAAGTAATACAGGTGAAACCAAAGTACTCTAAGTATTATTGTTGAAATCACAGTAGTCTAAGTAATACAGGTGAAACCAAAGTAGTCTAAGTATTATTGTTGAAATCACAGTAGTCTAAGTATTACTGTTGAAATCACAGTAGTCTAAGTATTACTGTTGAAATCACAGCAGTCTAAGTATTATTGTTGAAATCACAGTAGTCTAAGTATTACAGTTGAAATCACAGTAGTCTAAGTAATACAGGTGAAACCAAAGTAGTCTAAGTATTATTGTTGAAATCACAGTAGTCTAAGTATTACTGTTGAAATCACAGTAGTCTAAGTATTACTGTTGAAATTACAGCAGTCTAAGTATTATTGTTGAAATCACAGTAGTCTAAGTATTACTGTTGAAATCACAGTATTCTAAGTATTACTTTTGAAATCACAGTAAGACTACTGTAACAGTAATACTTAGACAAGTATTACTGTTGAAATCACAGTAGTCACAGTAGTATTACTGTAAAATAATCCCAATATAACCACTATAGTACTGTAAATAGTAAAGTAAAGTAAAGTAAAGTTTTTACTTTTTTATCTTATGTTGTGTTTAATTGTTTTGTATTTTACAATGAATACATAAAATACTGTAAATGGAAGTACTGTACCTTTACCGTAAAATGAATTCACAATTTTCCGTGAAATTTGTTACAGTGTAGTGGGAAGTTTCATATTTACCAGTTGGATTGTAAAATGGGTTATTTTACTGGTCTACTTGAGCTTAAATCACACACACACAAACACACACACACACACACACACATACACACAAACACACACACGTACACACACACACAAAGCATACCTAAAAAGGAGCAAGTAAAAGCACACATCAAATATGCTAACACATGTTTTCATCCCTGCATTTGGAACGCATTACTTAAAAAAAAAAAATTTAAATTATATTTACAATTTAAAAACATTTATATATTATTACGTAAAAAAAATTTATTTAAAATTGTAAAAATAAAATGTAAAATGATATGAACACTTTAAAATCATGTATATATTATTATGCAAAAAAAATTTAATTTAAAATTATATTAACAGTTTAAAAACTTTTGTATATTATTATGTAAAAAAAAAATATTAGCAATTTAAAAAAATTGATATATTACTATGTAAAACAATAAAATAACTTTTTAACTTTTTCATGGAGCTATAAACGAATAAAGCAATTTGAAGTTGATTCACTTGGTAGACACTAAGAATACTACTATGTATAAGTACTAGAAGTTCCTTCCGAGCCTATTTTGCAGCGGACTGCCTTGTGGGCAGCCTGCTCTAATGGTATGCACTCCTGACAAAATGCTATTTACACACACCCCAGGAGAGAAAGTCTCTGATCCAGAGAATCAGACCCTTATCTATATTAATATTGGTTAGTCTTTGCAGGAGAATGTGTAGCTTCATAGAACTAAAAGCTGCACTAAAGTCTACGAATAGGACTGTAGCATGCCCTTTAGGGAGTGCAAGCTGTTTTAAAATAGAGTTTAGAAGGACCAGCACAGCATTATCAGTCCCTCTGTCACTTCTAGAAGAGAATCTAACACGCTAGTCACTTAAGAGGTCAGAAGATCCACCAGAACTCTATCACCTTTTCTGGAGGTGATAGCTATGGGTCGGAAATCTTCAGGATTACTTGAACCAGGCTTCTTTGGTGTCTTTGGCCTTCTTAAAGAAAGTTCCAAGACTTGTGTACTACTACGAAGGAGTTAAAAAAGCCTTGAGAAAACACCTTTTGGTAGTGGTAGTAGCTCAGTTTGTAGGGAGTTGGGTTGGGAACCGGAGGTATGCCAAAGTACGGTGCTGGACTGGTAGCTGGAGAGGTGCCAGTTCACCTCCTGGGCACTGCCAAGGTGTTCTTGAGCAAGGCACCGAATCCTCAACTGCTCAGGGCGCCTTTCCATGGGGCCCGCCCCCCCACTCTGACATCTCTCCATTAGTGCATGTATAGGTACTGAGCATGTGTGTGTAATTCAGGCCTGTGTGTAATAACAACATAGTGTAAATTGAAATTTCCCCTTGTGGGATTAATAAAGTATACATTATTATTTTAACTGTGGGGCACATACTTTAAGTGAGCGGGCTTTCAGGCCATCGAGGCCAGGGGCCTTATTCGGCCCCTATTGGTGAACCTGTAGGGAGATTCTTACACATGTCACCGCACTCTCCCTTATCCCCCACAACATCAAACCTGCAGAAGAATGTATTCCTTTCATCTCCAAGACTTTGACTGTCACCTTTTTTGCAACTTTTTCTCATTACCAGGCCTGTGTTATGTTACCGCTGGAAAAATGTACTCTCTATCTTCAATTTTTGCCTCGAGGATACCCCCTGTTAATTGTTTCCTTATTTTCCTGCACTAATTCCATATTGCCGGAGAAAAAGGGCAATTTTTCTTTCATTACTGCAGGTTTTCAACTGTTTAGAAACCCAGGGTTTGTCATTTGGGAATATTTTAATAGTTTTTGTTTCAGACACACAGTCCTCACAAAATGTAATACATGATGATATAGTGTCCGTAAGTTCTTTCCCATCCTGGCAGGATTCAAAGAAGGGGTCCCTGAGTTGATCTTTGTTTTTTTCAGACCACATCTATTATCTAGTATCTGCTTGATGGCTGGTTTCGTCCTTTTGAGCAAAGCTTTATATTTAGGCAGGAGGTGAAATACATTCTGGTCAGATTTCCCGAGGGGTGGTCTGCACACCACTTTCTCCAACTTTGGCCCCAACGAGGGCCCACTTGTGGAATACCTGCAGAACAGGGACAGGAAGTGGTTCTTTTGGAGATTATGGGCAACTAGTGTGTGTTGTAGCAGTGTTTTGCCGTTGAGAACGAGCTAGCATGCTACGGTTAGCCACCTCGTCTCTAGTGACGTAGAAAGCCGTGCAGATGTTGACCAGCTCACCCCAAGACCGAAGGACATTCAGAAACCGGATCTCACTCAAAACAAGTTTGTATGCGTGTGGAAGCACCAGAGACACAAAATAACACCAATTCAATAACACCAAATCCCATTAAAAGTGATTTTATTTTTCATAATATGGGCACTTTAAAAGGGATATTTTTCAAGTTTTTAATTGTCAAGTTGTATTTGCAAATAATTGCAAAATCCAAAAAAGTGACAAACTTTGAAAAAGTGACAGAAATTTGGAAGAAAAGAAGCCTGTGGGAAAAGTTAGGAAGGAAGGCAAGAATAGGTAACAAAACCCGGACAAAACCTTCATAAAAAGGTGAAAAACGTCAAAAACAGCGACAAAAACTATAAACTATATTTTGCAAAATATCTTACATACCCCCTTCAGTCCTCCTAAGTACCCCCAGGGGTACACGTACCCCCATTTGAGAAACATTGGTCTGGATTTGACTGATTATTTGCATGTATATCTGATTCAGAAGCACACACAACATCCAATAAAATACCTGAAGGAGCATCTGGTGTGCTTTCTGACCGATGCCCCCTGGTGGCCACAAAAACCGTTACACATACTGATACTTACTGATGTACTGTAAATGTACTTTCAGAACTTCACTCAGTATTGTGATACTATTGTTTTTCTTTTTCAGATTTTTTCCCAGTGAAATTACAATGTGACATTGCTGTTGTAAACTTACTAAATATCCTTGATATTTAAAATATAAATTAGAATCCTGTTCTGGATTTATTCTAAAAGAAAGTGTGTATGTATACACACATACCATATACATATATTTGTCCACAATATTGACCATTCACGGTCCAATCACATCCAACCTGGTCTTTTTTTTTTAAATATCCTAGAGGTCTCAGGGATGGTTTGCCAAAATGTGTTGTGGTTATTTGGGGTTAGGTCTGTATGGTGAGGAGTCTAACTGGATTGTGTAGATTATTTGGGGTTAGGTCTGTATGGTGAGGAGTCTAACTGGAGTGTGTAGATTATTTGGGGTTAGGCCTGTATGGTGAGGAGTCTAACTGGAGTGTGTAGATTATTTGGGGTTAGGCCTGTATGGTGAGGAGTCCAACTGGAGTGTGTAGATAATTTGGGGTTAGGCCTGTATGGTGAGGAGTCTAACTGGAGTGTGTAGATTATTTGGGGTTAGGCCTGTATGGTGAGGAGTATAACTGGAGTGTGTAGATTATTTGGGGTTAGGCCTGTATGGTGAGGAGTCTAAGGGAGTGGACATGTCCAAAATATGTCCAAGAGAGTGGGTGGAGTCTGCATCGTTTCCATGTGGGACCTATGATGGCTCTTAGTGAGTGTGTGTGTGTGTGTGTGTGTGTCTGAGCCAACAACCTTACATAACAAATGCACGCTATGCTCTACTCAGCTCACCTCTGACACACACACACACACACACCGCATGTGTCATTATGGATTGAAGTGGGCTGATTTTGGCTCAGCCATTATCTTCTTACACAATCCACTACAGTGAAGAGAGTCTCGGTATGAGCGTGTGTGTGTGTGTGCGTGTGTGAGTGTGTGTGAGCCCTCACATTACTCATGTGCTTATGCGCCATTTCAAGTCATTTCTAAAATTGCACCCTAATAAAGCAGGGTGCTCTCTGCGCCCTCTTTGTCAGCAGGGCTGATGTGTGACAGTCGGAAAACACAAAACAGATGCTATTACTCTCACTTTGAAACCTTAGAGACGAAGACAAAAAGCTTTTCAAAACCCGGTGGGGGGGGACTCTCACATCAGTATCTATTAGTCATATGTTATGTTACAATCGAATTAATCAGAGAATAAGATCATTAGGAAATGGAAGTGTTGAATTTCATGTCACAATATAAAATATTATACATTGTTATACTGTATGTACAGGCTACTGTGGTAAAAAAAATAATAATAATAATATGTGAAATTGCTGAATCACACTTACTACTACTCTAACCCTGGACACAAACTGATTGAACCCCCCCACCCCCCAACATTGCACACAGTCCCGTTGTCCTCGGGTCAAAAAAAAGTTCCTTTATCAGAAACTTGGGATTCTTTCAGGCAAAATTGTCACAAACAAAATGACGTGGATAGTTCCACATAACGTTTTTACAAGTGAGATAACTGCTCAGTTCATTACTTTCATTACATTTTGGGTGTTTTATTAAATAGCAATTTTATTTTTATTTTTATTTTTTAGCCCAGAAAAAAAGCCCAAAAGTGGCAAAAGTGGCAAAAAAGACGACCAAAAACAGATTTTTACCCAGAAAACCAAAAGGTTGCATGGGCGGCCGGAAGACAACACAAGGGTTAAATAGCTATTTTGTACAATTTGTTTCTGTTTCTGTATTTATTGTTTATTAATGTGTAATATGTGTGTTATCCACCAACTGTGGCAATAATCTCCTTTCTGATCTCTGATTTCTGATTTTGCATTTTTATTGTCCTCATATTGGTGTTGTTTCAGTTGTGAGTAGATAGATAGATAGATAGATAGATAGATAGATAGATAGATAGATAGATAGATAGATAGATAGATAGATAGATATTGATCCCAATAAATTGGGAAATTACAGTGTTCCAGCAGCAAAATCAGTCACACAGCACAGAATATAAATATAAGTGAAATACTAGGATACAATATACATACATACAATATACATGAAATAATAATAGGGTAAAATACAAGAACAAATATTTGTATATATACAAGTTGAGAATACAAAAATATGCAAATGTTCTGGTTCTAATGTTGGTATGCATGGCTAGATAGACATGACTCATTGTTTTTGTAATTTTACATGGCATAATTCAGCTGTTATTTTGTCATCACTGGTACTGGTTGTGAGTATGGTTCGCTATTATGTAATATATCCTGTTTGGGTTGCATCATCAATTTTCTTGTTCAAATATTAGATTTTCATGCCAAAAATCCCCAGTGACTATGATCATGTTCGTTGTCAGGGGATCTGTGCAGAGCCTGTTCATGGAAGAAACCAAAGCTATCTGAATTTCCCCCGTGCCTTAATGCGGGCAGATCTGTGGTGATTGATTTTTATTTTGGGTATAAAAAAGCAACATGCATAAAACATCATTAGATGCTTGATCAAATCCAGAGGTTGGCACTTGAATGTGCACCTCTGTGTTAAGACAATCATCAATACACTCAGGAGTGTACGGGAGAGGATTAGGACCTCTGGTGAAAAATTATTGTGAGTTCTGACTTTATTCTCAGAATTCTGACTTTAATCTCAGAATTCTGAGATTAGGATTCTCAGGATTCTGAGAATAAAGTCAGACTTCTGAGATTAAAGTCAGAATTCTGAGATTAAAGTCAGATTTCTGAGATTAAAGTCAGACTTCTGAGATTAAAGTCAGACTTCTGAGAATAAAGTCAGACTTCTGAGATTAAAGTCAGAATTCTGAGATTAAAGTCAGACTTCTGAGATTAAAGTCAGACTTCTGAGATTAAAGTCAGAATTCTGAGATTAGTCAGACTTCTGAGATTAAAGTCAGACTTCTGAGAATAAAGTCAGACTTCTGGAGGAACAGATTTTAAAGCAGGGTCTGTGGTTGGCCCTTGCCATTTGTGTAACGATTCTGATTGGTTTAGCAGGAAGGTGAACGCCTCCAACAGCTGAACTGATTTAGGAGTGCATCAATTAATAGTTAGGTCTTCCTGAAAGAATTTACGATGAGCTCCATTACACTCAGAAAAAACATCCATCTAATTCCAATTGTAAGGCTTTACACTGCTATATAGTATATAATAATTTCTAATATATAACCAACATACGTCAAAATGACCTAGCCATGTCTACACTAAACCTCAGAGGTCCTATTCTTATAAATCTTAAATAAATACATCTGTTCATCCGCATCAGTTTCTAAGAGAGCCTGGGTCTGTCCCAGGTTTCTGCCAAAAGGAAGATTTTCCTCGTGTTGGGTTTTTGTAAATTATAGAGTTTTGTCTAGACCTACACTATCTGTAAAAACCCCTCCACTCTGACTCGGTTTGATCATTCCAGTATAGAACAAAGAGTTCCTCGTTGTGCTTGTTACCCTTAATATCATACATATGATTGAGTTTCAACTAATGTACTGTCAGTCCAACTGGTGGTAGGCCTACCTGCTTAAACTCCAGGGTTCCCCCATGGGTTCTTGGGGGATATTCAAGATGTATAACTTGATGTTCTTGGCGATGACGTAGTGAGCATGAGGCCAACAGCAAGACAGCTAGCAGTATGTCTGAAAGTCACTATGGTGATAGACCAAGGACCTTAGTTTGAGATCATCTGTAAGTAGTACCCCCTTATATATTGTTTAATTTATTTCTGTATGTTAATTTCATTATCAAGAATAGACCATTGAAGTTATATCAAGGCATAGAAAGTGGAGGTATAGAAAGTGGATACAGAAAGTGGATTTTAATACAAAGTCATAACAAAGTGGATATGTCAGTCTATCTCATTGGGTCTGGGAGTCTCCTCCTGTCCCCCCCCCCTCCCCCCAGAAACATCCTAGGCCTTTCACAGGACGATGGCTCCATGTTATCTTGTTTAGAGCGATCAGTGTAATATGGTGTTCTTATGCAAACAGTTTTAATAATAATCAGAGAAAAAGTATGTATCATAATTTTTCGAACATATATTTACATACACTGTATATAGCTGGTTGTTTGTTTTTTTCCTTGATAATTACTTATTATCAAAAACAGACCACATTCTCATCTGAATTATCATCCAAATTAACAAGAAGAATGTACCTTCTTGTCACAAAAGCCTGTTAATCCTTTGGATTCAAGAGGCTTATTGTCATATTCACTCTTTGTAAATACAACTTACACCATGCAAAAAAGTAATAAATAAATAAAAGTAATAAATAGTTTAAAAAAAAAAAAAAAAAAGATTAAAAATGGACAAAGCACAGTTCTGTATGTGGTGTGAGTCCAGAGGAAGATGGAGTGTGTGATGGAAGAGTGTGTGATGGGAGATATTGTAGTATTCAGGAATCTGATAATCTGTGGTTAGAAGTTTTCAGACATGTATAAAGTACTATATATAAGTACTACAGACCCAGACTTGAGTAAAAGTACAAGTGCTCTATCAGAAAAGTGACTTTGAGTAGTAGATGAAGTTCTCTTTAACCCTTGTGTTACAAATGAAAAAAACTTTCTTTTTCAACCCTTTTGTGTTCCCCCCAATGTTTTTTGTCATTTTTTCAACATTTATCTTTTTCTGAGCCTTTTGAAAATTGATTTTATTTTCAAATTTTTGGAAAATTTGAACATTTTGAAAATTTGACATTTGTTACTTTTTTGACATTTTTGTCACTTTGTTTGGCATTTGTCTTTTTTTCACATTTTAGTCACTTTTATTGACATTTGTCTTTTTTGACATTTCTTTTTTTATTTCTACATCAAAAATTTTATCAATTATTTATTTCTCCAAATGCTATAAAATTGACCAAAAAAAAACCCACCCAAATTCAGTAAAAGTAGTGAACTGATTATTTGTTGTTGGGAACCATCCACGTTACTTTTTTTGGACAATTTATTTGAAAGAATCCCAAATTTCTGATACAAAACTTTTTGAAAAGGGGTCAAATTTGACCCGAAGACCACAGGAGGGTTAAGCACCACACATAAGTGGAAGTACTAAAGTATTTAACATTTTTTCAATATTTCTGTATTGCAAAGTTCACAACTTAAAAGAATATAGCACAGAAACAATTAAAAACACAGTGGAAAAGTTGACTTATTAGTCATATATGAATTAAAATAAATAAATGCTTAAATGCTTATATGGGTGTGCAGAGCATGTAGAGTGATAAATATGTCAAAAAAAACCCTGAAAATATAAATATCTATACAGTTACAGGGTAGCTTTTTAAATAATCAAATATTTATCGGTATATTTCGATATCGGCCTTAAAAATCCTTTATCGGTCGAGCTGTAGTCTGTTTTCGGATCATTGGGTCTGTTTGGAGGGTCTGCGTGTTTGGTCTTGGTGTTCCTGTGATTCCTCATTTTAGAGTTCTTTGCCTGCCGTTTTGCTGGACATCTTGTCTTTGCAATGAGTGTTTTCATCATTAAATATTCAAGCTCTATTCTGCCTGCCGTCTCTGAAGCTCCATGACAGAAACGGGACTTTGGAGGTTCTTCCTGGTTTGGATCAAAGGCAATCAGGAAAGGTTAACACATTGCTTGTTGCCCCCGTGTGCGCTGATGCACTCATCTGTTGACCTTTCCTAATGCCTTCCTACATCCTTAACCCTTGTGTTGTCTTCCCATCAACCATGAAAACATTTTTGGTCACTTTCTTTTAATGTTGTGGCTGCTTTTTTGTTTTTCCGTGTTTTTTCAAAGGTTGATATTTTTAATGTTAAATGACATTTTCATGACAATGGGTCAATTTGACCCAAGGACAACACGAGGGTTAAAGGGATATTTCACCGTTGGAAAGATGAATATATCTTTAAATTGGGTCACTTACTGTATGTGGAATTTTAATCAGAAATTGGGGCCTTCTTGGCTGAGAAACGACAGCCAATGGTTTTTGGCTCAAGTGGATGAAAGACACCAAATCCCAGAATGCAATAGCTTCACTGCTCTATAAATCCTCTCCCATTCGGTCGTTTGGGATAGATCGCAAAGTGTCTTGTGGGAATAATTTAGCTGTGCTAATATAGCCAATGAAAGCTGCAGCATACTCATACTATGACGAGCATAGAAACTGAAACCCTGTTTGGTTCTGACACTGGGGACAGAAAGCAGACCTGTCCCAGATGACCTGAGAGGTCTGGGGGGGTCATAGTGTACTAGCAGATCAGAAATGTATTTTGGTCCTAAACCATTGAGTGATTTATAGACTAGCAAAATAACTTTGAAATCAATTATTTGAGGCACAGGAAGCCTTGCACCGCCTTCCTGTGCCTCAAATAATCAGACTGGATCACATCACTCCAGTTCTGTGATCTGATCCAGTCTCTACTCCTCTGGATGGAAAGGGCTGGTTGGTTTTGTGGTTGTGAATCCAGCTGTCAGTCATGAAAAGGCTTAGTTTGAGTTTAGCGTTGTAATAGGGGTTATTTGTCAGGGGTAAGATTCAAAAAGGTCCAAAAAAAAAAAAAAACATCATCCAATTTTAGAAATATGGATTCACAAAGTATTCAACAATAACACCCAGTGTTTCCCACACATAGACTAATAACACCGGCCGCCACATCTTGGGTTTCGTTCTGAATTTCATTTTTTTTTTAACGCTATTTCAAACACACAGCGTATATGTTCAGCTGCATTTCCTTTCCCTGCTCTCCTCACACACACACACACACACACACACACACGCACGCACGCACAGCCCCTCCCCTCCGTGCACACAGCGTCTGTCTCCATGAAGACGTGAGAAAATGGCTGGCGAAATTCACAAGTCCACCAAAGGTCGGTATCTCGTGATAACAACCTTTACGTAATCACACATTAAAAAGTGCTATGATAATATTGAATAGTCTGCATCCAATCTTGTTGTCAGCGTGTTAATGTTGGAGTCCCGACCCGAACAAACAAGTTTTGCTGCTTGATTCCAGATTCTCTGCGACTGAAAAAGCCCCGTGTTGAGGATGAGGACCAGCCTGAACCGGATCCAGTCTGAAACAGAGCTCAACAGTCCGACCAGTGCTATAACCAACTATAATTAGTTATAATATTTTCAGGTTTCAACTAGAAAGACCAGGGGAGAGGGTCAGAGAGGGAGAGAAAAGAGATAGATTCATTGATACCCCCCTCCCCCATGTATGTACTCACACATCCATGCCCTGTACCAGGGTTAGCTTCTGTTTCAGGGAGGGGGCGTTGGGTTCTCCTTTACCTTGCTAGGCTAAGTCAGCCTCCATGTGCGCGCTTCTCAAAATCACTTTCAAATTCGTGGGATTTTTCCTTTTAACCCTCATGTTGTCCTCATGTTGTCCTCATGTTGTCTACATGTTGTCCTCATGTTGTCCTCATGTTGTCCTCATGTTGTCCTCATGTTGTCCTCATGTTGCCCTCATGTTGTCCTCATGTTGTCCTCATGTTGTCCTCATGTTGTCCTCATGTTGTCCTATATCAATGTTCTTTATAATTCCCCAAAATAACATGATTGATTCCACACAACGCTCTTTGGCAAGTACAGATCTCTACTTTGTTAATTTTGGGGCGTCTTATTCAATTTTATAGCATTTGAAAAACAAATTGGAGTGGTTTTGAAATAGTATTGAGTAAAAGTTGACATATTCCAGTCTGTGAATATCCATCAACATCCATTCCTTTAATTTTAGTCGAAATAATTCCTAATTTCTGCTTTTCTAACTCAAACATTAGGTGTAATTTCCTATAAATGAGATTCATTGAGGTAATAAGTTAAGTGTTACGTCGTGTTAAAAGAAAAGCGTCAATAGTGTTGAAAAAAGAGACAAAAACATCCACAAAAAGTTAAAAACGTTGATCACGCACACAAGGCGATGGACTCACGGGATACGTCCCACAGCACTTCAATTTGAGACGGATGAGGCGTCCTTTCCTCTGAAGCGTCCCATGAACTCGTCAGCTGTTTCGTAAGGGTGTAAATAAGGGTGATGAGTCGGGAACTCTTAGAAAGTTCAATCCGAAACAGGTTTATTTGCAACAACACAAGGCAAAGAGGTCACCGAAAACACGCTTAGGGCCAAACATGGTGATGCAAGTCAACTAGCCATACAGGGGATGGGGGGGGGGAATGCTCAAATGCTGCCACAGGGGAATAAATTCACACAGAGCGAGGATTTAACAGCTGACTGGTTCAGAATCGTCTCGATATTACGAATATGATGACGTTTTATATGAAATTTGTATTGTTTTTGAATGGCTGATAGTTACATTTAGAAATCAGAGACTAAGTCCATTCAGATCACAGATCATATACAGTCTGTTGGTTATTAATATCAGCAACAGCAGCATGGAGCGCATTTTGACATAAAAACACTGGAGACTGTGTACAAGCTGATATGTGTGTCTGATTCCATTTTATTAATATAGAGTCAGACCTAACAGGATGTGAGTGTGTCCGACTTTACCGAACCAGCCTAGCATCATGGGATGAATATATATCCTTTTTAATTGGTGTCACCTATTCTATTCATTTTTATTTTTTTTACTTTGTAAAACAAAAGCACGTCAGTAATGGCCAAGTAATTATAATTAATAATAATGGTGGTGGCAGCTGCAACGTCAATACAGGTTTTCAAGACTGGACTTGTGCAAAACATATCAAATTATTACACTACATTTAACTAGAGCCCGACCTATAAAGGATTTTTAAGGCAGATACCGATATAAATATGTGGTTATTTAAAAATCTGATTTTCCAATATATCGGCCAATATACAGTATATTTAAAAAAAAAATCCAGAAATGCGTAACAAAACACATAAACAAACAGATTTCCCAAACATAGTAAAAATAATAAAAAATGCAAACTTAAGATAGGAAACTTAAAGTCCTTTGAAGAAAAAAAACAATAAAAAATAAAAAATCAGTGTTGCCAACGGCGCCCTCTGGCGGACAGCCTATGCAACGGTTGACCGTCCGTTTTTGTTTCATTTTTAAAATATTCATTTATCAGAATAATGTATTTGTCATTATAAATGATTTTTATGATTGAATATTTAAATATATATAAATATATATATAATTTTTTTTATCGGCCATTATAAATGCCGATACCGATAGTTCGGGAAATGCCGATATATCAGTCGGGCTCTGCATTTAACCGAAGCTACTTTGTGGTATTAAGTGGTACATGTGTGCTCACTAATCTGCAACTGTAACTCTGAACATAGTGCCAGTGTGGTTTGGAGTTGCCCCTGTTACTAATGAACGTAATCTAACTAATAGTCTCCTCCACAAATACCCCCGCCCCGTCATGTGTCATATGTCAGTACTGAGCCTATTGGCGCTAACTACGTCCACCGAAAGACCTGTCGCAACAGTGTCCTCACTGTTGTCTTATCACTCTGTTTCTCTCTGGGTTGAGCAGATCCCTGAACAGAGGCTCAGGGGGTTCTTAGTCAGAATAAGACACAGAGTCGGCTGTTGAAATTGCCTGCGGATATCTCCGAGCTCGCCTCGTTGGTCTCATATGGCGGAGTGATGTCCCAAGCAAAAGAAGGGATGGGGTCCAATCGGCCGGGACCTGGGGCGACGGCTCCATCTGATGGCGTGTCTCCTGGCACAGTGTTCACATCGGGCACTTTGTCAGACTCTAAATGAAAGAGAATTTCTTTCATTTAATGAACCATTTAACCCACAATTTCAAGTATTACATCTACTACTCCATGTTCATACATCCACCAAACACTTTGGAAAACATATTTGTTATTTTACTGTGCATTACACATTTAATAAATAACTTGCACGCTAATTAAACTTTTATACCACACATAGCATTGCAACTTGATATCAGTAAGGTGTTGTAGTGCTTTAGCTCCAGTCTTAAAGGACTGTTTTAAGTTTTGCAAACCACCAGATGTCACTGTGCTGCTGAGTGTGAAGCCCTGGCAATTTGAATTTTTTGGCACAAAAACAAAGAAAGCCCCAAAGCGTTGTAAGGTTTTGTCCACCCTTCACTAGTAATGACCATAAGAGCAATTTGAAGTAATGGGATCTGGTTGTAATCAGGTAAATATGCCAAGATCCAAATCTGTAACGAAGGTTATTTAATTATAACCCTAGTTCTATGACCAGGCAGAGCCTTCTATTTGATTGCATGGGTAGTACTCCTCTCCAATCCAGAGCACGCGTTCGCACACAGATTTTTGCATACGTAGCTGGCCAATCAGGACATGCCTACCAGAACTGTGCAGTAGTACAGCATGAAACCTATCTAAGCCCTCTTCAGTGACGGCATGGGAGTGACAGGGCCCCTAGGTAGAGGGCTCCACTTGTGCGATAGAACTAGGGTTATGATCTTTATCTTACACAGGCTCCGCCCTCTACTGGACTCTGTGGGGTGGGTGGAGCCCAATGTATGAAAGCCCTGTTGGAACGTAACACCGACCTAGTCTTGTTTTGGGAGGCCTTCCTCCACTGCGGCGCTGTTCCACTCCTTACGGAACACTGACTCTAACGACCATTCTGGGACCGTTCCCTGGGATACCATCTCTCGCTGCATCTCGACTGCAGAGGTGGGCCTTGCTGTTGTCAGGACACTCATATGACATTGCAAAGCAGATGGGTTATCCAGATTGCCACTCCCTGTCATGAAGCCAGAGTCCAACACTGTGGACATTTTTCTACTTCAGGGAGATAGAAAAGCACCAGTTTCAGCTGTTCAGGTAAGAAAAGAGACCAGAAATGACCCTGTGTTGTCTGTCTTGTCAAGAGCCAACCGGCTGGTGATGACGGAAATTGGTGATGATTGTCAGAACTGTCAGTTCAGTCAGTTCAGTCAGGATGTTTGGCAGTGTTGCAGCAACTTTAATGCAGGACACAATGGAATAGTGAGAATGAAGGAGATAGAAAGAAGCTATTTTTGGTGGCCGAAAAGAACAAACAGATTGAAGAGATAGCTACAAGTTGTACATTTTGTCACAAGGTAACTTTAGCTTCGGTTGTTGGTGTTAGCCATGCTGCTGTGAATACATGCTGTTGTGCTAATAAGCGGTCAATATTATCGTATAATATTGCAGTCCGGGTAATCATTGTTATATCTAGTAACATTAAACAGAATATAACATAAGTAACTTTATAACGGCTAACATAGTAGACTCGTGGAAAAGGGAGAAAACCCAGCAGTGGACCAAACCACTGCGAGGCAAGGGAGAAGGGAACTCCAACTTTAAAACGCATTATTTTGCTCGGTTTGCATTTGTATCGTTTTACTACTTACACAATCATTTGATATATATATTATTTACAATACACAGTGTGGTTTAAATGATATTTTTAGGAGGGGACAACCCCATCTGAGGGTTGATCCCCCTGCGATTTTTTGCCTATGGCCCCGCCACGCGTGGAGTGGGGGGGAATTTGCTTCTCGTACCCCCACGTGCAGTGGACAACAATAAGCACCTAACTGAATAATCTTAGACCCAGACGAGTTCCCTAAATTCTGGGGAAACAAATGGAGTTAATTTGTTAACTAAGGTTCGGGAGCAGGGCCACGCCTAAACCACACCTCTAATCACCAGACAAAACTACATATACCGTGCACATGCACAGCCAGGCTTGTGTCTCTGATTGCTTGACCCACCCTCCCTTTCCCTCTCCATCCATCTTACCCCTCTTCCCTTCCTGCTGCTCATCTCTCTCATGTCTCTTCTAGGTACCGTCTGGGGGTCTGTAGACTATTCGGGCGAAAACTGCTTATGAGACGGATCCCCCACCCTGAGTCTCTTCCACCCGGTCATCATACATCCTCCCAGACCAGCCATCGGACGACATCCACATCAATTTATCCATTCATAATGTTCATCTGCACATTCATATTGTTCATTAAATCTTTAACTAACACATGGTTGTGGCGTGGTCCATGCTAGTGAAGGAAGGATTTGGTAGAAGAGTAGCTGCCGAAATCCAGCGCGAGCAGCAAGGCTGTCCTGAGTGACGGCGCCTTGAGAGAGGAACGCTCCAGAGGCTCGAAGGGATCCTTTACCAAAGCCTCAAGCCCCAATGCCAGTTCCCATTGCAAGGCGGAGACACGGAACACAGGGTGTTGTCTACTGACCCCCTGCAAAAAACCGCCTCACAAGAAGGTGGCCAAATACCAGTCTGTTGCCAGAACCTTCATAGCAGGACGAGATGACAACTGCATGCAGTTTAATAGTGACATGAGACAGCCCTTTATCCATCAGGAACTGCAACAAACAGAGAATAGAGCTGACAATGCAAGACAGAGGATCTATTCTCTTCTCCAGACACCAGCTTTGGAGCCCCAGCCAGGCAGCCAGGCTGGGAAAGGTTGGTCCAGAGTAAGCAGCATGTCTATCGCACCTGCCTCTTGAGACAGAGCCCCAAGAAGTGGGGAATGTTTCAGGGCTAGTACACCACCATTTGAATCATTTCTGCATACTACAACATCAACCCGGGGCCACCAGAATTATTGGCAGACAAATCCACATCGGCCTTTCGAAACGGGTCAAAATCTGCTTCATTGACTTGGGGCAGCTACAGGCCTGTTGCATTAATACCAGAGCCTTTATGTCACGCAGCAGCACCTGTGGAAGCAGCACTTTGCAACGTGGACCCTTCTCCTCAACACACTGCCAGATATCTGGCAGAGGGGGCGAGATGTAAGCCAGTTTGTAACCCACTTTATGGTCCTGTATAATTTTTCAGTCTTAAGATCCTGTCAACCATGCGGATTAAAGCGTTCTCCTGCCACCTACCGTCTACACTTATCAAGTGCAGCTCACTTTAAATCCCCCGCCTACTGTCGCCACGGTAGCGCCTTTAAGTGGCAGCAAAAGTGTCAAACGAACTCAATAATTTTTTTCAAACCTACATTACCTACTTTTACCAGACTTATATTATTCTTCAATATACTAATGTCTGTAAACCAATACATGTGTTTATTAGAGCGACAGCTGCCACCATATCACCCTGGTGACTTTACAGTAGACAATTGTTTTTTTTTTTGTATATTTTGTTCTTTAGCCTACCTTTGCTCTGGCTATGAAGGTCATCCCTGTAAAGACATGGCCCTCCATCCTCTTTTCCCATGATGCCATCTTCTGACACCGACGGGTTCCCCAGCAGGAAGTAAGTGGTCATCTGGCCTTTACCCTTCACCTCAATCTGCCCACGCTCTTGTATGTTGAAGCCAGCATCCTTCAGCTTACTAAAGGGGGGTTGAGGGGATATGGAGGGACACAGAAGGGAAATAAGTCCAGTTCTGGGCTGAGTGATTCCAACTGCCACTGTACTTCAGCAAATAGGCACCAGAACATATTTTCACTGCTCTTAAAATCATCGGTTGTCTTTGCACACACAGAGTTTGTATCTATCTCCATGCCTACACAACGATAAAGGGGGTTGGTTGCTGCTCTGTGCACATAAGAGGACACCAATATTTCATTTCAACAATAATACAACACTGGATTAACAGGAGAAAACCCTCCAGGGTTAAGGTTAGCTAAAGACGAGTGTAAAATATGTCTAATTGCACGGGGAGATTTGCAGATAACATGCAGCCTTACAACTGGACACTAGCTCCCTTGTTTCAATAGAGCCTATTTTGTTTTTTTGGTTGTTGTATGTCATTTTCTGTGCCAATAATTCGCTATGGACAGTTATGTTAAGCAGCTGCTCTAAACCTTTACCTGAGGTGACAGCATGCAGTCATATCAGGATACTGAAATAGAAAACACTACATGTTTAGCCTACATTGTTAGAATAATGCTCCACAAACACTTAACCCTCATGTTGTCCTCGGGTCAAATTGACTTGTTTTTCTATATTAGTTTTCTTTTTAACTACCCAAAATAACATGATTGATTCCACACAACACACTTTGGCAAGTACAGATCTCTAATTTCATTCATTTTGGGGCGTCTTATTCAATTTTATAGCATTTGAAAAAAAAAATTGAAGTGTTTTTGAAATAGTATTGAGTCAAAGTTGACATATTCCAGTCTGTGATTATCCATCAACATCCATTCCTTTAATTTTAGTCAAAATAATTCCTAATTTCAGCTTTTCTAACTCAAACATTAGGTATAATTTCCTTTAAATAAGGTTTATTGACCATAAATTCCAAAAATAGCTGTAAAATTAAAGTTAATAAGTTAGTGTTCCGTGACAAACATTGAAAAAAAGCGTCAAAAATGTTGAAAAAAGGGACAAAAACATGAGAAAAAGTTTTTTTTTTTAAATTGATAAAAAGCCTCAACAAAAGCGTTCATGTTCAATTTCGCCGAGAAGACAACACAAGGGTTAAAACTTAAAATAATGTTTCCAAAATCGTTTCAGTGGTTCATCAACTTGTAGCAGGGTAAACGGCACTATAATCGCACAATGCGAGTTTGCCAGATTGGGTAGCAGATCTGTAGTTCCAATGAGACAAAATGGGACAAACACACACACACACACACACACACACACATATACACATACCTGTAAGTGGACGTGCTAAGGTGAATGTGGTCAGGGACTCCATGACTCTCCATCCTGGAGGCAGTGTTAACAGTGTCTCCAAAAAGGCAGTAGCGAGGCATCTTCTCCCCCACCACCCCAGCTAACACGGGACCAGTATGGAGACCCACACGGATCTGAAACATACAGAAACATGCAGACCTACCACCCTTAGCACATACATGCTGGCTGGAGTACATGAACACAATATGTGTCAGGGCAGACCTGAAACATATAAAATAATGCAGTTTCTGTAATTCCAACCTGATATTAGTGTTTTATGACATTGGGGCTATGACTGACTAAATGGTCCTGTTGGGAGAGGATTATAGGATTTTGAGACTTGTTTGCAGTGTTTCGGTAGACATAGTGTATTGTGTTAGTGTATTTTGAAAATTAGTAAATGTAAAGTTTTTATAATGCGCTTTTCTAGTCTCCACTACTCAAAGTGCTTTTCGCCATTCACACACACTGATACACTGTGTCCGAGACAATGTGTGATTTTGAACCGTTTTGCCAGTTGTGTGTTATGGGTGTGTTGTTGCGTTACGAGTTTAGGAAAATTGCTAAAAGTATTGAAAGAATCGTCATAGTAATCAGAAAAAAAAACTGTAAATGAAGACAATGGAGAGTTCACCTAGGCTAGCTGCTGATTTCCTGCTAGAGCCTAGACTTCACACAGATAGTCTGGATACAACCACTTACTAACGCCTGCAAATGAGTTGTTTGTCGAAGCAGCAAATGTGACTTATATTTACAATTACAGTAGTGAAGCCTTCTAGGGGCCATAGTAGTTATCATTGGAGCAAAGCAGGGAGTATGGTGACAAAGTATAAGAGCCACATTTCTGCATAAGAAGAAACTTCAGGACTTGGAGTTTGAGTCCTGTTTGAGTTTTTCTCTAACTTTACGGAACAAAGTTCTGCGTGACGGGAAGTAGACTAGCGTCTGATTTGAACCCAACCCATACCAGATCCAGCATCCCTTGGCCAGGTTTGCAGAGGTCCAACAGACTTGAATCATACAACCACAAGGGACCAGCTCTTTTCAGCTTGATTTTCAGTTACACTTGAAGTATATACTGTAGGCTCTCTCGGGCACCCTGACTCCTTTTTTTGGGACATGAGATACCAATTAGGATAAAGCTATCTTAGGATAAGCTATCTGACAGGATTCAAAATTCTTACCTGTATGGGTTTGCCGGTTATAGGGTTGGTGACCTCTCTGGCAGCTATCCTCATGCCCAAAGCAAAGTTTGCCACTCTGTGTGCATGGGTGTCTGTAGGGATTGGAACGCCACCTACCACCATGTATGCGTCACCAATAGTCTCAACCTTTAAGAAACCAAGTATCCAATGTGAAATTAGATGAACACTTACTTCTATTAAACATATTGTGACATATTACGACAAGTCTTTAACCATCCGCCATGTATAGCAAGCTCATGTTATTTTCAAATTTTTCACAGTGTCTTTGTTTTTTCAGCCAACAAAGTGCATATATTATTTAAGTATTTGACTTTTATTTAGATTATTTCTATTTTTTACAAGTATTAAAGCTGAACCTAAATGGATTCAATAAAAAAAATTTGTCAATAAGGATCATGGTTAAGTTTGAAATAAAAGAGAGATTTTTGGATGAATTTGTAGCCAAACTGGTTTTACAGTTATTGTGTGAAAAACCTTGCATCACCTCCTAGAGGTTGCACATTTGTAGCTAATTACGTACAGTCTACTTTGCAGGGTAAGGGACAAACAGACCTACAGATAGAAAGTACATATAGAAACTATACACACAAGATGACAAACGTCACAGTGGGATTATACCTTGTAGATGCCGTGTATGTTGGTGAGTCGGTCGAACTTGGAGTACATGGAGTTAAGCATGTCAACAATTTGGATGGGCTCACAGGCAGCGCAGATGCTTGTGAAGGTGACAACATCGCTGAACAAAATAGTGCACACCTCAAACTCCCCTGAAAAAGACAAGACACGTTTGCAGGGCGACAGGCAGACATGTAGAGATGGACGGCATGTTTGACTAACAGACTGACCTGCCTTTACGCTCTTCCCATCTTTAAGCTGGTCGGCTATGTGGCGTGGCAGCATGGCATACAGCAGCGTCTCTGTCTTCTGTTTTTCAGCCTCTAGGTGCTGCGACAGAATTCTCAGTTCCTCCTATGGACAGTTGAAGTATCAACCCAGAAAGGAGATAACTACCCATTCTCACCAACCTTCTCACCTGTTGTTGTTAGTGACAAAACCATGTGATCATCAAGCTTAAAACGTCATTGTGGAGCAGGAAAGTCGACTAGGTGACTGGTCTGTGCAACCCCTAGTCTGAATATACCTGTATTCACCCTTTGCCTGATACACTCAGCATCTCTTTAACTCTTATGTTGTCCTCGGGTCAAATTGACCCGTTTTCCTATCTCAATGTTCTTTTTAATTACCCAATTGTAATTCCCCAAAATAACATGATTGATTCCACACAACGCTCTTTGGCAAGTACAGTAATCTCTACTTTCATTAATTTTGGGTCGTCTTATTCAATTTTATAGCATTTGAAGAAAAAAAATTGAAGTAAAGTTGACATATTCCAGTCTGTGATTATCCATCAACATCCATTCCTTTAATTTTAGTCTAAATAAGTCCTAATTTCTGCTTTTATAACTCAAACGTTAGGTATGATTTTCTAGTTCATTTACCATAAATTCCAAAAAACTACTGTAAAACTAAAGTTAATAAGTTGCTGTTATGTAGTGTTAAATGTCAAAAAAGGGACAAAAATGTAAGTAAAAGTTAAAAACGTCAACAAAAGCGTTGAAGACAACACAACAGTTAAGCCCCCCTCCTGAAAAAGCCTAGTTTGCTCTGATTGGTCAGCATTTCTCGGCATCTCTGCACAATCGTTGCATCCAGGAATGACTGTAACACCAGTGTAGCAGCTGTTATACCAATATATAGTATCATTCTGACATCAATCCTAAAGGCACAGTTTCTGAATACAGGCTGTGTGCATTTCTCTGTGGATTGACATATTTAGATACTTTCACAGTATTTCTATAGCACCTCGACGTGCTTTATAGTAAAAAAAAGACATGGAAATCTCACTTTTTACAATATGGAACTTTTGAGAAGCAACAGCCATGCCAGTGGCTTTATGAGGCTGGACTTAGACACAGCAGTACTAACATCAGCATGCTGACATGCTCACAAAGACTTTGATTCGGGCATTTCACTAAGACCCAATAATGTCAACCAAGTAAAAGTGGTGGACCGACTAACCAAACCAACCAACCAACAATCGTTTATTACTATTATTCTGAGCAGAAGGACAATAACCTATGTTTGATCTTTAACCTAAGGTGTCCACCTGGTATTAACATGCAATCTGTATTTCCAGAGGTATTTAACAAGTGTTGTCTTTTTTTCCTCAGAATTGGGCCATGCAATGCATATTGCATTTCCACCTGGTTGAGGTATAATCATGGATGCCAGGCCACCTGCATATATGCCTTTGTCAAAGCTACATGCATGCCACTCCCTATGAATGTGAATGTCACAAAACACTGTACAAACTAAAAGCTGCCTTCCTACTTTTTTCCTCTCCAGCTGGTTGGTGAGCTCCATCTCAGCTAGACGTTGCTGGTTGAGAAGAACCAGGTCTCTGGTGACATCGTGCTGGGCCAGGTCCGCCAGGTGGAGGCCGACATCTTGAAGTTCCTGGAGGCTTCGTAGCTTCGGAGAACACAGGTATAACATACAGCCAAGAGACTCCATCCACAACATCTGACCTACAGATAAATGCAATACAGGTTAACCTATGGAGAGAATGCAGATCAGATTTGATGTTACTGTTCTATGATGTTTATATGATGTTTCTGTCCTTGTGCCGAAACATAGTCACATATTGATGTCCTGTACAAATGTTAGTCCTGACGTGCTTTAACCACGTTCAATGTTGTATGTTTCTGCAGAACAGGAACCTGTTGAAAACCAGGCCTGTTTATATTGTAATGTAATGTTACTTTCCTGTATAATAAATATGAATGAATGAATGAATGAATGAATTGCTCTGCCTTCCAGATGTCAAAACTCACCCTGGGCATTGATGCCTGTCACCGCCCATGCTGATAAGGCTGCCTAAATAAGTAAAGTTCTGCTCTCCCCACAATTAATTGTGTGTGTAGAACTCCAACTCTAAGGCGGAGCCACATCACTGCTTGCCTGTAGACATCTCCAAGTGCATGTTGACTTATTTACTTGAAGGTCAACTTGGACGTTTCTTTAGGGTAAGGGGTGCCCATCCTGGCAATATTGTGGTGTTGTAAACGCTGACAGCAAGCAACCTGGGTATGATCCTGGGCGACAATCGGTCAAACAGTCACTCCAAAGACCCTGTGGTCGCTCATCTCCGTCATATCCTTGTTCTGGCCCCACAGTGGTCAAATGACCACTATGTCCTGCTATGTCCTGCAGTGCCCTGCTATGCCCTGTAACACCCTGCAGTGCCCTGCTACGCCAATAACTACTACAACTACTATTTCTAGTCATAGTTCCATTATCTTTATTGTGACTATAATTGTCACTGTTCATCAAACACCCAACCGGTACCGTCAGACACCGCCCATGAGGTTTCTGCTTAAGGGAGTTTTCCTCGCCCCTGTCAAACCACATGGGGTGGGGACTTGAGATAACTATTGTTATGATTTAATACTATAAATCAAATTGAATTGAATTTAATGAATCCCCTATGAAGTCACTGCCCCTTTTTTCACTGCAGTGTGTCTCAGCCATGCTAGCACTTACTGATCTTTTTTCAAAGCTTTTCTCAAAAAGCACTTACCGTAGAAGATGAAGTTGATTTGGTTGAGTACATAATATATATATATAATGCATGTAACAGTGCAGGGATGGTTTGTTTATGGTCCTGTTTATTAGAACCTACCTCTTAGCTTGAGCGTGGTGTGATTGTCTTTGTAGCTCTTCAAGACAAATTGACTGTTGATGAATTTCCTGATGCTTTCTATAGTAAAGGTCACCTGGAGAACAGAGAAAGGAGGCTGTGAAACTATCCAACCAAAGTGTTCAATGCAACCAAATGGCATGGCACATGTATATATAAACCATAGATACATAGATTTTATTTTTTAGGGAGAAGGCTGGCATTCATTGAGTCCTAACTATCACATAGAGAACTAACAGTTTTAATTCTCATTTTATTAAAGAATTCATACTGTAGTATTTACTTCCACATCCATGTCATGTATTATTAAAGGTATAATTTATTTTGATTGAATACAAAATACATCAGATATAACAGAAACAACCAAACAAGTGTTGAGTGAAAAATCCATCAAAGATATGTTAATGCTTGATTCTTCATATAGCTCTCTCTAAGTATATCCTTAAAGGTCCCATGGCATGAAAATGTCACTTTATGAGGTTTTTTAACATTAATATGCGTTCCCCCAGCCTGCCTATGGTCCTCCAGTGGCTAGAAATGGTGATAGGTGTAAACCGAGCCCTTGGTATCTTGCTCTGACTTTGAAAAAATGAAAACTCAGATAGGCCGATCTGGAATCTTGCTCCTTATGAGGTCATAAGGGGCAAGGTTACTTCCCCTTTCTCTGCTTTGCCCGCCCAGAAAATTTGGCCCACCCATGAGAGAGAGACATCATGGCTTTCAAACGAGCAAAGTGGTCAAGGCCACACCCCCAGCCTCCACCTTTCCCCCTCTCTTTCCTCCTCAAAAGCTACAGACTCAGAGTTGGCAAATATGAAAGCTCATTGTGGGACTGGCTCTAGTGGCTGTAATTCTGCACCAAGGCTGAATTTTGGGAAAGAGACTTCATATACAGTATTAGGGGACCACTAAGGTCTATATAAAAGAGACTTCAGATACAGTATTAGGGGACCACTAAGGTCTCTATAAAAGAGACTTCAGATACAGTATTATGGGACCACTAAGGTCTAAATAAAAGAGACTTCAGATACAGTATTATGGGACCACTAAGGTCTATATAAAAGAGACTTCAGATACAGTATTAGGGGACCACTAAGGTCTATATAAAAGAGACTTCAGATACAGTATTAGGGGACCACTAGGGTCTATATAAAAGTAACTTCAGATACAGTATTAGGGGACCACTAAGGTCTATATAAAGGAGACTTCAGATACAGTATTAGGGGACCACTAAGGTCTATATAAAAGAGACTTCAGATACAGTATTAGGGGACCACTAAGGTCTATATAAAAGAGACTTCAGATACAGTATTAGGGGACCACTAAGGTCTATATAAAAGAGACTTCAGATACAGTATTAGGGGACCACTAAGGTCTATATAAAAGCATCCAAAGAGCACCATATCATGGGACCTTTAATATACTAAGGAAATTGAACACCATAGTTTAGACAACTACATTCTTGGTTTAAGACTCACGGGTGCGCTTATGAAGGTCATGGTTGCTCAGGGCCCTGGACATCCCCAGGATCACCCCAGCATTCCTTTCTACTGCACTCTTCTGTTCGTTCAACTTTTTCCTGTACTATACTGTTCTTCTCTGCTGATTTCACACAATCTTACAATTTCTGAACCCTTGTCTCTGCGTCTGTGTTTTACCTGTGGATGTATAATGGTGAACCATTGGTCCAATATAGCATCTCTGGCCTGGAGACCTGGAAGAAACTTTTGGAGGTTCACCCCTGTCTGTCTTAACTTCAGCTGATGGACCCAGAACCCAAAATAGAGACCAGAAACAGAGAAAACCAGATTGGTGACAAAAGCAAGGTAGTAGTTTGAGCCAAAACAAAGATAATTTCTGTGTGCCAATGAATTTGATATACATACAACAAAATTCTCATGGAGCTACTAAAGCACACAGACACATGGAGCCTTACATCCTCATCAAAGACAATATGGAAGGGAAAAGCATTGCAGAAAGTATTCTCTTCCACCCACAGCTTCTTTGGGTAAGATGGACTGAAGGTGCAATGGAGGCTGCCTGGGAAGTAAATCAAACACACCAATTTCCATAAGTTGTAGGGCAGCTACCGTTAAAACGTAATTAACTAACAAAGAATATCGTCAGGATCCGGCTGTTCACGTCACAGGAAACAATGCAGCGTGAACACAAATTAGTTTTTGAAACTTCTCTTTTTCAATCAATCAATGAAATTATTAGTTCAGCACTTGGCAAACACTAATTTGCTATTTTTCCGAGCATTAAAATAGAATATGACTATCAATCTAATGTCTGTATTAAATACGGAGCTAAAATCAGGACGAGTCTTGCTTATTATAGGGGCGGCTGTGGCTCAGTGGTAGAGCTGTTACCTGCCAATTGGAAGGATTGTGGTTCAATCCCTGGCCCTGCAGTCCCATGATGAAGTGTCCTTGGGCAAGACACTGAACCCTGAGTTCCCCCAAACCCCCGATGCTGTGTCTTTGGAGTGTGAATGTGTCTGAGTGTTTATCTGATGAGCAGGTGGTACCTTGTATGGCAGCTTCAGCCACAGTGTGTGATGGTGAATGTATCCTGTATGATGTAAAAGTGCTTTGAGTAGTCGCTAAGACTAGAAAAGCTATATAAATCCAGCACCTTTACTTATTATAGTGTAAAGACTTTAAGCAGGGAGTTTTTCTTCACTTTATCTGTCCGCTGTACTGTACTTCTGGGCAGTCTCTCTAAAGCAGGTTTCCAGATAAGATCAGTGTGCACAGGTTTTAAAAACGATAACTTTATGGGTGCCTGGATAGCTCAGCGCCAATATAGGCTATAGCGGTTTTCTCCTCAATGCAGTGGGGTTAGGGTTTGACTCTGACCTGCATGCATTCCCCCCTCTATGTCTTCAGCTGTCCTGTCAACAAAGGCCTAAAAATGGCCAAAAGATAACTTTAAAGGATGAACTTAAAAATACAGTTCACCTTTTTCTGAGGTAACCACAGCTCTGATCAGGTCCCAGCCATGCTTTTTCCCAGCCAGTGACACACACTTCTCCCTCATTTTTCTTAATAATGTCTCCTGGGAAAATCACACACAGGTACAGGTTGAAGAATCAGAAACACATATGATACATACAAGAAACAGACCATGCGCATGCATCCACAGGCACCCACCCTTTTATGACTGGAATGGTCCACGTCTGTAGTCTTGCTTGCTTGTTTGGTCTGTTTTACCAGAAACACAACATGCTCCTTCTTCCCTGTGCGCTCATCTTCCTCTGATTGATTAAGAACCACCATGGTCACTTTGCTATCAAAAAACTCTCTGGCAACCGCCTCTATGATACCTGCAGCAAGAAAGAAAAATGGGTAACACTTAGAAGTTTTCTACATAAGAGTGACATGACACCGTCATGAACACATGACACTCACATGACACTGTCATGACACAGTCATGACGCATGAACCCTAACCTACAGTTATCAACATAAGATCAGAATCATGGATGTAGATTGAGGAGGTGTGGTTGATTTTACCGGGTACTATGTGGTACAGGCCCTTCCTGTCAGAATAGTAGTGAAGTAGCATCTCCCCATCGTCGGTGATCTCCACTCGGAAAGACGGCGCATTCATTTCCTTAAAAACAGATCGTAGGGTTAAGATTCAGTTTAACTAAAACAAATACATAAACAAACTGAAACTTGTCTCTACATTGTACAGTTCCCTGTTTTTGAATAGGACAGGTGTCCCCACCGAGGACATATACTGTATAGAGGTAAAAAGTGGACTGCATGCATGTCCCTCAGTCCCTCCAAAAATGCATTAATACATAATTCAATGCATTATCAGCCAAAGTCTGCATATTTATGCAGGGGGCTGCATTTTTTTTCAAATACGCCGCACTTTTGCCGCATAAATTACCTTTTTCTGCGCAAAATAACGCGGGGCTTGCGTGCTTTCATAATGCCCGTATTTTACTTGCAAAAAAAGTCACATATCTCTTAGCAGAAAGTTGAAAAACGTTTACTTCACACAAGAGCAGCCATTTCCCCCGTTGCCATGGGAACGGATGAAGCCATGAAATTCTGCGACAAGACAAACACAGTACAATCGTAGTAATAAGTATAATAGTAGTAAATCTCAGTTTTTGCAAGTTCCCGCAATTTCTTTGCATAAAATGGCATAAACATCCCACATATTCCATCATATTTTTTTAAGAAAACGTGCCGCGTAATCACATTTTTTTAAGAAAACGTGCCGCATAATCAAGGATTTTTGCCCAGCATCATTATCATTACACTAACACATGGGAGGAGCATCTGGAGAAGATCAGGTGGATAAAACCCGGCAGTGAATTAACCAAAAGTCCTATTTACATAGTCACAAAGCAACATTATCATTAATATTGGACCAACAGAGTGTGTCTACCTGATGAAATCCAATATTAACACTCATTAAGGTCAGTTTTTGGTCTCTACCAACTCCTGAGGAAATGATCAGGCTCTGCACAGTATTTGCCAAAGTCTGGTTTGAGGAGTCGTTGGAAAGCTACAAACCTGAATAGGAAAACACATAAGCACACCTGATAGGACAGAGCAAGGTAACTGTGGAGAGAATCCAGATTTCCGATGAATTCAATGAGATTTCCCCAGTGTCCTCAGCATGGTGTCGTAGCCCGCTTGCTTACAGAAGAGAAAGAAATGCTCTCCGAAAAGCTTAAGAAACACATCAGCAGGGACATCTGAAAGAATAAAACACATTCAAAGATCATGTATATATAGATATATGAAAATCATGATCATGAGCTTATCATTTTGTGGTCTGGCCTCCCGTTGCACACCTGTTTGTTTTATTACAGCGTTGGCAGCAAGCTATTTAATTACACCATATCCCCACAGTATGTAACGTCTACATAATCAGACCCTTGGGAGGGGCTTAGGACCCTGTTGGCATGCCCTGAATAAACAAATCTTGTCATGTTTTCACACATCTGTGCCCAGGGGGTCCACTGCTTAATAATCTTCCAATGTGACTGCCAAGTATGTGTATTAATAAACAATTCACCTCTCATGTACAATGCTTTTTGCAGCTGCCATTAGGAATCTTTTGCAAATGTGTAGTGTACCATGCAATGTTCCTGACATTACGACGGGCGTTAAATTGCCCCCTATTCTGCCAAAAACTAGATTTTCTATTGTATTCTATGTCATGTCAGTGATTGTGCATGCAAAGACAACTACCGAGGGTAAGCTGGTTGATTTCATTGGGGGCATTGTTAACACTTATATCACACGGGCGCACACACACGCAAGTTCACACCTCAGACACCTACATGCTGCCTTGATTGGTTCATTTTGTGTTATTGTGTTATTGAATTCAAACTCACCCTAGTTAGTCACACAATAACACAAACAAACTAAGCGATCAAGGCAGCGGTAGACCAGCAACTCCTGTGTTCTGCTTGGTAAAATTACTGTATTTATCAAAAAAGCGTGGTGGCTTTGAAGAGAGCATAGATGAATATAAGGGCTGCACAGTTCTATACAGCATCGTGAAAATTCGGAGCTATTTTTAGAAAATCGTGCTTGTCCGCCATTAGTCAAAATCCCATCAATCTTATTGATACTGCATATTGGAAATGCCTGTTTTTTCAATTGATGGATATTTTCCCAGTTATTCAATATTTGCATAAAACCATTCCATTTGTAATACCACCTCACCTTTGTAGTAGTCTGGACTCTTTGGTTTTTGCTTTAAACCAATCAGAATTGCCATGGGCGGTGCTAAACTGCCAAATACTCATGCAAGACAAAACTCAGATTGGACGGATAGTCTAACTATTGGTCTCGATTAAACCTCCAGAGATCTGAGCAGCAGTCAACCATAGTCCTCATAAATGCTCCGAATTAAGAATTCCAACACAAAGAAAGCGGAAGGAAATTGAAAATACATGCATCCGGAGGAATTTACTGCAAGGATATAGACTACCTTTGTAGTAATGGCCCTGTGGCTCAGCATTACAATAAGTTTTCTCAGAAGTTTTTGTGTCTTTCTAGTTACATAATTCAGTTTTTCCCCTACCACGATGGTCCCAAATGATGTTAAAATACACAATTAGCCCAGTATTTCTTTTCACCCTCTGCCTGATACACTCTGTTTTAGCGCCTGTCTCTTTAACTGGCCGCCTCCACCTCCCCATCAGAATCATCAGCTCCCACCGCCAGTGTCTGGACTCCATGGGGTGTCATGGACACACAATTCAAAATTAAAATAAATAAAAAAGGAATTTGCACTCTTACCCAGCAGTGAACAGGCCTCCTGCACCAGGCTGAGGGTTAGGATATCATCATAAACCATATATGTCATGAAGGTATCCTGGACGCCTGGTAGAGAGCTATGTAAAAAAACATTAATAAATTAGTACATTTGTCAAAAATGATAACAATTATCATCTTGATGTCCATTGCAAAACTTATGGGTGCCCAAACCTCAGTTTGTCCCAGGTCTCCTGGCCAAACTTCTCTATCACCAGAGACTGGAGGCAGCTGTTGATGAACCCGTACTGCAAACAACACACACACACACACACACACACACACACACACACACACACATACACACATTTTATCTGGTTACCCTGGTTAAATGTCACAATAAATCAATTCAATAAGCATGCAACAGCACTGTCATTAATAAAATGATAAATGAGAAGGTCCTGTAGGGATTTAAATCCCTTCCATATAATGTCAATGCATCATATATACAATTGTATGCAACATTGTAGACAACATTCAACAATACAACAATGCTAACGGAAAATATATCAAATATACAGAAAAGTGTTAGGGCCACGTGTAATAAAATATATTGAGTTGTGAGTTTAAAGTCTGAATTCTTAGAAAAAAAGTCAGACTTTAATGGAGATTAAAGTCTGAATTCTGAGATCAAAGTCCGAATTCTGAATTCTTTTCTCAGAATTCGGACTTTAAACTCAAATACTTGTTTTCACACGAGGCCCTAATCCTCTACCGTACAAATATAATACTAGCTACAACTGACACAATCATTTCCAATAGAATTCTACTTATTAACGTTCTTCTCAGTTATTTGTGTTTCAGTCATATACAATATCTTGAGATATTGTTCCTTTTTGCTCATACAGTTGTTGCAGGAATGTTCTGTGGCTGAGTTTGAACTGTGACCTGCCAAGGCGCTGCAGATGAAACTGAGTTTTAAGCTGTCGGTACATCAAATGGTAGCATTTTGGTTCAATATTGTACACGGTCCCTTACAGATAAGATAAATGAAAAGGGGGCTGAAGCAGAAGTCAACCAGGCCTCATTCCCACTTGGGCACTTCCTCTACAATAAGACTATATGGTGATCACAGGTGGACATCAGAGAAATAAATAAAGCAACCAAAACAAATGATCCAGACAAAATTATATGGATAGTTTCAAGGCCTTTGCACACTGGGGCGTGACAAATAAGCGACTAATAATCAGCTGCCAGTATTTCCCATAGAAACTATTCATACCAACAGTAGTAAGGGTCAACGGAAGTACATTTCCAGGATAATTGCCTTCCTTGTCCCTAACCCTAACCCACCGTGGTCGGACTCATCTCAAAGGGAGACGAGGCAGCCTACAGAGAGGAGGTCCTGAACCCGGGGCAGCCTGGTGTTCAGAGAACAACCTGGCTCTGAACACCAAGAAAACCAAGGAGATCATTGTCGACTTCAGGAGGAACAACACCAACCCCCCGTACTTCAACGGCGGATTGTCCCTATCTCCAGTGACATTTCCTGGACAGGAGACATCCCAGGGGTCATCAAGAAGGCTCAACAGCGACTACACTTCCTGAGGGTCCTCAGGAAGTCCAACCTGGACTCCAGCCTGCTGCTGACCTTCTACTGCTACTTCAGAGACTAGTAAAGGTAGCACAGAAGATCATTGGCTGCCCTCTCCCTTCCCTGACGGACATCTACACCTCCCGCTGCCTCAATAGAGCAGACAACATCACTAAGGATGGCTACCACCACCCCACCCCCCCCCCCCACCCGGCTTTGATCTGGCTGACCTGTTGCCCTCAGGGAGGCGCTACAGGTGCATCAGAATAAGGACTAACAGACTCAAGTTTCACAGTTTCTTTTCAAAAGCCATTAACCACTTTGACCTCAGATTGGGGCCAGGTTGGCTCAGCGGGTAGAGCAGGCGCGCATGTACGTTGAGCTGCGTGTTTCCCGCCCTTTCTCACCCAGCAGTCCTATCAAATAAAGGCAGAAAAGCCCAAAAATAAATACTAACTCCACAGTCTAGCCCCCCAAACCCTGGACTTTCCTCTACCCACCAACTGTGTAATACTTTACATTTAATAATATTGATACTACAGTGCAACCCACTTTCAATGCAGTACTTTATACTTAATACTATTAATAATAATGTGCAATGTCTGTATACTGTGCAAAATCATTACTCCACACTGTATATAAAATCATAATCATCTTTGTTGTTAGATTTCTTTTACGTACTAGTTGGCACTGGAAAAGGAGTAGTTTTTTCAATTTCCTTGGTACTCTTTTTTTGTCATATTTAACACAGACAAGATGCAACTTGACCCAGGTGGGACTTGAACCCACAATCCCCAGCTCCGGAGGCTGATGCCTTATCCATTAGGCCACTGGGCCTTGGAGTCCTGGAGGATCATATCAATCACATGATCAAGATCATATGTTGGTAGCATCATTACCAGGAGCAAAACACTCTACTTTCCCACGGAAACTCTAAGTGGATTCTTTTACTAATCTCTGTTTTTACTGAATATAAATATTTAATAATAATATTTTACTGATAAACTAGTTCTGTCCTGATTAGGCTTTTAAATAAAAAGTTTGACTCGGGTACTTCCACAAAAACAAAGAGAGTTATGCTTCAACCCTTGTGTCATCTTCCCGTCAAAATTGAAAAATCACCACCTTTTTTATCAATGTTTTGAACATTTTTGTCCAATTTTTCCAGCGTTTGTCACGTTTCCGGACGTTTAACACGACGCAACACCAACGCCCTTGTGTCGTCTTCTCGTCAATATTTGTAACTTATTCTTTTTGGGGGTTTTTTTGTTCCTTTTTTCATCACTTTTGATGCTTTTTTGCAACGTTTGTCACTTTTTTATGACTTTTTCAACACTTTAGTTTCACAGTTATTTTTGGAATTTGGGGTCAATAAACCTCATTTATAGGAAATGATACCTAATGTTTGAGTTAGAAAAGCAGAAATTAGGAATTATTTAGACTAAAATTAAAGGAATGGATGTTGATGGATAATCACACACTAGAATATGTCAACTTTTACTCAATACTATTTACTATTTCAAAACCACTTAACCCTTGTGTTGTCTTCCATCAACCATAAAAAAAAAAGTTTTTTTCAACATTTTTATGGCTTTTTCCCACATTGTTGTCACTTTTTCAATGTTGTGGGTGAGTTTTTGGATATTTTTGATGTTGACATGTTCAACGCTCATTTCGACGGCCCATTTTTTGACAATAAAAATAAACTGAAAACGGGTCAGTTTGACCCCAAGGACAACATGAGGGTTAAATGTTGTTTTTCAAATGCTATAAAATTGAATAAGACGCCCCCAAAATGAATGAAAGTAGAGATTTGTACTTGCCAAAGAGCGTTGTGTGGAATCAATCATGTTATTTTGGGGAATTAAAAAGAAAACTGATATAGGAAAACGGGTTAATTTGACCCGAGGACAACATAAAGGTCAAGAACATGCAGGTAAAAGTCACTTGGCTACAAATTTGACACCAAATAGAAATGGCATACAGTATGAAATACGGTTGCATTCCTTAGCGCCCATCAAAACCTAAATTACATGCATCCCAAACACATTTGATGGCCAAATCCACAGTTATTTGCCATGTATCATCTATAACATATGGCAACATTGGTTGCTATTAGGGTGCCCCTCAAGACAAAGTCTTTAATCTGTTAAAATGTGAAGACATACTCACCATGTCTGTGTCTGATGTTATCCTGTTGAATTCTCTGCCCACAATGGTGCATATGTAGAATTTACTAACTACTGCTCTCTCTCTCTCTCTCTCTCTCTCTCTCTCTCTCTACGGAAGTGACAAACAAGCCTAAATAGACCACTTGGGAGTGTCTCCAAAAGCAAGGTAATCCACATACACCACCCTATTAAAATGTCCAACTTTACAGCTGAAATGAAAACGTTTACTACGGAGCTGGATTTTTTTTTTTTTAAATAGAAAATAAATGATCTGAGAGAAGAAGAAGAAGAAGAAGAAGAAGAAGAAGAAGAAAAAAAAAGGTTTGAGAGAAAAGGTTCTCACACCTATAGCAAAAAATAATAACATTTGATTTCTGAGGAAAAGAAATCTTTCAAAATATTTTTTTTAACTCTCAAATAAAAAAATAAAAAAATATATATATATATATATATATATATATATATATATATTGTTATCGGTGTAGAAAAAATTTCTCAAAAAAAAAAGTTTTTTTTCTCTGAAATAATTTTATAAATTTATATTTAAACCTTTTTTTAGTCTCAAATATTATAAAATTGCATTGGATTGGACTGGGTTCGGGGTCAAGTATTTTGAGGTTCGTTGGAATCATTTTGGGTCCAATCCATATGAATAAGTGTAGAAATTGTGATTTCCCATAGGGGATCAATAAAGAGTATAAGCCATGTCCCGATTAAGACAGACGGCGTATGTGGAATTGAGTTAAAACATGCTACAGTGCGTGTTAATAGTAATGAATGAACATATCACGGTGCTACGTCATGGCTTATTATTATCTAGATGTACGCAAGCAAGGAAAATATTATTCTGATGATCCAAGTCTGATCTAAATTGGTTTCTTTCCTGTTCATGACTTGAGAACCGATGAAAAAAATAAAGCAATTCCATCTGTGGAAGAGGTGGTGAGCAATGATTTTTTTTTAAGGATCATTTTTCTAAGTTACTGACATATTTGTTCACCATTCACAATTTTTGTGCCGCCAGTGTTGATTTTGTCTGTTGTTGTAATACTCGATTTGGCCACCAGAGGCTGAATGAAGTGCACCCCATGTTCTAAAAGCATTCTTTCTTTTATTTTTCAAGTGAACGTAGATTAAAATATATTTCTAAGCCCTCCAAAAAACACACACAACAGTGATGTTACATAAGTTGCTACCACAATATATGTACCTCACCTGGAAGAAATGATGAATGTTTTAACCCTCCTGTTGTCCTAGGGGTCAAATTTGTCCCATTTTCAAAAAGTATCTAAATCAGAAATTTGGGTTTCCTTCAACTAAATTGTAAAAAAATTACATGGATGGTTCCATATGACGCTCCACACAGGTCAAATATCATTTTGTAGCATTTTAAGAAGAAAAAAAGATTTAAGAACACTGAAAAAAGTGATAAATGTAGGGGGGAAAAAGAACAAAAACGCGGGAAAAAATCGACAAAGACATTAAAAAGCGAGAAAGAACGTCAGGAAAAGTTCAAAAATGTCAAAAAGGCCGACGAATGTCGGAGAAAGCGTCAAGAACTTTGACAAAATTGACAAAGAACTTTGGGAAAAGTGACCCCCGAAATAATTGTTGGGTCTACGGGACGACAACACGGGGGTTAACCCTTGGGTTGTCAACGTCAACCGTGCAACTTCTTGTTTTTCGGGGTCAAAATTGAAACCTTTTTCAAAGCCTTTGTTGCTTTTCCCCCTGATGTTTCTGTCAATTTTTTGACGTTTTTTGTCCCCATGTTTTTTTGAAGCTTTTTTTTTAACGTTAGTCACTTTTTTCAATGGTCTTTCAGAATAAAATAGTTTTTTGAATGCTATAAAATTGAACGAAAACATCCACATTTAAAGAAAGCAGTGGGCGCATCATTGTGTGCAACAATCCGCGTTAATTTTCAGATAAAGAGTTTTTCTCAAAATGGGTCAAATTTGACCCGAGGAGAGATTATATTAGAAAGATTCTGGCAAAACCTTTTATTCACCTGTTCTTATGTCACAAACAAGAGAGAAAACAAGTTAATTCAGACTTGGAAAAGGGATTTTCTCAGTTGCCCTTCCGGGCTTCCGTACATAATACTCCTCAGCGGGCTCAGTTTGTTGGTTAGCTTTGGTCTATTTATTACATTTGTCAACAATAAGAAACATCTTAAAAGAGCATCTACAGCAGAGATCGTACCTTGGTCATAAATACAAGTTTATGACTCATAAGGAATATTCTCCAAACCTGCCTTATACACAGTATGCTCAGAGTAAAACCGATTTTTATAGGCAGTAGTTCATAGATCCATTTGGGATAGTACACTTGAATCTTGAAGTATTTTTCTTTTCTTACTGCCCGTGGGTTAAAACATTTTGTGTGGGAATCACAGTTTTCATCTTTCATCATACAAGAGTAAAATTATTACGGAAGAGGATTAGGGCCGCTGGTGAAAAATATATGTGAGTTCTGACTTTATTCTCCGAATTCTGACTTTTTTTCTCCGAATTCTTACTTTATTCTCAGAATTCTGACTTTAGAATTCTGAGATTAAAGTCAGAATTCTGAGAATAAAGTCAGAATTCTGAGATTAAAGTCAGAATTCTGAGAATAAAGTCAGAATTCTGAGAAAAAAAGTCAGAATTCTGAGATTAAAGTCAGAATTCTGAGAATAAAGTCAGAATTCGGAGAAAAAAAGTCAGAATTCGGAGAATAAAAGTCAGAATTCTGAGATTAAAGTCAGAATTCTGAGATTAAAGTCAGAATTCTAATTTTTCTCAGAATTCTGAGATTAAAGTCAGAATTCTGACTTTATTCTTAGAATTCTGACTTTAATCTCAGAATTCTGACTTTAGAATTCTGAGATTAAAGTCAGAATTCTGAGAATAAAGTCAGAATTCTGAGATTAAAGTCAGAATTCTGAGAATAAATCAGAATTCAGAGAAAAAAAGTCAGAATTCGGAGAATAAAAGTCAGAATTCGGAGATTAAAGTCAGAATTCTAATTTTTTTCTCAGAATTCTGAGATTAAAGTCAGAAATCTGACTTTATTCTTAGAATTCTGACTTTAATCTCAGAATTCTGACTTTATTTTGAGAATAAAGTCAGAACTCACATACATTTTCCACCAGTGGCCCTAATCTTCTTCCGTAATTATGACTGGGTGTCAGAGGGAAACCACAGCAGATAACCCAGCTCCTACTGAGAAGATGTGAAACATCTGGCAGTGTTTACAGGGTACTTTATGGGAAAATCGCCCAGTTGAATCTCAAAAAAAGAAGCAGCCGACACAACTCTTGAGAGTTCAGCACCCTGCTAAGTCGTAGAAACGGTGACACTTAGAAGAAGCTTAAATCACATTAACCATAGGCGTGTTAGCCAAAAACACATTTTGGCTTCCTCTACTACATAACATAAATATAATCTTTATTCAGTTTACACATTTTTAGAGGGTTAGTTCCATAAAATTTTACAGCCTCTTGTATGAGAAACAATTTTTTTTTTTTTTAGAAAGAGGCCAAGCCACAAATGTAATATCAACCAAAAAGTTCACCAACTGGACATTTATAGATATTCATTTTCTCAATCCATTGCTGTGAAACTCGTGTCTGTTCTAGGGTTATACTTGGTCAGCTGATCCATATCAGGCTGAAATGCTACTATATCATACATACATACATATATACATACATACATGCCATCCATTTTTAATATGGTGGAGACTCTAAAAACCCGGCAAAAAAATATCTGCCACTCTGTCAGGAACGTAGTTTAAAAGAAAATGTGACGTTGACGGGTATGGATTCAGTCCCAGGCGGCTTCGTGACAAGATACTCAGTGTCATCTGAGGCCAGACTCGCTGTCCGGTGCCTAGAGTATTTGTTGAGTTCTTAATATACTGTTTTAATAAGTGACTAGAGTGGAAATGATGGACCGGTTATTAAGCAGGACTCAAAGAAAATCCCTTTCTGTTCCACAAGTGAAGAGAGAATGGACTACGTAGCATGTGTCAGTCCCTCTATTATGTGGAGTCTATGTAGAAAACAGGGGGCCAGTAGAAGCAGCAGTGAAGACGGGGCCAGTGTAGAGTCCTGGTCCATCAGCGGGAACCTAGGGACAAAATGAAGGACATTTGAATACAAGCGGGCATTATATTAATGCGATATTTCATGATAAGCACATGAAAACACATTTATTTATTTATTAGTACAGCTGAGGCTGATGGGAATGTCATTAGCTTTGTAGGTATTTGGTAATGTACCAATGTAAAGTCATTAAATGGGGAAGTTATTAACATTTCTTTTCAAATTTCATGACAATCCATTGATTAGACCGTAGAACTTAGTAGATGGAGATGTTTTAATGACATTTGAGCAGTATTTAAGATACTTTTATGTACATACAGTGTGTGTACTTTCTGTATTTACATGTATATTAAAATGCTTGCTCTTGGAACTTACAGCATAGGGAATATCCAAACAGAGACAATACAGGTAAAATGAATGAATATATAATATATTCTGCTTGGGTTATTGTTTTCAGTATTACCTCTCCCAGAGCCTGCAGGGCTACTGTAGCTGCCATGGCCTTGGCATGTTTCTTATTGGGACTAGCTGTCTGGGGTTGGTAGTCCACGCCATTCACTGTGACCTGGAGACAACAAAACACACCAATGATCCAATGTCAGAATGTAACTAGCAGATGCAATAAATGAAAACTGCATGAAAATAAGAGAATAAGTGAGTGAAGCACAAAAAAAAAAAAGAATCAATCAATTTTATTGTTTTAAATCTAAAAAACTGTTGGAAACCAAGTCCAAGTCCATTTTTTGCCCTGAACCTGATCATGTGGACTGGTTAATAACGGCATGTAGGGCTGGGCAATGTATCGATATTATATCGATATCGTGATATGAGGCCAGATATCGTCATCGATTTTGGATATTGTAATATCGTGATATGACATAAGTGGTGTCTTTTCCTGGTTTTAAAGGCTGCATTACAATAAATTGGTGTGATTTTCTGAACTTACCAGACTGTTCTATTATTTCCCAGATGACGATGAAATTAATACAGAATTTCTTTAAATCTGATATCATAGAATGCAGATTAAAGATGCAAACACACTTTTAGATTTGTTATTTTTGGGGCATTTTAGGCCTTTAATTGACAGGACAGCTGAAGAATGAATGGTGATAGAGAGAGGGGGGGAATGACATGCAGCAAAGAGCCGAAGGTTGGAGTCTAACCCGGGCCCGCTGCGTCGAGGAGTAATAAACCTCTATGGGCGCCCGCTCTACCAACTGTGCTATCCGGGCGCCCGAGATGCAAACACTATTAACAGTAGGGACAAACCTCAAAGGTCCAACATGTAACTAGCTAATGAAAAGGAGTAAGGCTGACACATGGAATCAAAATGACCCACCTTGAAGAGGAAATTCTTTCGGTGGTCAGGACCACTGTGATGCACCATGACAAAGTCTGGCTGCATTATCCGTCTCTTGTTACACAGCTCAATGAGAGCAGACACCGGGTGCTTCCCTGTGCACAGACAAAAGGACAGAGTAAGATGAAGGGGCACACAAATATCCTACGGAGATATCCTGGAGAAGTTGAATTCATTAATGGAATATTCACACACTTCACTTAACATTTCAGTTGATAAAGGCTAACAATGAAAATAGTCACTATAACCTTGTGACCGTGGCTGATAATTGCCCCTTATGAGGTCATAAGGGGCAAGGTTTTGGCTCTAGTGGCTGTAATTCTGCACCAAGGCTGAATTTTGGGAAAGAGACTTCAGATACAGTATTAGGGGACCACTAACGTCTATAGAAAAGAGATTTCAGAGACAGTATTAGGGGACCACTGGGGGTCTTTATGAAAGAGACTTCAGATACAGTATTAGGGGACCACTAAGGTCTATATAAAAGAGACTTCTGATACAGTATTAGGGGACCACTAAGGTCTATATAAAAGAGACTTCAGATACAGTATTAGGGGACCACTAAGGTCTATATAAAAGAGACTTCAGATACAGTATTAGGGGACCACTAAGGTCTATATAAGAGACTTCAGATACAGTATTAGGGGACCACTAAGGTCTATATAAGAGACTTCTGATACAGTATTAGGGGACCACTAAGGTCTATATAAAAGAGACTTCAGATACAGTATTAGGGAACCACTAAGGTCTATATAAAAGAGACTTCAGATACAGTATTAGGGGACCACTAAGGTCTATATAAGAGACTTAGATACAGTATTAGGGGACCACTAAGGTCTATATAAAAGCATCCAAAGAGCACCATGCCATGGAACCTTTAACGTTACCTCCACAACACTTGATGTTGCGTTAGCTGACCTTGTTGTTGGCGTGCTGCCTGCAAGATTTCGTAGTTTGTCTCAGCTGTTTTGTGGCTGCTTCCTGTCTTATTCTCAGTGGATTGTAGATTCATTTTGTCCTTACATTTCTTCCAAGACCTCGCAATGTCAGATAACAAATAAGAGATATTTCAACAGTTGAGGGTTCTGTTTTAGTAATCGGGAGCTACCGTGTGATTCCACACATGCCTACAGGTGTCGTTTGCATTAAAACAACTTTAATTTGTTCATTGATTTCATATCGTGGTTCAGTTTGTATTTGTTGACGGAAACTGCAATATATTTTGTCACAGTTCCCAAAGGCCTTTTCTGATCCACCTTGACACCAAAGTCAGGAAATGGAAGAATAAAAACCCTCTACAAATTGAGTGAAGTCTGAGGTTACAGCTAAATTAATTTTCACTGTACACGTTGTGATGTGTTTGCTGTGTTTTGTTTACCCATGAGATCCTTGGTTACCACCAGTCCTCCTGTCTGCTTCTGTGGCTTCTCTCCTTCAGCAACTAGTCCTGAAACACAGAAACCATCATCACCATCACAACCATCTAGGAATACTATTTTTAAGCAATTGCTTTAATAGATAGATCAACCCCCTTTTAATTCAATTCAATTGTATTTATAGTATCAATTCATAACAAGAGTTATCTCTAGACACTTTACAGATAGAGTAGGTCTAGACCACACTCTATAATTTACAAGGACCCAAAAGTTCTAGTAGTTCCCTCCAGAGCAAGCATTATTGCGACAGTGGTGAGGAAAAACTCCCTTTTAGGAAGAAACCTCGTACAGACCCAGGCCCTTGGTAGGGGGTGTCTGACGGGCCGGTTGAGGTTGAAATGAATAGTGGAAATAACAGATATTAATCATTAATAATTTATGAAATACGTTGGACACCAAGTTAATAAATGATAAACTAAATGCCAAAAAAACGGACTTCATTCAAAATAGCGGAGTTCCCGGTCTGCAGACCTGATCTAGCCTGGCTCCGCCCTCGGGCATACTTCCGCTCACTTTTCATTTTCCTTCAGAACTCCGTCCGGGTTTGCGGTATCTTTGCGGGTTTTCTCCGGCCAATTATTTGGCGTCCAATCAGCAAACAGAGGGAGTGGTTGAGAACGATGACGTTGAGGTTCGGTAACCCTGGGTGAGTTCCGTACTAATGGTGGCGGAGAAAGATGGAATTCAGTGCGTTGTGGCAACGCTGCCGAATATCCAGAAGTTAAAGCCCGAGCAAGAACAATCTTTGCTGAGTTTTGTTGGTGGCCGTGATGTTGGGGCCCTCCTCCCCATGGGGTTTGGGAAAGGTTTGATTTTCCAGGCTTGCTTCGTCAGTTAGCTAAGGCTAACGTTAGCGATGCTAAGCCGACGTCACAACCAACCGTTAGTTAGATTGGTTATGGCAGATCCAGAGTGGCTCTGGGCAGATCCAATAGTTTTAAACTTCAACGAAATATTCGCCTTCAAGGAAGTTAACACTTGTCAATGTGGACCAGAGTCTGGTAGGACCAGGCTAATGGACCAGAGTCTGGTAGGACCAGGCTAATGGCTAATGGACCAGAGTCTGGTAGTATCAGGCTAATGGACCAGAGCCTGGAAGGACCAGGCTAATGGCTAATGGACCAGAGCCTGGAAGGACCAGGCTAATGGACCAGAGTCTGGAAGGACCAAGCTAATGGACCAGAGTCTGGTAGGACCAGGCTAATGGACCAGGCTAATGGACCAAAGTCTGGTAGGACCGGGCTAATGGACCAGAGTCTGGTAGGATCAGGCTAATGGACCAGAGTCTGGTAGGACCAGGCTAATAGACCAGAGTCTGGTAGGACCAGGCTGACACTCAGCCTGCATTAAACCAAGCAGCTGTTTTTGTTTAAGATGTTAGTCTAGCGTGAGCATAAGCCTCCGTTAGTTAAACTGACTTTTTTCTTCCTGCAGGAGGTGCGTTTGTTTTACAGTTCAGTCAGGTCTTTTTGGGCGGTTACCAAAGGCAATCTCATTAAAAAGTAAAAGGCTCCATTTGGTAGCGTAGCGCATCGACATACTACAGGAAATCTACACAGCATTTTGTGACACGTCCCTATCCTGCATTATCGATGAATATATTTTGAATGGATTAAGTCAGTCAAGTAAGTGAATCAGATCCCTACCACCACCATTAGCATTAGTGCAATTGTTCTCACCATCAATAAACCATGTCATAATGAGTAATGTGTATCAGTCAGAATGGGCTGAATACTGAGGGTACTACTGTGAACCAGTATTGGAAGTATTTACACAGCAGGGAAAAGGAAACGGTTTGTGAACAAACGACCAAAGAAAGAGAGAGAGTTAGAGAGCTTACTCCTCTCTATTTTAGTGTTTCTGTGTCAGCAAAACTAGTAAGTCGACATGAGATAGGAGGGGCAAAGTAGCAGTTGGGAATGAGAATGGGCTGCAGACCATGCATGCTGTTATCGGCTGAGGGTTAGGCACCAATGTGGGGCCCAAAGGCTCTTTGTTACTGCCCAGAAGTGGCTGTAATTCTGCACCAAGACTGAATTTTGGGAAAGAGACCTCAGATGTGGTATTAGGGGACCACTAAGGTCTATATAAAAGAGACTTCAGATGTGGTATTAGGGGACCACTAAGGTCTATATAAAAGAGACTTCAGATGCAGTATTAGGGGACCACTAAGGTCTATATAAAAGAGACTTCAGATACAGTATTAGGGGACCGCTAAGGTCTATATAAAAGAGACTTCAGATCCAGTATTAGGGGACCTCTAAGGTCTATATAAAAGCATCCAAAGACCACCATGCCATGGGACCTTTAAGAGAATAGCAGGGCAGGCATGTGTAGACCGGGTGATTGAGTTCCACGGATAAGCTTCGGAGCGAGTCCTGACACATGGTCTCCCCTGTGCTTTGTGACCACGGTCGGAAATCTGTAGCAGGAAAAGTGAACCCTCTCCTTGACTTCATGAGAACCCGGAAATGAGTAGGAGGGAATGCAGCACTACCAAGCCACGGCCGAGCAGACCAATCACAGTTGTTGCAGTCTACGGCGAAGTGTAGTTAAATTTTTTGAGAGGTGCGTAGGGTCCGTATCTCCACGTACCTACGTACGTACCCGAGTTAATGCAGAAGCATGAATTGGCCTTAAAGCATAAAGTGGCCTTAAAGCATAGATTGTCATGGCTCATAATCAAAATCTTTATCACTAGGCTGTTGGTTCAGTGTTCTGTGGCTTCAGACCTTTGCGATCAACCTTGAAGTCAATTATGATTGGCTCCACGGTGCCCTCGCGGTTCCTCCCTAGGCCCTCTCCTGTCTTCCAGCCCATCTTTCTCATCAGGAACTCCCCGACACCCCCTGATACTGGAGCTGCCCTGAGGAACTGGTCCTAATTGAGACATAAACAGACACAGTGAGACAGAAGGAAAACAGATTATCAGCGGGAGGTCATGACACTGATGTGATGGGGGTGTGTGTGTGTTAGGGGCAGTGATCTGAGCGACAGTCTAGTGTGGACCAGGCTGGGTCTAATCTGGTTAGGTGTGGTCTAATATTTGTAATTGGGGTGTGATTTGTGATTGTCGCAAACTCATGAAGTAGGTGCAGAAGCCCTGAGACTGCAATTTCTCCACATTTCTGCCAAAGTTCTTCACTGCATCTCAGGGTGTAGAAAAGCTATTTCACGTGTGTTTTACCAGGAAACAATAAATAAATTCATCTAATTGATGAAGACGACTTATAGTTCCCCGATTAAAAGATAGTTTAGTAACTGAAAACACATTTTCAGATTTAGCCAAATTTGTCAAATGAATGCTGACATGAGTGGTTGCTTAACATAAAGCTAACAGTAGTATCCTAGCAGACACGCGCAGAAACCTCAATATGTCAAAAGATGCAGGTCTGTGTTTATATTACAGACAGGCGTACAAGTCAGGCTCATGTTTTTGGAACATCTGTCTCAGTGATTTTGTATTCTCCCTTGTGTATGTTGCATTTGCGTGCAACTTACCTTCTTCAGCCATGCTTGTGGTCCGCTGTTAGAAAGCTCCTCCGAGCTGAGGACCTGGGCTCCAGTTGAACCAGTGAAAAGGCCGGGAACGGTATTGGATTGGGCCCACGCATCCACCTATGAAAACAGACAGTCGTAGACACAATAGTCTTATTAAGTAGACAGTCTGGAAGCATTTAGCAATGAAGTGCTGTGCATACAATTAGTGCATACTACTCCTCCCAAGAAAATAGCGCCCATAGTGTCAGAGAACTGCATTTACTCTGTTTTTATAGCGGGCATCAGTGCTGGAGAGATTGCAATAGGAGAAAGCGGGTGTCCTGAAATTTTTTAGTTGTAAGTTTTTCTAAATTGAACATTTTCAGTCCACACTTTCAGCCAGTGATTCATATACAAATGGGTTCTGTAATATAGTCAATATGCTTTAATGCTTTTTTTTCTCTTGAATGTACTGGAAAAAACAATAGTCAGGCATGCCACAATGCCATAAAAAAAGTATTCAGCCCCCTTGGATGTTTTACCCTCAATCATGGTCAATATAATTGGGATTTTTCTGACAAGAATTTGCAACAAAAAAAGATAGGAGATAGCAGTCGGTCATACGTCTGTCACAAGGTTTACCAGTTAAACGCAACATTTTGTCCCGTCTGTGTTGTTTTTCAGACAGCAGCAGTGACCAGTGCTAGTTAGTGTCTGTTAGCTCACAGAGCCCTAGGGTGCTAGTTAGTGTCTGTTAGCTTACAGGGCTCTAGGGTGCTAGTTAGTGTCTGTTAGCTCACAGGGCTCTAGGGTGCTAGGTAGCGTCTGTTAGCTCACAGGGCTCTAGGGTGCTAGGTAGCGTCTGTTTGCTCACAGGGCTCTAGGGTGCTAGGTAGCGTGTCTGTTTGCTCACAGGGCTCTAGGGTGCTAGGTAGCGTGTCTGTTTGCTCACAGGGCTCTAGGGTGCTAGGTAGCGTGTCTGTTTGCTCACAGGGCTCTAGGGTGCTAGGTAGCGTGTCTGTTTGCTCACAGGGCTCTAGGGTGCTAGGTAGCGTGTCTGTAAGCTCACAGGGCTCTAGGGTGCTAGTTGGGTGCTAGTTAGTGTCTGTTAGCTCAAAGGGCCCTAGGGTGCGAGTTAGCGTCTGTTAGCTCACAGGGCTCTAGGGCGAGGGTAATATTTTTCCTCTAGGTCGCACCGGTGCAACAAGTGAAGGAGCTTTCTCAGATTTTTTTTTTTAAATATATCCTAGGCTATTTATTTCAGATCATTTTCATGTACATGCGTTGCAGCTGTATGGATGTACAACTTCAACATAAGAGGATTGTAGCACAATATGGATGTGAAAGCAGTTATAAATAACCTATGTGAGTATAAAATTTGTTTTGGTAAAAATCAACAAATAAGCGTGATAATTAGCTAAACTTGACGGCCACTGGCATGGTTGTAGACTCTTAGTTGGGTTAATGTATTCATTACCTATATATTTCATTTTCTAAGTGTCTGTACTAATGATAAGTCTTCAAATATGTGCACTATACCTGCTCTTGTGCCCGGCTTAGCATGCAGATGGCATTGACATCATAGGGGTTCTCAGCCAATCGCCTCTGAGCTTTGATTCTCTCAGTTACAGCCTGAGAAATATCTACTGGCTGCAGAGAGGGAGAGAGAGGGAGAAATAGAGGAGAAGAGAGCTTTATTTAAAAATTCCAAAGGCAATAAGTCAGGTAGTCAGGTATTTGTCTGTGTATACTTCCACTTCTCACCTGCAGTGGTGGCTCAGGAAAAACGCTGTCATTATCCAGCGCACCGACGGGCTGGTCGACAACCTCCGTTGACCCTGGTGCCGTCTTCGTTTCACCTGATGACGAGGTAGCTGTCGCTATGGGAACAGTGGTAACGGCTTTTCTGGAGGCAGCTGCAGCTTTGTCTGACGTTTTGTCGACCGGAACCCATTCTCCGTAGGCCCCCAGTGCCTCGCCCTCCTGGACGGTACAACACATTACATTACCACACACTCATACGGAAATTGCTGTGTGACATGTGCAATAGCTACATAGATAAAGTAGATAAAAGTTAGTCAGTCAGTTTTTGATTTGTGTCAGTGAGAAAGTCATTTGTAGTTATTTTGCCTTTGGTTACCTCTAGTGGCCATTTATAGTAGTGCAGTACTACAAACACTGTTACAAGATCCAAATCCAAAGCACATCTATTCAGACCTTCTTACGATGTTGGGATCCCGAAGACACAGGAAATTCCTTGGCCATGCCTGCGTCGCTACGCACTGCCGGGCGTACTGTGGTGTTCTGGAGGGAGAAGAGGATACAGTGTTAATTCATTTTTCTTTAATCTAATGAGCTGCGTAAGCACTAAGCTTTAATTAAAGGTACTCTAAGCAATGTCACAAGAGTTTCAGGCTAGAACATTTGTTGTCACATACAGCAAACCTCTCCTCACTATCTGCTAGCTGCTTGTCCCCTGAACAGACTGTAAAAAAACATCTCCTCACTATCTGCTAGCTGCCTGTCCCCAGAACACACTGTAAAAAACATCTCACTATCTGCTAGCTGACTGTCACTAGAACACACTGTAAAAAAAAACATCTCCTCTCAATCTGCTAGCTGCCTGTCCCCTAAACACACTGTAAAAAAACATCTCCTCTCTATCTGCTAGCTGCCTGTCCCCTAAACACACTGTAAAAAAACATCTCCTCTCTATCTGCTAGCTGCCTGCCCAGCTGCCTGTCACCAAAACAACATCTCCTCTCAATCTGCTAGCTGCCTGTCCCCTAAACACACTGTAAAAAAACATCTCCTCTCTATCTGCTAGCTGCCTGTCCCCTAAACACACTGTAAAAAAAAAAAAACATCTCCTCGCTATCTGCCAGTCCCCTGAACACACTATAAAAAACATCTCTTCACTATCTGCTAGCTGCCTGCCCCCTGAACACTGTAAAAAACATCTCCTCACTATCAGCTGCCTGTCACCAGAACACACTGTAAAAAAAACATCTCCTCACTATCTGCTAGCTGCCTGTCCCCTAAACAAACTGTAAAAAATGCGGTTAATGCCAACCTGCACCATGAAGCATACACAAACAGTGTTCCAGCGTTCTAGCCAATAACCAACAAGAAGGACTTGGGGGTGGAGATTGGGGGTGGTTTAGTGCGTTGAAGGGAGGGGGATGGAAGGGAGGGAGATGGAACGGGATGAGGACGAGCGAGCTAGTCACAATCAGGACATTTTAGCTGCAGATTAACCCGTGTTGTCTTCCTCAATAATATTTCAAAACCACTTCAATTTTTTTTTTCAAACGCTATAAAATTGAAGAAGATACCCCAAAATGAATGAAAGTAGAGATTTGTACTTGCCAAAGAGCGTTGTGTGGAATCCATCATGTTATTTTGGGTGATTAAAAAGAACATTGATATAGGATAGAGGGTCAATTTGACCCGAGTTAAATATGAGGGTTAATTGTTGAGCAAAGAATTGCAATTACAATTTAATTATCTTTTTTGGTTGACTTCATTCCACACAAGCGGGTGCTGTTGTGTTTGGCTTTCAAACTAGGCCTAAATACATGTTGTTCCTTTCAATGATGCGGGTAAGAGAAGTTGTTTGCTGAAACAATCTGTCAACTCTCACTCTGCTGTACATAGATTATTTAAAACAGCTTGTTCTACATCTGTTGTGGAGGCCGACATATCTTAAAGTGCCCATATTCTTCTCATTTTCAGGTTCATAATTGTATTTTGAGGTGGTCCCAGAATAGGTTTCCATGGTTTCATTTTCAAAAAACACACCATATTTGTGTTGTACTGCACATTGCTGCAGATCCTGTTTTCACCCTGTGTGAAGGGGTCAGGATCCAACAAGAAGGGGTCAGTGCAATATCTTTTGCAATTTAATGGGAGTAATGTTAAGACAGAATACAATTTTAATACAAAAAGGGGAAAAATATGGGTAATAATAGGGCAATATGTTCAAAATAATATTGTAATTATTGTAAGTTATCGCTCAGTTATCATGTAAAATGCTAACCCATGAACTTCAATGTGTTATTGGTGGGGTTTAACGCACATTCACACGGGAGGAAACTCTAATTCACAGCAATGTATCATACAAGACACAGCGTAGCTCGTGTGTGGGTGTTACGTTGATGCTGAAGCTGATGGCTTTTTGCTCTCGAATGGCGGATCCCCCAAAAGGCTTCCCATCGTCCTCTTCGTCAGAAACGTGAGGCATTGCCACCGGCAGCTCTCCTTTACTGTCCACAATCATCTTGCATTTCTACAAAGACACACACACAGCAAATCAAAGTTCTGCCTTTAAGCTGGATTAAGTGCATCTTCCGACCTCCTTCTGGGTATTTTATGAAACTACAGTACATGTCAGTTACAGGTGAGATTTTAGAAAACTGGTTTCACATTCATTACCATTACGAAGTTGGCTTGATTGTACATTTGATATCTTTCGAGTTCATTGAAACTACAGTAAATAATACATGGTTCGCACTGCTTTGTACCCTTACATCAGTAAACTCCTTAATGCTGATGCTGTTGGCCTGCTTCGCTACTTTCCTCTTCACTTCCTCCAAAGCAGCATTGATGGGTTGCGTTGAGACAGGGGGGGGCTTGTTGGTAATGGAGGGCAACGGGAGCAATGACGAAATGCCCATGTTAGACAACGCTGCTGTCATGGTGGCTAGAAGGTGAATACAGAGAGACGGAGAAAGAGAACAAGAAAGGAGCCAATGAAAAACAATTACAGTAGCTAATTCAAGTTAGATTCAATGTCAACCGTTCCTCTCAGAAGTTGACCTATATATCAATTTAAAATAGCCAATGTGACCAGCCAACTTTACAATTTCCCCAAATGCTTAGTGTAGTGTATTCAGCTCTAAAATCAGTTGGACAAAAACTTGCCAAAATTTCGACACCAGAGCGAGGATCATAGGAGAGGATACGAGAGGACGTCTACGAACCAATCACTTACAAGCATCGGGAGACGCGGCTCACGTATGTTAGCGCAATGTAACCAAAATCAAATGTGTACGCTGTAACAAAGGCTTGGTTCGGACTTTCAGGTGGGAAAAGTCATGTAAAAAAGTATGGAACTGAAAAACTTGTAATAACAAGCACAAAGGCTCAATAAAACACACTAACTGTGACAATTAGTGAGTCAATTTCTCTATATTCTAATCTATATTGACTAGGCCTATGTATAGTCAAGCCAAATTGGCAAGATTTCCCACCCCATAAGATTAAGGAGGCTGGTAAATTATTAGTAATAGAGACAATTAGTAACACCTCTCAATTTAACAATTACAGAATAAGAACAACAAAAAATGCAGCCTCAAAAAAAGGCCATAAACTCCTCTCTAAATTAGTTTTAAGAAAAATTGAACAGCATAACCTTTGTTAAAGGTCCCATGACAATGGTGCTCTTTGGATGCTTTTATATAGACCTTAGTGGTCCCCTAATACTGTATCTGAAGTCTCTTTTATATAGACCTTAGTGGTCCCCTAATACTGTATCTGAAGTCTCTTTTATATAGACCTTAGTGGTCCCTAATACTGTATCTGAAGTCTCTTTTATAGAGACCTTAGTGGTCCCCTAATACTGTATCTGAAGTCTCTTTTATATAGACCTTAGTGGTCCCCTAATACCGTATCTGAAGTCTCTTTTATATAGACCTTAGTGGTCCCCTAATACTGTATCTGAAGTCTCTTTATATAGACCTTAGTGGTCCTTAATACTGTATCTGAAGTCTCTTTTATATAGACCTTAGTGGTCCCCTAATACTGTATCTGAAGTCTCTTTTATATAGACCTTAGTGGTCCTTAATACTGTATCTGAAGTCTCTTTTATATAGACCTTAGTGGTCCCTTAATACTGTATCTGAAGTCTCTTTTATATAGACCTTAGTGGGCCCCTAATACTGTATCTGAAGTCTCTTTTATATAGACCTTAGTGGTCCTTAATACTGTATCTGAAGTCTCTTTTATATAGACCTTGGTGGTCCTTAATACTGTATCTGAAGTCTCTTTTATATAGACCTTAGTGGCCCCCTAATACTGTATCTGAAGTCTCTTTTATATAGACCTTAGTGGTCCCTAATACTGTATCTGAAGTCTCTTTTATATACCCCTTAGTGGTCCCCTAATACTGTATCTGAAGTCTCTTTTATATACCCCTTAGTGGTCCCCTAATACTGTATCTGAAGTCTCTTTTATATACCCCTTAGTGGTCCCCTAATACTGTATCTGAAGTCTCTTTAATATAGACCTTAGTGGGCCCCTAATACTGTATCTGAAGTCTCTTTTATATACCCCTTAGTGGTCCCCTAATACTGTATCTGAAGTCTCTTTTATATAGACCTTGGTGGTCCTTAATACTGTATCTGAAGTCTCTTTTATATAGACCTTGGTGGTCCTTAATACTGTATCTGAAGTCTCTTTTATATAGACCTTAGTGGCCCCCTAATACTGTATCTGAAGTCTCTTTTATATAGACCTTAGTGGTCCCCTAATACTGTATCTGAAGTCTCTTTTATATACCCCTTAGTGGTCCCCTAATACTGTATCTGAAGTCTCTTTTATATAGACCTTAGTGGCCCCCTAATACTGTATCTGAAGTCTCTTTTATATAGACCTTAGTGGTCCCCTAATACTGTATCTGAAGTCCCTTTCTCAAAATCCAGCCTTGGTGTAGAATTACAGCCACTAGAAGCAGTCATTAAATAAGCATCAAGCCTTGACGGAGTACTGCAGTGATGAAATTACTGGATAGATGGATGAGACATGAGTATAAATAAATAAATCATGCAGATAAGAGTCAAAGTTATACCAGCGGTCATACTGGCCATAGCAGCATTCATGGCCATACAGGGCAGAGACAGGGGGAGCACTGAGGACCGCAGGCTGGCAGGGATTGGCATTCCTGCTTTGGCACACATGGCGGCAGCATTGGCCTTGGCAATTTCTAACAACTGGTCCTTATCTGGGGGAAAAGAATAAACAAAAATACACTCAAGGAATCCATTGTTTTCACTGAGTTTATGTACAGTGTGATGTTTCACACTAATTTAAATATCTATATACACCTGGTGTCATTGTTTTTCGCAACGTTTAGCAATTGTTGCAGACATGCAGGACTAGATAACGATTCTACAAAGGCAACGTGGATTTTACTTTAAAAAATACAAATAAAATAAGAATGTTATTTTAAAGATTACGGATTATCATCGAGCCTGAGAGGCTAAAATGGAAGAAAAAAAAAAGTGGAAATTAACTTCCACTTAAATTGGCTTATAGATTTAAAAAAAAAAATGTAACTTTCTAAAACTCTTAGCACAATTAGCACAACATCTGTCTGTGTAGGCTATACAATGAACACGTCTTGTTGTTTTGACACAAAACGCATACAGTTAACGCAAATTTGAAATGCTCTAACTTCTTTTACACCAAAACAAAAACATATAGCTCTATACCGTATACGCTGAAGTCACAGTGAACAGCATATTGTAAATTGAAAGCCAAATATATCCCCAGCATTTTATTTAATTGCTACTGAAAAACAGCTGGTTGAAGTTATGCAAATAGATCACTCACAGCTGATTCCCAACTAGGAAACACACTCAGGGGTTGAGGTTCTTTCAATCACATGACTATATGGTAGTACAGAAAAGATGACCTATTTGACCAATATACACTACGGGTCAAAAGTTTGGGGTCACTTACAAATTTCCATTGCACTCCATTAGAGAAAGAATATCAGCTGATCTGAGTGGGGGGGCTGATCTTTAATGCAATATCTCCATTGCCCATTATCAGCAACCATTCATCCAATGTTCCAAAGACTCATTCTGTTCACTAATCTGTTATCATTTTAAAAAAACTAACTAAAAAAACATTGGGGAACCCTTTTGCAATTATGTAAGCACATAATTTCGTCTGGAAACTGCTGGCCTGGTTAAAAAAAAACAATGCAACTGATCTCAGCTGGTATTCTGTCTACAATGGAGTGCAAGGGAAATTTCTAAGTGACCCCAAACAAAGACGTTTCTGTAATTCCATCGGATGTGAGTATTTTGTATGACATTGTGTATTGTATTATGAAAATTAGTGTTGGCGTTTACAATGTGTGATTTTGAGCAGGAGGGGATTTCCCCTTTAAAGATGTCTCTAAATTTGGAATTGGACGGCTTTCAGTTTTTCTCTGCATCTGTATGTATAAAAGACACCCGATAACTTCTTTATAAATAATAATGCAAAAATGCAAATGAAAAAGAAACACAGTAATACAGTTGGTTCACATTCAAATGAGTAATGTCATATTATCTGACCCAGTTCACTGATGCGTTGAGGGCTGTTGCTCGAGCTGCAGAGTTTCCGAGCGGGGGATCTATTTTTGCGGAGGATGAGTACAGGGGAGTGACTTGGCTCTCGTTTCCAGCGGTCCCTCTGGCTGTATGTGGCCCTCCGCCGACCCCTTGACACCGACCGTGAGCGCGACCTCCGCGACCGCCGGCCCCCTGACCTGCACGGACAACATCCAGTTCCATTCATTTAAAATGAGGCCAACTGGACCCAACAAAGGATAGCACCCCCCACCCTCTTTTGTGGATATCTATATCTATATCTATACTCCTTTCATAGTGGGAACAAGGTTGACCAATTAAAATAAGACAGCTATCACAGGCGGTGTAATGTGCAACTTGTTCATTTAGTTTTTCTTTGTCTGCAATGCTCAGTTAAAAGCTGAAATGAAGAGGATTCAAAAATGAATAAAACTATACGCTGACAAAACATGCAAAGAAACAGTAAATGATTTAAAAGCAGGCTGCGTGAAAAGCTCAACAAAGAAGTTGCAAAACGACGGTTCTCAAATTGAAGGAGGTTGGTTAAGCTAAATTCTAAAGAGGGACAGTTGTGATTGTGATGATTCTGATAAATGAATATTTAAAAAATAAAATAAACCCTGGTCCACTATGTTATGAGTGTTGCATTGTCCCAGATTTCTTTTTTTTTTATTGTGTTTTTGTTCAAAGGACTTTAAGTTTCATATGTTAAGTTTGTATTTTTATACATTTTTTATAAATTTTTTCCATTATTATTTCTTTATACATTTATTTTTTTTAATTTTTACACTTTATTTATCAGAACTTTAATATTTTTGCTGTTCTTCTGTTCTGTTGTGACAATAAAACAAATAATTATCAGATTATTTTAGTGAGGACACAAATAACTACAAATAACTAATGTTAGGGAAATCTGTTATAAAAAAACTAAAAAATAAAAATATATCGCCTGATATATCGGAATATTGGATTTTGAAATAACCAATAAAGAAAACATCTTTGCTTTGTACATATCCTCGCAAAAAAATGACACTATAAATCAATTTATTTTTTTAGATTTCAATATTTATAAATAACTAATGTTAGGGAAATCTGTTTGTGTTTTGTTACGCGTTTCAGGATTTTTTTTTTTTATATATTTATTTCGGCCAATATATTGAAGTATATATATTTTTTAACAGCTTAACTGGTTAATTGAATGCAAAATCGTATTTATATAATCATAATCAAGTTTTGGTTAATTTAGCTACAACGTCACGTGGATGTAGGAGATCCTAATGCAGCAAAAACCCAATCACATTACCTGGAGCGGGATCTCTTATTCCTTGAAGGACTCCTGGATCTGGATCTGGATCCCCTCCTGTGGCTCCTACATGGCGACTTAGATCTTTTCTGCCTCTTTGATGACTTTGCGTCTTTTTTCCTCTGTGGGGACTTGGATGCTTTCCTCTTCATCTTTGCTGGCGATTTAACATTAGTGTCGGATGTACTCGGGTACTTTGATGCTTTAGGCTGAGGCACGCTGAGCTCAGTGGTCTGGTCGGGTTCCGTAGATGTAGACTGGCTCATCATGGAGTGGGGTGCGCCAGAACCTGCAGATTTAGCATCAGGCCACAAAACACATTCATTAGACACCTTGAATACCTGTACACGCATCTTTTAAAATGCTTGTCTATGTGTAAGGTAAAGGGTGAGGAATATGAGGAAATGATCTAATCTGCGATTATTTTTTGCCTGATATTGCGATATGATTCACGATATTTGAGGGAATGATCGTTTTTGTATCAGGATCCCCATTCTCATTGAAAAACATTAAAATCTAAAAACATCAATTGATTTATAGTGTATTTTTTTGCGAGGATATGTACAAAGCAGAGATGTTTTCTTTACTGGTTATTTAAAAATCAATATTCCGACATGTCAGGCAATCTATTATTTTTTTTTTAAATCTAGAAATGAGTAACAAAACATCAACAGATTTCCCTAATATTAGTTATTTGTAGTTATTTATGAGTTCTCACTAAAATACTATGATATTAATTTGTTTTATTGTCACAACAGAACAGAAGAACATCAAAATATATTAAAGTTCTGATAAATAAAACGTATAAAAACACAAACTTAAGATATGAAACTTAAAGCCCTTAACTTAACTTAAGTCATTTTCTCAAAGGCAGAGCAGGATACCCAGGGCTGAGTTTACACCTATCACCATTTCTAGCCACTGGGGGGCCATAGGCAGGCATATTAAATTTTAATATACCTCATAAAGTGAAATTTTCATGCCATGGGACCTTTGATGGTGTTGCTTTGGAATCATCGTACTTGTCACAATCTTGTTTCATATTTGTGTTGGCAGATTCTTTTTTTACATTGCTGGTAAACAAATAATTATTATTATTTTTTTCTTGATATTTAATATAATCATGCAGCCCTAGATCCATTATTGAATGGGTACTGCAATAACTGGTACTGTCGTCAAACAGCGCCTACCTAGTTTTTGTGTTGATGCATCTGCTTTACCGTCTTTGTTCTCCGGCAGCTTTCCCATGCGGTCAGGGCTCTGCAGCTCTGTGCATGATTCTGTCGGCTCCTGTGCGTTGATGTTACCTCGGGTGGGGCTGCAGGCTAGCTCAGGTGGCTGGAGGCCTTTTACAGGACATTGGGTGGACTGTCTGGAGTCATCCAAAGCTCCCCTCTTCTCTGAAGAGCTACCAGCAGCCACATCAGCCAGCACGATAAAGCAAAATCCCAAAGAGAAAAAGGAAAGGTTATGATGACGGCCTCTGTTTGTGTACCATGTAAGCAGCCAGAATGTTGCTTTTCTCACAGTATTATTATGTACATGTCAATGTGTGTTGTGCCGTAACAGTCATTGGGTGCAAAATATCCTAATAGTACCAGATTGTGACCTAATGATTCACAACCAACTTCAGTTTCCACCAGATTAAATCTATGTGAGATACAGTACAACCTTTGGTATATGTCACTATAGCGACGCATCAACTTTGAGAAACATTTGAAAGTAGGCCTGCACGAGTATTCGTTATAAAATCGCAATCTCGATTCACCCGTTCGCGATTAAATATTTATATAACTTTGAATTTCTTGTCTCTCTCTCTTTTTTTTCAATAATTTTCTTTTTTTCTTGAATGACTTTGATTCTCATTTCATTTTACGAGCTGAATGCATCACAGACGCTACTACTTTCTTCCGTGGGTTTTGAACATAGACTGTATAAAATAGGTTTCAAAGCTAATCTACATTTGGTACCGCCAATTTGTTTTGTTTTGTCATGGTGCATGTGTGCAGTAAAAATTACACTTTGTGAAAAAAATAAATCGAATTGTGATATCAATTCTAAGCTCAAAAAATAAAAAATTGGGATTTATATTTTTCCCCGAATAGTGCAGGTCTATTTGAAAGCACAATGAACTAAATATAACCGAAACGCCGTATCATTAAAAAACAGCCCACTCCAACCAATTACAATAGAAATTCAGAATATGCAATATCATCCAGAAATGAACTGACAGCATATCTGTACAGAAAATTGTAAAACTTCCCCCTGGTTGGCAAATTGAGACAATCAATCAATAACATCATGCAGGAAAATTTATAAATAACTCAAAAGATTCAAGGTTAAGTCATCCAACTGTTTCTTTGTGTTCATACCTGGACCGAGTCCTGTGGCGCTGGGTACTGGATGGGGAGCGAGTCCTAGATCTTCGGTGGTGGTCTCTCGACGCAGAGTTCCTCCTAGCTGAGCAGGAATGTGACCGAGAATAGGAATGTGACCGAGAACGGGAACGGGAACTCCTCCTGCCATGTCTTTCTTCGTCTCCTCTTCCTTTAATGGAGCTGTCCTGTTGGAAAGCAATAAAGAAAGCAATGCGCCATTTTATCGTCGTTTTTTTATGTCATGTGACATCATTTTATCAGTGTACATGATGTCGTTTGCATTCATCACATTAGGAGGACAGAAGTCTGTTCACAAAGACATCTTCAATCAAAAAGGTCGACCCCACAAGGACAGGGAAAGGACTTGGTTTTAACCCTCATGTTGTCCTTGGGTCAAATTTGACGCAATTTCAATTAATTTATCTATTTTTTTGTCACAAAAAATGGGTCGTCGAAATAAGCGCTGAAAATGTCAACATTAAAAATATCAAAAAAACTTTGGAAAAAACACCAAAAACATGAAAAATAAAACACCCACAACAGTGAAAAAGTGACAACAATGTCAGAAAAAGCGATAATAATGTTGGAAAAAAGTTTTTTATGGTTGACGGGAAGGGTTAAAGTGGCCATATTATGAAGAAAAAAAAATCCTTTTTCCTGGGATTTGGTTATTTTGTGTCTCTGGTGCTTCCACACACATACACACTTCCCATACTACTCCCAATAAAGATAGTATAGAAGTGAGATGTCTCACTCTGTAGCTAAAACAGACACCTAAACACACAGGGTGAAAACAGGATCTGCAGGTATGTGTGGTACAACAAAAATATGGTGTTTTATTGAAAATGAAACCATGTAAACCTATTCTGGTACAATTCAAAATACAAATACTTTAAGGTTGGTAGGACCAGGCTAATGGACCAGTCTGGTAGGACCAGGCTAATGGACCAGAGTCTGGTAGGACCAGGCTAATAGACCAGAGTCTGGTAGGACCAGGCTAATGTACCAGAGTCTGGTAGGACCAGAGTCTGGTAGGACCAGGCTAATGGACAAGAGTCTGGTAGGACCAGGCTAATGGACCAGAGTCTGGTAGGACCAGGCTAATAGACCAGAGTCTGGTAGGACCAGGCTAATGGACCAGAGTCTGGTAGGACCAGGCTAATGGGCCAGAGTCTGGTAGGACCAGGCTAATGTACCAAAGTCGAGACTCTTCAAATTCTAAGGGTATTCTAAAAAGAAGTCAGAACCTATATTTCATTTCCCCCTTACTAATATTTTAAGGACATAGCCATATCACAACAGCATGCTTTGACTGTTTTTTTGGTGCATTTACCTGTTTTGGGATGATATCAGGAAGCTCCTCCCGTCGCCTTGGTAATAAGCTTTGACCACAATTACTATCCCTCTGCTGTGACACGAACTCTGAGTCGGAATCGGATGAGTTCTCCTCCCCTTTCCTCCTCCTCTTCTTCTTCTTCTTCCTCTTTCCTTTGGAATGCCGCTTGTGGCATCTGGACTTGCTCTCGTTTTCCTCACCTGGACAGACAGTTCAGCAGCTCTGTGCCAGTATAGCATGTATGTACATAACAGTAATTACTGTATAACATGGTTTTGGAGTCTTAAAGGTTCAGTAGATAACACTTATATATATATATATATATATATATATATATATATAAAATGCTCCTAATGGCATTTGCAAGTTTCCACCACACACAAAGATAAACAACCAATCACAGCAGTAAAAAAATCTAATCTCTACTATTATTCATTTCGGTGTGTCTTATTCAATTTTATAGCATTTGAAAAACAAATTGAAGTGGTTTTGAAATGGTATTGAGGAAAAGTTGATATAATCCAGTCTGTGATTATCCATCAACATCCATTCCTTTAATTTTAGTCTGAATAATTCCTAATTTCTGCTTTCTAACTCAAACAGTAGGTATAATTTCCTATAAATGAGGTTTATTGACCATAAATTCCAAAAATAACTGTAAAACTGAAGTTAGTAAGGTAGTGTTAACGTCAAAAAAAGTGACAAACGCTGAAAAAAGCGTCAAAAGTGTTGAAAAAAAGAGACAAAAACGTATGAAAATGTTTTAAAGAAACACTGATAAAAACAACAAAAGTGTTGATTTTCAAATTTGACAGGAAGACAACACAAGGGATAAATAAAGATTATTTTCCTATATTGTCCATTTCTCACCTCGAATATTTTCAGAAACATATTTTATTGTACTATTTAGCAGTAAAATAAGAAAGTTAAGAGTAATGCCAAAAACAAGCACCGCCTACAGGCCGATCAGCCTGGGCATACACTCTGATTTTAGAGCTAAATACACTACACTAAAACATGTTTCTTAAAATAATAGGAGGCAAGAAATAGACAACGCAGTAACAGAATCTTGATTCTTGCAGTAAATGACATGACATCATTGACTCCTCAGCTCCGATTGGTTGTTTTCCTCATGCCATGGGGAGCACCAGAGGCCTGTACTATGAAGATTTGGCGTTGAGGTAACTTCAGGTTCAACCCAGGGTTTTCTGTATCAGGACGGTGGATCACTTGTTACCGGGTTAAATCGCCGTGGTAACCTATGCTGAACACTTAACCTGGTCGGGAGCAGGTTATGTTGGAGATTAGAGATCAATAACATTCCCCGATGGGTATCTTTATGAAAGATATAGATTTTAGGCAGAGGGAATAACGTATAGGCTATTTGTGTTTTACGATGATAAAAGTACTGATTATTTAAATGGAGCCTGGTGGGTTTGGTGATTGGCGATTTTGCCCTTATTAATAAACATAAAAACATATTCAAATGTTGGCTGAGTGAGTTCAGCCTCCGGGATTACGTATAGATCGGCGTCCTGAGCCGTGTGTTACCAATGCGCGCATTTCAATCATGTTTTAATATTTTTAAATATGCGGCTCTGGTAGATTGGGAAACTCTGGGTTGATTGAACTAGTTGTGTAACCGTGGTGACACAGCTTATGCAGGACCGCGGTTGTTAGGGTTAGAGAAGCCGGGGGACTGAAAGAAATCCTGGTCACGTTGATCTGGATTTGTAGTACAGGCCTCGGGGAAAAGGCAGAGATTTTTTCATAGATATCTGATTCATGTAGTACTGTCAGGATATTGTGACAGTTTGAGCAAATATGACAAAATAAACTAAATGACTGAAAACATGCCGGTAAAGACACTGTTCTTAGGAGAACAAGTCATAAGACTACATGATGATATGGTGTTTCACTGTATCACATTCATCATAAGAAAACGTAGGGCTGGGCAATACATCAATGTATCGATATCGCGATATGAGACTAGATATCGTCTTACATTTTGGATATATCGTAATATCGTCATATGGTGTTGTCTTCACCTGCTTTTACAGGCTGCATTACAGTAAAGTGATGTCATTTCCTGAACTTCCCAGGCTGTTCTAGCTTTAACAGTTTGTTAAAGCACCAATAGTCAACTCTACAATATGTCGTCGCAATATCGAATATCGTGATATTTGATATTTTTGATTGTAAGAAAACCTTTGGTACATTTTGATGTGACTTTAATACAGTCGTATTTCATGACGGCACCTGTACTTTCACTAATATACACAAACAGTGTTTTTTTTTTTCCCACCACTGCTGATCAACACGTTGTTGTATGAATGAAGCTATTCAAATAATAAGAGGCAGACTTACCTTGCTCCTTATTCGCCTCCGTTGGCGTTCTGCTTCTGTGAAGCGGAGAGAAAACCTGAGTTAGGCAAATTCAAAAAGCGGCTGTGAATAGTAAAGGGACAGGAGCTTTTTTTTTTGTCCACTGACAGAAAGATTCCAACCACTCAAATGACTTTACAAGCCAAATTTGGCAAGCATTGTAAAGCCGGTAATGAACAGGATAACAAGGCAGTGCCTAGAACTTTAAACCTTTCTTGGGGCCCCATGGTTGAACCTTGTGAACTTTTATTTATTTTTTTATTTCATTTGTATTGCCGGTTTTTCCCAGATGCTTTCAAAGACCCACTGGATTGGTGCTTTGTATTTTCACTTTTTATGCAATTCTGCCTTGAGTATGCATAGTTTGCTCAGTTGCATGGTTTCAAATAGAGATGTTCCGATACTAGTAACGGTATCGCCTCAGATACTGCCTAAAACACTAGTATTGTTATCTGGGAGTACTGGAGCTTATACACCGATCTGATACCACATACTAAAGCCCTGAAGAAAAACTACGTTAAAGTAGTTTATGTATGTTCTTTTTCCGTCATAACTGACAAACTGGATGATAAAATTAAGGTCTGTGGCATTCATTGTTTCAGAGTTTAACTGAGGCGGACTGACAACAAAGATAGAAATCATATCACATCCATACGGGGATAGTAGCATGCAGTTAATAAAATATTAATAAAACATAATAAAATATATAGCCCACTGGTATCGGATCAGTACTCGGTATTGGCTGATACGCAAGTTCAGGTATCGTATCGGGAATATAAAAATGGCATTGGACCATATCTAGTTTCAAAATCACAGATGTTCAACAATTTGTATGTACAGTACATATTAGAGCCAGCTCAGTATATGTCGACCAATAAGAAACGAGGTATATTTGAGGTGAGTAAGAAACATGTGCATTAAACAGCTTGTCAACTAGGAAGCACCAGTTGACTTGATTTTGATTTTGATTTCTGATTTTTTAACTTCAGATGTTGGGGCTTTCATAGCTAGGTTTGGCTCAGGTTTGCCTGGAACCAGGCCTTAGTTACCAGCCTGCTCCTCCTCAATCATCTGATTTGTATTAATTTGTAATATATGGAATTCATGGGTGGTGGTGTAAGTTTTCTTCTATTACAGAAGTTACTATTTATCAGCTGAAATGACGTGGGTTACTTTCTGTTATCCGTTAAGTCTAGGGATCGACCGATATGGATTTTGTTTTTAGTGCAGATGCTGTCTTTTCTGCCGATTTTCTTGAGCCGATATTTGAAGCCGATACTGCTTTCGCTCCCTCTATTTACATCATAAAAATGTGAACCCTGCCACACTGGATTTGTTTTCAGAATCTGCTCTGCCATTTCTTTGAAAATAATAGCCAAAAGCACACATCAGTGTCACTTCTACAATCACCATGCATTCACCATGCAATGTGCATCATATGGGAGGGTGCACTGCATATGGTTAACTGTGCAAAAGTAAAAGGCTTTCATCCCCATCTACAACACAGCCTGGATGATGCATGGCTTGCTGACATATTATAGGACAGATTGTAATCAGGTCATCTCAAAATGTCCTTTGTCGACACCTTTAAATAATTTAAGAAACCAATAAACCTGAAAAGTAGCCATTGAAATAAAGTGCTTGGTCTCCAGCAACAGAAAACTGCCTGTGGACGCCTAGTTGAGTCATGTTACTATGGAAGCGTAACAACAAATAAGACCATTTTGTAAGCATTGATGAAAATTCACAGTTTTACCTCGGCTGATGTTTGGTTCCTCCCTCCAATTCCGCCCCAGACTCCGAACTGCTCTTCTTCTCCTCCTTTTCTCGGTTTCTCCTCTTCTTCTTACTTTTGTGTTTTTTGTGCTTCTTTTGTTTCTTTTGTGAACCACTGTCCCTTAAGTCGTCCTGTTTGTCCACCTCCGAAGTGGCTTTTTCTGCCCCAGCCATTTCAATGCCATTACCCTCTCCTTCTGCAGCCCTGATGGACACAGACGCAACAAAAGAGACATTAATATTAGGTCACATTTGTTATTCCAACTAACAAGAAACCTGAGATTTAATGTAAAAATTCATTCAGAAGTTTTTGAATTCTTTTAAATACATTTGCTAAGTAAAACCTAGTATAGACATTCTGTTGCATGTTCTAAATTTGACAGGATTTTATAAAGCCAAGTTATTATTATAGTATATTAAAGTATATTATTATCATTTTTTTTTAACAGCTGCCAGGACTTAAAACCTGGAGCTACTTCTCAGAGGAACGGGGAATTTATACTGTGCCAACACATTTTCAGATTCAACGTTGAATTTTACACGTATGTGGGGGTCACAATATTTGTTAATGGCAAAATATAGGTCAAACTGTTCCGAATGAGTGCTTCAGAGATGTCCCCGGCAGTAAAGTATACCTGTAGGTGTGTGTGTAGGTGTGTGTGTCTCTGTGCATAAATGTTTGTGTGTATGTGTGAGTGTGTGTATGTGCGAGTGTGTGTATGTGTATGTGCATGTGTGCGTGTATGTAGGGCTGTGCGTGAATGCGTGTTTGTGTGTGCAGGTGTTTGTGTGTGTGTGTGTGTGTGTGTGTGTGTGTGTGTGTGTGTGTGTGTAAAAATCTTTGTTTGGTACAGATCCAACCGAAAATCCCAGTATAATCATTGTAATTTCTTTCAGTGTTAATAATGAATGGCAATGATAATATTGATACAAAAACGATCATTCCCTCCAATATCGTGAATCATATCGCAATAATTGCACAGTCAAAATAATTGAAATTCGATATTTTCCCCATATCGTGCAAGCATGACGTTACACGAATCGTTCAGAATGCATTCCTTCCTCATAGAGCGAGCAAGTGGAGCTACTTTCTGCCTGCTGATAGCTATGGAAGTTCGGTTGTGTTCGACTGAAAGTACCGTTGTTGCAACAGTAAAACAGGACCGCGTTACCGGCTTTATCGGCTTTATCGGCTCCTCTCAATCGGGAGTTTATGTAACTTCACACCCATATCAGCCCTTAAAAAACATAGTTACTACTTATCCCAACGTTTAAATGTAGAAAAATGGAGTTATAAAATTAGCTTGACTGTTAACTCTGGTAACCAGACGGCAACCCGTCGCTGTAGCGTTAGCTGGAAGACAACCGCGGTTTTTCAGTGCTATTCACTAGCTAGCTAATTGTAATTTAAGTATCACTAACACGGAAACGAAACACAACATTGACATACGTTTTGTCTTCATTTTGGTCTTCAATTTCTCTGATTTTATTCAATATAAAATCTTGGAAAATTTGCTCTATGTTGGCCGCCATGTTTGAGTGTGCGTCCCATTGCAGGTCCGGGTAGGAACTATTGTGTCCTCTGCTACGTTCCGGGTGTCAATTTGTGGTAACACTTTACAACAAGGTACACAAAAAAGGATTGTTAGCTACTGTTTTTGAAAGAGTAACGAACGATTAGTTACCTTTTTTCAGAAGGGTAGTTACCCTTTTTTCAGAAGGGAAGTTACCCTTTTTTCAGAAGGGTAGTTACCCTTTTTTCAGAAGGGTAGTTACCCTTTTTCAGAAGAGTAGTTACCCTTTTTCAGAAGGGTAGTTACCCTTTTTCAGAAGGGTAGTTACCCTTTTTCAGAAGGGTAGTTAGCCTGTTTTCAGAAGTGTAGTTACCCTTTTTCAGAACTACCCTTACAGAAGGGTAGTTACCCTTTCAGAAGGGTAGTTACCCTTTTTCAGAACTACCCTTACAGAAGGGTAGTTACCCTTTTACAGAAGGGTAGTTACCCTTTTTCAGAACTACCCTTACACAGAAGGGTAGTTACCTTTTTTCAGAAGGGTAGTTACCTTTTTCAGAAGGGTAGTTACTCTTTTTCAGAACTACCCTTACAGAAGGGTAGTTACATTTTTTCAGAAGGGTAGTTACCCTTTTTCCAAAGAGTAGTTACCCTTTTTCAGAAGGGTAGTTACTCTTTTTCAGAACTACCCTTACAGAAGGGTAGTTACCTTTTTTCAGAAGGGTAGTTACCCTTTTCCAAAGAGTAGTTACCCTTTTTCAGAACTACCCTTACAGAAGGGTAGTTACCCTTTTTCCAAAGAGTAGTTACCCTTTTTCAGAAGGGTAGTTAGCCTTTTTTTCAGAAGGGTAGTTACCCTTTTTCAGAAGGGTAGTTATTTGTATAGTACATTTCAGCAGCAGGGCAATTCAAAGTGCTTTACATAAAAAGATTAAAATAATAAAAGTTACAATGCAGTACAAGAAATGAACCTTTAAAGAGCAGTTAAAAACAGTTGAAAATAAAATGTGAAAATAAAAGTTACATTGCAGTTTGAGAAAATGAAACGTTAAAGAACAGTTAAAAACAGTCAAGATAAAATACAAAAATAAAAATTACATCGCAGTATAACAAATTAAACATTAAAGAGCCGTTAAAAACAGTTAAACATATAAAAGCAGATATTTAAAAAAGCCAATTTTAGGCTGCTAGTATGGGACAGTGTATGAGCCGCTGCCCCACACACGTTATCGGGGTGCAATAACCATTAATAACCCAATTAATATGACCAATAGGCAGAACTACATGTCTTTACCATCTCATCCACCACGGGCCCCGCGGGATCATGGGAGTTACCCTTAGTTACCCTTGTTCAGTTAGGATAACTACCACTTTGAACAAGGGTAACTAATCATTTGTTACCCTTCTGAAAAAGCATAACTACCCTTCTGAACAAGGGTAACTAAGCATTTGTTACTCTTTCAAAAACAGTAACTACCCGTTTTTGGTGTAACTTATTGTAAATTGTTACCTGTCAAATAGCTGTGATGCGGATTTAAGGACCCTGGCAGGTATGACTATAAGGTATATACTATATATATACAGGTATGTACTATAAGGTACTATAAGGTATGACTGTGGCAGATGGAAGAATGTATGTTATGACAGGCAGTCTTGCGTAAAGTACTTGAAAGCGATACTTGTGTAAAAGTATATTACCAGTCACCTTCTAAAATATTACTTTATTAAAAGTCTTAAAGTAGACAAAAAGAAAATCCCAAAACAGTCAAAGGTACACAACTGTGGACATATTTTCAATATTGAGTGAAGTATTCTCATGTTTCAACTGTCCCCGACCTGGCTGTAACTACATGTATTTTGAGTAAATGCACAAATATCTGTGTTTATACAATAATTTATAGAGGTGAGACATGGAAAAGCAGTTTTAGAAAGATATATATATATATATACCAGGTTGGGGCGGGAGAGTTTTCCCATGTTATCCTATGGAGACTGATGGGCTGTGGGGTGTTTTTTGGATGTCCAGTGGTCTAACCCATGTAAAAAACCTAGTGAAACGACATTTTCCACCATATATAATCATGATATGAATGGAAAAACGTACTGTTATAGCTATAAAAATAGCAGAATCATCCACAGTACATGATATTTCAATAACCGCTTCATAGATGCTTCACGATGATGGCAATGAGACATTCACAAAGACATATAGCCATGCAACAATCTATCTAATATAACACCTTTTGGAAGTACCATTCATGATACAAAGTAAAATATTGAAGTTGTGGGAAGTTTATATGGCTTAACTTGTATGTTTCATTCGTCCCCCCCATGCTGTTTCATTCGTCCCGTCCAGGAGGGACAGACGTCCCACCTTTGCTGTAATAAGTCCTGAACGGTTTTAACCCTAACCCATAAATTGATGAACTAGTGCCATAAATACCCATCGAAGTGCTGTATCTAGCACACTGGAAAATGGACCCACAGATGCACGACTCAGGTAGAAGTCATTGATTTATTAGCAAGTTAATAAAGCAAGGCAATAGTGTCCAATAATTGGCAAGCAAAAGGAAATCCAGGAAAAACAGGCAATGGTCAAAATCCAAGAGAAACAACAGGAACTCACGATAACAGGATACAGGGGAAAACACTTGAAGGCTGAACGCAGGGGATCTCGTACTGGGTTAAGATGTTCTTATTTCCTCGGTCTCAGGCCTTGAGCAACACATTGCCGCAAATTTGCTGGCATTTTCTGCCATGGGATTTCAAAGGAGGACACCCAGTCAGATCTTTGGACAAGGACAAGCGTTTGTGGGCTTGGAGGTGAAGGGCCTGGAGGCAAAGAGCCTGTTGAGGTGTGGATCTGGCAAGATGGCAAGGTGTCTTGTCTCAATCTACTGGCCTGAAAGAACAATGAAAACATCTTGTGATTGTAAAAAAAAATCACTTAAAGCGCAAGTAAGTTGGACACCCCCGAAAGCAAGATTACATCACCAACTCCCTCTAAACCCCATCATCCGTGGCTCACAAACCCTATACGTGAAGCACGCAAGTAACAGAGGGGCAAAAAGGAAATGGCATCCCAAGACTGGGATTGACATTGATTTGTCGGGTGTCAGGGGACCAAAGTCAGAAAAGTCTCGCAGGACGTAGAAGAGACAGGCCGGGACAAAGTCAATCATGGTGTAGCATGCACACTCGCCACAATGTCGTTCTTCAAAGAAGAAGATGATGATGCTCTGTTTCTTTAGGCAGCTTTTCATGCTTTGGTTTTTGTTGTTGTTGCTATAAATCATGTGTGCATGTGTTAAAAGAAGAGGATCCCATGGGAAAATGGGCTACTGTAAAAATAACAGAGGTTTGTCCATTATGAATTTAAGTATTCGGAACAGGATCATTCTAGGATAACTGCTTTTATTTTAAGGATATTAGAGATACTGTACTCTCATATCATGTTAATACTTGGCCAGAAGCAGAAAATAAGTGGTAAGCTATGATTTGAGAGTCTATTTTGACCCCCCCTCCCCACCACTTATGCTTGCAGACGCTAGAAATGCCAGTCAAGAACACAGATTAGCCGACAGACAGGAAAGAGGGTGAAAAAAACAGAAGAATGCCGACCTCAACCCTGTTGTGGCTACATTTATAAGAGAGCTGGTGGATTTTGAGTGGCAAAATGATTGGAAGTGATACATTTTTTATATATGTTTAGATGATTTTGTGTGTTTCTCTTTTATGTTCAAGTTCCCAGAAAGCAGAACAGTGTTGAACTAAACATGTCATCATGTACTGTAGGTGCATTTTGAAGCCTATGTGAATATACTTGGTGTATGGCTTGCATAGTCTATGAGTGTAGCTACGATTCTGGAGTGTATCATATTTTCTACTGATGAGATTTCAGTTCAGTACATTTAACACACACACACACACACACACACACACACACACACACACACACACTTGCTTATGTTCATGCTGTTAGTTTTTTAGTGCATACAGGTAAATGTGCTAATCATTAAAAATAATTAATATTGTAGCGATAAACGTAGCAGCAGTACTGTGAATGATAAAATAGCAATAATAAGTATCGTAAATAAGGATGCAATATTATGGATAGGTACTGTAAATTCATACATAGTAATTCAATTCAATTCAGTTTTATTTATATAGCGCCAAATCACAACAACAGTTATCTCCTTGCGCTTTTCATAACTATCGGGTACTGCTGTAAATAGATAGAAGATAGAAAAAATGGTGGAATTTGGAGGGGGATTTTAGGGAGGAGTGGGAAACAAGGGAATGCTGTAAGGTACTATTTAGTTTTATTAAATAATACAGTTATATCATACATAATAAAATAATAATAATAATAATAATAATAATAATAATAATAATAATAATAATAATAATAATGTATACTTTATTAATCCAACAAGGGGAAATTACAATGTTTTCACTCAGCTATTATTACACACATTACACACAGGCCTGAATTACACACACATGCTCAGTATATATATATATATATATAAATATATATTATATTATATAAAATAATATATATATATATATATATATATATATATATATATATATATATATATATATTATTAAATTTTTTTATCTAAAAATGTGGGAAGCCTGGAGTTACATACTCCGGTGGTCAGGAGGTGGCGGTATACACATTAATACGTTGGTTTGTGAACTGCAATAATTCAGAGAAGAAGAAATACGTGTTAAAAAAAACAAAAACAAAAAAGAAACAGGACGGAGACAGTTGATATTTTACCGAACCAAAGCAGTCACCGTGAAATAAGGCAGAGTATCCAATGCTTTAGTTTGTTCATAAAAGATGGACCGAGACCGGAAACAGCTGGTGGGGGTTTTCAAAACTGAAACGAAGCTGGAAGAAGAAGGTTTGTTTTGTACTGCTTTCCTAATAATGCCAAGCTAACGTTAGCCGAACCATGCATACGTAGCACGTAGCACGTAGCATAGACAGTACAAGAAATGGACAACGTGACGCCGTTGTTTTTAACATAGACAGTTAAAGAAATGGACCGACGTTGTTCTGGACGGAGAGCAGTGAAGTCTATTAGAAGCCCTTTTCCGGTGATGGCTGAGCGTTACTGCGCAGACTCCAACTGAGCTCGACGACGTACAGTAGATGTGACGTGGGCAACCTGTCTGAACGTTGTAAGGCTGAATCCCATTTCTTTATCTTACCCTTACCCCTTGGCCCTCAAAACCAAGGGGTAAGGGCTAGGGGTGAAAACATCCCCCTATGAAACGGGACACCACTTGGTGACATCACCATACAGTATTGATCCCAAACTTCCAAGATGGCGTCTCTGTTGATTGTGTGGGTTTTGACAACAGTGTCATATGCATTTATATATGTTTTAGTTATGTTATGTTCCCTTTGGTAGTGCAGAGGCAGATGTTATCTGTGTAATACTTAGGTCTGTTTGCAATACATATGTGTACACACACACACACACACACACATGGTGTGTTGTATATCTGTTTCAGTTGTCACCGTTTTGAATGTCATTGATGTTCAGAAAAACATTTTAACAAAATTCTGTCTTTATTGCCTGATAAATTAAAAAAACATTACATTAAATATATTATATTACAGAACCATTATCAACTATTAGAACCATAACTTACATGTCACACACATAAAAAGGCTTCAAATATATAAAACTAAAAAAAGACACAAACAAATTAACTACAGCTGTTCTGATATTCAGACCAGTCTGATGCCTGTTGGCCAGTAACCCCCCCCCCCCTTCACAAATCATCAGTGTCCCTATCATAACCAACAACAATATACAAGTGCATGAACAGGAATTAATTACAAATGATTACAATAATACAGTACCAATGCAATAATGAACGGGTACAACATGAACACATGATTTAAGAAACTTCTGCTCGTTTTCATCCCCAAAGTGGACCAGCTGCTGTGTCCTCCTGGTCCCTGTGTGATACAGGACGGTATATATAGTATAAAGTGGACCAGCTGCTGGGTCCTCCTGGTCCCTGTCTGATACAGGACAGTATATATAAAGTGGACCAGCTGCTGGGTCCTCCTGGTCCCTGTGTGATACAGGACGGTATAGTATAAAGTGGACAAGCTGCTGGGTCCTCCTGGTCCCTGTGTGATACAGGACGGTATAGTATAAAGTGGACCAGCTGCTGTGTCTTCCTGGTCCCTGTGTGATACAGGATGGTATATATAAAGTGGACCAGCTGCTGTTTCCTCCTGGTCCATGTGTGATACAGGATGGTATATATAAAGTGGACCAGCTGCTGTGTCCTCCTGGTCCCTGTGTGATACAGGACGGTATAGTATAAAGTGGACCAGCTGCTGTGTCTTCCTGGTCCCTGTGTGATACAGGATGGTATATATAAAGTGGACCAGCTGCTGGGTCCTCCTGGTCCCTGTGTGATACAGGACGGTATAGTATAAAGTGGACCAGCTGCTGGGTCCTCCTGGTCCCTGTGTGATACAGGACGGTATAGTATAAAGTGGACCAGCTGCTGTGTCTTCCTGGTCCCTGTGTGATACAGGATGGTATATATAAAGTGGACCAGCTGCTGGGTCCTCCTGGTCCCTGTGTGATACAGGACGGTATATGTAAAGCACGTAACGATGTATCATAGACGTTAATATTAATATATACAGTCTATGCGATGTATACAGTTCATTCAAGGCAGAGAAATGTGGGACTGTTATTCAAATCAACGTTAGCGATTAGCGTTAGCGCAAGCTAGCGATTTTTTTTAAAGTTTCAATTAAGAACGTTGTTGCAAGTACATATCTACAGGACTGCATAGACCACAAAACAAGACTGTCGTAACTTTTAAATCAATTATTTAAGCCAATTTATGTGTGTCTCTGGTCGATGCGGCAGCCATTGTTGCTTCTGTGTTTACAAGTCAGGTCGCGTTGTCACTTGCTTTCAAGGGCCATACAACCCTTGATCTTTCCCCTAGCCCTCGGTCACAAAAAGGATTGGGACACCACTAGGTCCCGCGTGAACGCGCAAAAACGAGGGGAAGGGGTAAGGGGAAGGGGTAAAATAGAGAAATGAGATTCAGCCCAAGTCTTCTGGTAGCTGTGCCAAGAGAAATCTCAATCATTCCCAATCAGCAGAGACGGAGAGCGTAGGGATATGTTAGGAGATAACATAGACACAGGCTAATTATTGCTAACTAACATGCTAGTTAACATTAGTAGTTAAACCTAAACAGCTAATGTAAGACACAACTGTCTGTGTGCTTCCCCTGACAATTAAATACGGTGATTTGTTGACTAAACGACAGCAAGTTGTTTATGACAATCCTTAGCCTATTTTTATAAAAACATCTGCTACGGAGCCATAACGTGAAGTACAAGGTAATGAAGACTTTTATACATTGTTGTGTTTCTTTAGAAATAAACAACGGACAAATAGTCTTAAAACTCTGGAAAATCTGGAATTCTGGACATGGAAAGTTATTCACTGTCAAAGTGGTGCCAAAATGAATGGCAGTCAATGGGATGCTAACTGTAGGTGATGGCTTGGTAGCATTAAAATGGCGCCATAGGAGCTACGCTTAGAGAGGAGAGGGTGTCACTCCCCAATGGAATTTGAGTGCAGATTTGAGTCGCGTATGCGTCACTTTGCGACGAGGGAAGCTGTGAGTTGCGCATGCGTCCCTTTGTGACAAGTAGCCTCCGAGATGCTAACGAGAGACTTCTGTAACGTCCGAAGTAGCCTCCGAGATGCTAACGAGAAACTTCTGTAGCGTCTGAAGTAGCCTGCGAGATGCTAACGAGAGACTTCTGTAACGTCTGAAGTAGCCTCCGAGATGCTAACGAGAGACTTCTGTAGCGTCTGAAGTAGCCTCCGAGATGCTAACGAGAGACTTCTGTAGCGTCTGAAGTAGCCTCCAAGATGCTAACGAGAGACTTCTGTAACGTCTGAAGTAGCCTCCGTGATGCTAACGAGAGACTTCTGTAACGTCTGAAGTAGCCTCCGAGATGCTAACGAGAGACTTCTGTAACGTCTGAAGTAGCCTCCGAGATGCTAACGAGAGACTTCTGTAACGTCTGAAGTAGCCTCCGAGATGCTAACGAGAGACTTCTGTAATGTCTGAAGTAGCCTCCGAGATGCTAACAAGAGACTTCTGTAACGTCTGAAGTAGCCTCCGAGATGCTAACGAGAGACTTCTGTAACGTCTGAAGTAGCCTCCGAGATGCTAACGAGAGACTTCTGTAACGTCTGAAGTAGCCTCCGAGATGCTAACGAGAGACTTCTGTAATGTCTGAAGTAGCCTCCGAGATGCTAACAAGAGACTTCTGTAATGTCTGAAGTAGCCTCCGAGATGCTAACGAGAGACTTCTGTAATGTCAAAACAGTAAAAATGGACCTGCTTAACGAAGTTGGTTCACTGCTGGCTACAAGTTAGCATCAGGCTAACTACTGCTAACTAACAGGCTAGTTAACATTAGTAATTAAACCTAAACAGAAACTGTCTGCGAGCTTCTCCTGTACTGTTGGTTAATTCCTCTACTATACAACAACAACAACAACAATGATGTGATGTGATGGTGCACTGGGTTGGACTGCTGTGTCTCATTTATTTTCCCACAGTGGTACGAGTTTGAATCCACGTTTTAAAAGGGCTAAATAGTTTTCAACGTGACACGTGTTCACTCAAACAAGCTCTGAAGACAAATAGGTGAATTAAATAAAACATATTATAGACATTAACAGGTAGAGCAACGCTGTCTTCCTCTCTTCTTTAACAGCAAGCCACATTTAAAACGCGACTGACAAGTTTCCTCAGACTAGACTCCAAAGACAAATCAGAGAGGTAACGACGCGTCGTTACTACGCATTCTCTGCCCATTTTCAACAGTTGTCGTACGACAACAAAGAAACACTCACATCCTGTTAGGTCCAATTCTGATGTAATAAAATGTAATCAGACACATATCAGCTGGTACACAGTCTCCAGTTGTTTTCAGACAGAGTAGCTGTCAAAATGCTCTACATGCTGATGTTGCTGATGGTAATAACCAACAGACTGTATATGATCCGTGATCTGAATGGACTTAGTCTCTGATTTCTAAATGTAACTATCATCCACACAACATGTGTTCTGTACAGATTAAGCCTAATAAGACAAATAGCAATTCAAATTCCTCCGATTTAAAAAAAAAAAAAATAAAATAAGTTCATATAAAACGACATAATTTTGAGATGATTCTGAACCAATCTTGATCTCGTGACAATATCGTTGCCCACATGTGCGTGACGCCAGAGCAAATCGGACACAAATCTAAGCGGCAGCGATCGATTCTGCGCAGACCTGGCTCTCCTCGAACAAGCTTAACGCGTTCCATTTGTACTGGAAGTCGGATTTCCCGATGTCAAAGTCGGAAACACGCCCCTGACTTTTGGATTTCCGAGCTCGGAACTCGGACAACCATCGAGTAGCCTAACCCCGAGCTAAAAATCCAACATGGCTGCTCCGTGCATCAACAGTTGTGAAAGCTGTAGTACGCACATGTTTGTAGGTGAAGGAGAAATCAACAACATGTTCTTGAATGAAACAAAGGACATCAGACGAGATGAGCACAATTCCAAAATAGATGCAGAGCAGTTTCAGGCATGTTAGCGCAAAAGGAGCAATCAGTCATTTTTAAGCCTCTTAAGATATACTTTAGCAGGATAAAATCTATGAATTAATTTCTAGGAAATTTCTCTCACTTGGTTAGTTAAGAGATATTTAAGCGGAAAAGTTCCGACTTTTTGCCAAGAAATCTTTTCTACAAATTTGTCCCAAAAGAATTTAACATATGGTGTTGATACTGTATCTAATTGGAATGATGCTATAATCAGTCTATTTCTATTTTTGTTATCACATGAGAACCACAATTTTCCGACTTCAAATCCACCCAAATCCATGAAAAGAACAACAGAGGTACTCAAGTTTGAGCCTCTTAGCAACATCAGAGCACCAGAAGGAATGGCATCAAAAACAATAGCATACTTCTTTGGATGTACTGGAATATTATCCACAATATCCCGGTTGTTCCATGTTAAGTATTTCTGGAGAGAGAAGTTGTGTTTGTATATCACTTATCTTATCAAATCATTAGCAACAACCATACAAACCACCTAAATCCCATCAAAACTTATAACACAAGCATTTATGGCCTTTAAATGAGAATTCCAGCCAATTTTTACGCTAACTTTGATCGCTATAAATATGCATGTAATTTCAATTGAAAACCCCCCCGACCCGAATCGGAGCCTGCTAGTGGACATCGTGCCGATATAACAGAATTTACATTTTGAGTGCCTCCATGCTGCATTCGCTGCAGCAGGCTTTCGCTTGACATGCGATGATACACTGGGAGAAGTTTCTTCCCAACCTCTCGCGCTAGAACGTTTCCAGCATGGTGTTTATGACTACCAGGTGTTTTGCCATTTTCCCCTGCTTCCCTATACCACCCCCAGGAGGGCTTGCACCCGGTGTGCAAGGGGCTGTCATCAGTGGACATAGGGTGGAGGAGACCTTTTTATGTTCCTATTCAGAGGACGCAGCGCCGCAGGCTTTCTGTCAGTGTAGGTGATGGCCAGAATTACAGCAGGTATGTTAAATGAGTGACGTCAGTGTGAGTGGTTGTGCAGAGGACTGGCAGCAGTTTGACAAGATATTTGGCTGCAGAGTTCCACAGTAGAGACTGGAGTAACTGTAAATAGGACGACGATAAGCACATACGCTCCATAGAGTTGGGCTTTATGGCAGAATGGCCAGAAGAAAGCTATTACTTTCAGCAAAAAAAAACAAAATGGCATGTTTTGAGTTTGTGAAAAGGCATGTGTGAGACTCCCAAAATGTATGGAGGAAGGTGCTCTAATTTGACGAGACTAAAATTGAACTTTTTGGCCATCAAAGAAAACGCTGTCTGGCGCAACACATCACGCAAGGAACACCATCCCATGCTGCCGGGATGTTTTTCAGCAGCAAGGACTGGGAAACTGGTCAGAGTTGAGGGAAGGACGGATGGTGTTAAATACAGGGATATTCTTGAGCAAAACCTGTACCACTCTAGGTGTGATTTGAGGCTAGGATGGAGGTTCACCTTCCAGCAGGACAAGGACCCCAAACACACTGCTAAAGCAACACTTGAGTGGTTTAAGGGGAAACATGTAAATGGGTTGGAATGGCCTAGTCAAAGCCCAGACATCAATCCAATAGAAAGTCTGGGGTCAGACTTATTGCAGGAGCTGGAGCAGTTTTGCAAGGAGAAATGGGCAAAAATCCCAGTGGTAAGATATGGCACGCTCATAGAGACTTACCCAAAGCGACTTGGAGCTGTCATTGCCATTGAATAGTTATGCATATTGACTTTTTCTGTAATTTTGTCTTATTTGTTGTTTGCTTCACAATAAAAAAAAAGAATCTTCAAAGTTGTGGGCATGTTCTGCAAATTAAATGATGCAAATCCTGAAACCATCCATGTGAATTCCAGGTTGTAAGGCAACAAAACACCCACAAAAAAAAATGCCAAGGGGGGGGTGAATACTTTCACAAGACTCTTGTACATCTGCATGTCTGCAACCAGCACAAGCTAACAGCAAATGTTCAGCACAGCTGGCATCATAGTGACCGCAGTAAGGTCCTGCCTTAAGACAAAAAAATGATGCTGGTGTTTTTGGCCTGAAATCTGCCTGAAAAAAATGGCTGATTTAATATCTTTTCTGCCCACCATCACCACCCCCACCTTTTTTCGATTATTATTTGGGCCCCGGCGCAGACAGCGGCGACTGTCCTACTGAAAGTGAGGGAATCATTCTTTATATGAATCACCTATTTGAGGGGCTTAACATACTTAAAAACTGAAAAATCCTAATCTGGAACCTCGGCTTGGACCCCTAATAATGATTAAAAAAAACACTTATTGTCTTTTTAACTGTATAATAATACAAACTGCATATGACGTAACAGTGCCCATTGAAAATGTGCCTGTTTGGAACAGGCTGATTGTGCAGTATTGCTGCTTGTAGCTTTCTCCAGAACCATTGTACCCATGCGACAATGTTAACCCTGCAGTATTTAAAAAAATAAAATAAAATAAAAAAAACACTCCAGTTCTGACTGGCTGGAGCTGGGGGAATTTAGTTACTTAGCAAAGTATTGTTAAGATTCACATTAATGGATGTGTTCTATCTTTTAGTTTTACCTTCAGATGTCCAGAAAGTGATTGTTGGTGAAGAGCAGGAGTGGAGCTCATGTCTGGACCAGGAGGACACAAAGCCCCCACACATTAAAGAGGAGCAGGGGGACGTCTGGATCAGTCAGGAGAGGGAGCAGCATCAGGGGCTGGAAGAGGCTGATATCAACCGGTTTCCAGTCATTCCTGTCCCTGTAAAGAGTGAATATGATAAACAACAACTTCATGAAAGACAACCTGAACAGATGAAAACAGAAGCTGATGGAGAGGACTATGAAGGACCAGCACCAGTTGGACACTCTGATCCAGACAGACATTTACAGCCAGATACTGACAAGTCTGGAGACTCTTCTGAATCTGAGACTGATAGGAGTGATGATTGGAAGGAGACCGGCATACTTCAGTCGGATTTAAACTCTCTGAATAGTAATCAAAGATGTAGTACTGGTGAGAAGCCATTTAGCTGCTCCGGGTGTGGGAAAAGATTTGGCACCTATAAACATATGAAGAGACACACGATATCTCATACAGGAGAGAAACCATTTAGCTGCTCCATCTGTAAGAAATATTTTGCTTTGAGACAACGTTTACAGGCACACATGAGAACCCACACAGGTGAGAAACCATTTAGCTGCTCCACCTGTAAGAAGGCTTTTACAGAGAGTGGAAGTTTAAAGAAGCACATGAGAATCCACACGGGAGAGAAACCGTTTAACTGCTCCGTCTGTAAGAAAGCTTTCACAGAGAGTGGAAATTTGTACAAACACATGAGAACCCATAGCCGCGAGCAAAGTCTGAAGAAATGCATGAAAAGCCACGCCGGAGACAAACCATTTAGCTGTTCAGTCTGTAAGAAAGCTTTTACACTGGGGGAAAATTTACAGAAACACATGCGAACCCACACAGGGGAGAAACCATTCAGCTGCTCCGTCTGTAAGAAAGCTTTTTCCGCGAGCGGAAGTTTACATAAACACACGAAAATCCACACAGGAGAGAGACCGTTCAGCTGCTCGGTCTGTAAGAAGGCTTTTTCGGTGAGCGGGAATTTACAGAAACACATGAGAACCCACACAGGAGAGAAACCGTTCAGCTGCTCAGTCTGTACAAAAGCTTTCACAGAGAATGGAAGTCTACGGAAACACATGCGAACCCACACAGGAGAGAAACCCTTCAGCTGCTCCATCTGTAAGAAGGCTTTTACAGTGAATGGAAGTTTACAGACACACATAAGAACCCACACAGGAGAGAAATCCTTTAGCTGCTCAGTTTGTAAGAAAGCTTTTATACTGAGTGGAAATTTACATAAGCACATGAGAACCCACACAGGAGAGAGACCATTCAGCTGCTCGGTCTGTAAGAAAGCTTTTACAGAGAGGGGAAATTTAAATAAACACATGAGAACCCACACATGATAGAAACCAGATCCGCAGTCAGGTTTAAACACTTTCATTTAAAAGCAATGAGGTCTCTTAAAGTTATGAGATGTAATATTCTGTCTGCCTTTTAAAAAAAAAAAATCCAATAATGTTTTTTTACAAATAATTTTGATATTTTATAACTCTCTTAGCCTTAATCTTTTAGCGCTTGGAGTGAATATCCTTTAGGCAGGGAAGGGCACCATCTATTGTATATTTACCTATAGTCATGCTTTGCAGGGACTTACTGTCCCGCTGTCTTGGGACAAAGGATGATGAGGTGATGTTCCCTGTCAGGAAGCTGTTTTATTACTAGATATTAGAATTATTCTATATAAATTAGAAATCCCTCAGTATTTGGAGGGGATATCTGGAAATTCCTCAGGTGTCTGAAACTGTCTCTGCCTTGCCTTTCTCCCCAGTTAGTCAGTATTTAGCGCTCAGACCCTCATGAAATTTAAAGCTCCACTGATTGCTACCGTTTAAAAATGGTTACTGCAGTCCAAATTCAAAATACTGGAGAGTCATCTCCCCCGTTCGGGGGAGGTTGCCAGGTCGCCAACGTCAAACCCAACGTGCTACAATGTCAATGTTAGCTAGATGCTAGTCTCACATTGCCGGAGATTTTCGGTACTAATGTTACTACTTTACAGACCCTGTTATACATCTTGTCTTTACACTGCATATTACACTTTATGGTTGCGTGCCAGTTTGTGTCTAAGTGGGAATCATCTTATCACAACCTTGAAGCCTGCAATGGTAACGTTAGCCACAAGAATATTTCATAACATTCATCGCAGGGAGACTTGAGAACCTAAGCTTACTAATCCAATAATTCAGGCTACAGGGTTGTTTTGCCAAAGTTAAATTGCATGTTTCCATTATTCGGAAGTCAAACTTGCAGTATCTCCCATATGTGTCCGTCATGGCGGTTGGTCCTCCAGTGATGTTAGCGTGTTAGCATGGCGGCGTTATCACCAGTGGGGATACCTTCTCCGGCTGTCAAATTTCTTTTGCAAGTAACTGACTCAAGTACTATTTAATGCAAGCACGTGAATGTTGAAATGACTGAAAATGAATAACGCTTACCTGCAAATTAGCCAACTCTGCATCATTATAGGCTGCGAACTGTCTTCATCTTTTAAATGCATCTCCAATATTTACCCATGTTTTACCATACGCTGATGATTCTCCCAGATGTTAGTTATATGTTCTGTTGACTGTTTTCTTCATTGTGTCTTAGCAAGGATTTTCTTTAAGTGGGTAGCTATTTATATGTCACGTGCCGTGTGTCACATTACCTGTAAAGCATCACCCGGGTATGTTTAATCTCAAAACCATTTTTCTATGCACATAACAAGTCGTACGCCGCTCTCACAAAGCCATTCTTACAATTAATATCCTACACAAACCCCTGTTTGATCGATCTGCGGTGAAAACCGGACCAAATAAAATATTGTAAATTCAAATGAAGATATATTTTAAAAAAGAAAACTGTTCTGTAATTATATTGGCATGTTATGGAATTTATTCTCATAAATAATATGATGCCTCCGTCTGGCAGAGCACGTCGCTTTAACCCTTGTGTTGTCTTCCTGTCAACCATGAAAAGACGTTTTGGTCACTTTTTCAATGTTGTGGGTGCTTTATGTTGTTTTTTTCCCCAAAGTGTTTGGAAGTTTGAGGTTTTTTGTCCCAGAGCATATTTTGACGGCCCATTTTTTTGTGACAAAAAAAGAAAATTAGCTGAAAACGGGTGAAATTTGACCCAAGGGCAACATGAGGGTTAACATGGTCACCATATCCAGTATTATATTGTTTTATAAAGCTTTTATTTTGATGGCTTTAGATCCTTTTATTGTTTTATTGTAGGCCTGTAAGCATGTTTTAAGCATTATGTAAGGTGCAACAGAAATAAAGTTTTACTAATTATGTGCTCCTTCCACCAAACTATATATATCATTTACAATTCGATTAATTCCGACACCTGTAGCTTTTTAGATACAATCAAATTGATACAGCTATACAAAGGCGTGCCATGCGTAATGGAGCACAATGGCTGATTTTTCACTGTTGGAAGATGAGTAAAATGTAGCTCAGCATAAATTCTTTCAGGAAGACCTAACTGTTAATTGATGCTCCTAAATCAAATCAGCTGTTATCCAAATAACTACATTTCATCATGCTGTGTATAACTGTTGCATATCTGCAATAACCCTTTCTCGGTGTAGCACTAGGCACTTGTTTTTGCATCAACTTTAATATCGGACCATTCCTTTTTATATTTCAAAGCCAGTGTTATGGAAAAGGAAAAGGTTAAGTTTTTTCTGGTGGTTTTGACCTTGTTTTTATCAGCCTGGATTAAAATACTACAGGTACATATTTCTGTTCAGTTAAGTACTGTTATTTCATAATTCTTCATGTGACAGTGTTATATTTCTGTATGAAAATAAGTGGTCATGTTGTTAGAAGTTTGATGAATATATTCTGCCAGTTGTGTGTAAATTACACCTTAGTTATTAAATAGGTGATTGAAAAAAATAACAACAAACAAGAAATAACATGAATGTTAATTTCCCATTATCAAATTACCTGCATCATTTACATTAATACAGACTAAACTGACATTTTTGTACTATACTCAGTTCTTCCAGAAAAACATGATTATGCGATCACATCATTTAATGCCGCACTTTCGCAGCATAAAATTGCTGATTTCTGAGCAAAATAATGCAGGGCTTGCATGATTTCATAATCCCCGCATTTTTGTTGCAAAAACGTCACATACTATAGTATATCTTAGCAGAAAGTTGGAAAATGTTGCGTTTACTTCACACAAGAGCAGCCATTTTCCCATGTTGCCATGGGAACGTTATGATGTGACGGAATTACGCGACAAGACAAACACAGTATCTTTTTCATCAAACAGCAGTTTTTGCAAGTTCATTGCATAAATATTCCGCATATTCCATCGCTTTTTTTGAAGAAAACATGCCGCATAATCAAGGATTCTTGCCCGCAACAATCACAAAAAACTATTCATTTTTCTGGAAGGACTGTATAGCGACTTATTCTAATAGCACGCCAATATTTACCAGTGAAATGCAATACAACAGCGCCACCTAGTGGCCAACTGAATTAGCATTAGATTGCCCGCAAAGGCTCTGGGATTTCCCACGAATATGGGAATATATAATATATGGACTTAATGCCTTAATTCAAAAAATTTAGGAAAATCCAACCTTTTAAGGACACCAATTTTCTTTGTAAATGCATAATGCATTGTAAATAAATAAATGTTCTTCCTTAAAATACAGGGGGCATAAGTATACACACCTCTATGTTAAATTCCCATAGAGGCAGGCCCATTTTTATTATTAAAGGGCAGTTATTTCATGGATCAGGATACTATGCATCTTGATAAAGTTCCCCCATTTCACCATACCTAGAGATTGGCATGGTTTTATTTTAGTTAGCTCAACAACTGGTTTGAGTTGCATCTTATGGAAAGTTCCCCATGCAGATCTCTATGTATGGTAAAGGGTATTCTGATGTAGGATTTGAAAATAAAAGGCCTAAATGTATAATTAAAGCTATATTTGAAATCTTTTTTCAGGTGATTTAATTAAAGACGTATTTTTACTCTTTTTTTTTTTTCAGGCTACTCTAAAAAGGAATCCTCCTGTTAAGCCAGTTTCATTCCAACTCATGGTGAGATAACACATATCCAGTGTGTCACTCGGGTAATATCAGATCATTCTGATGTAGGATTTCAAAAGTAAAGGCTTAAATGTCTAATTAAAGCTATATTTGAAAAAAAAAAATGTCAGGCTGTTAAAGCCATATTTTAAGAAGTCATGCTGTGGGTATATAACCTGAAGTAGGCCTATACAAAGCCCTGATGTTGGACACTCCGGGACAGAGGGTGGCACTACGCACGTATTAGTGTGCGATCCACCATTAAATCAGAGAAGAAGAAGTCTCTATTTTTACCGACATAAACACCGGAGTAGTCAGCGGAGAGAAGCCGTTAGTTGGATCCAAATTGCGGCAGAAACCCCGAGGAGTGAGTTAGTCTGGTTCTCAGAGATGGACCGACACCGGAAACAGCTCGAGGTGGTTTTAAACCCGGAAACGGATCTGCGAGGTTTGTTTTCTTTCTACTGCTCTGCTAATGACGCTAAGCTAACGTTAGCTACATCATTCACAGCTTGTTAGCCGGAGCTAGCTTCCTTAAGCTCATGTGTTTTATAAGGATTAACTAGCTAAGTCTTTACCGTTTACTGTGTACGTTTATAACGGAAAGGAACAATACAAGCAGCGGTGAATGGTGTCCAGAACAAGTGTGTAACGCCAATGGTGAAGGTGGAGAGAGCTAGCCGATTAGCTCAAAGGTAGGGTAACCAGACGTCCCCGGTTTCCGGGGACAGTCCCCGGTTTTGGTGACCTGTCCCCGGCTGGATCTGTCCCCGGAAAAGCGCTGCTCAGAGAGGTTTTAGAAGCCGTATGTTACGATGCTAAAATCACTGATTATTTACATGGAGTCTGGTGGGTTTAGCGAACGCAATTTCGCGGACATTTATGTTTTAAAAAAGGATCTTAATCTTTAACAGGAAGGTCGACCTCCTTAGAAATCCTTTCCATAATGTTGTCAGACACTTAGAATATTAATCTGAGTCTGTCAGCAGCAAAACGAGCACTTTTATGAACGTAAATACAAGCTGGACAATTATCCTATTAACTTCCACTGTAGCTTGTTTCTCTGCTCCCTACTGCAGCGATCTCGTTTAATACTGCATCAAAGGAAAATATGTCCTCAATAGTTTTCATTGTATCGGATTCTCAATGAGTTGTTGCAGAAACAAGTAAAAGCTGTCAGTAGTTCAGTACATTACAACATTATGAAATATTAAGACTTTCTATCTTGAAATATTAGGACTTTCTATCTTGAAATATTAGGACTTTCTATCTTGAAATATTAGGACTTTCTATCTTGAAATATTAAGACTTTCTATCTTGAAATATTAGGACTTTCTATCTTGAAATATTAAGGCTTTCTATCTTGAAATATTAGGGCTTTCTATCTTGAAATATTAAGACTTTCTATCTTGAAATATTAGGACTTTCTATCTTGAAATATTAGGACTTTCTATCTTGAAATATTAGGACTTTCTATCTTGAAATATTAGGACTTTCTATCTTGAAATATTAGGACTTTCTATCTTGAAATATTAGGGCTTTCTATCTTGAAATATTAGGGCTTTCTATCTTGAAATATTAGGGCTTTCTATCTTGAAATATTAGGGCTTTCTATCTTGAAATATTAGGACTTTCTATCTTGAAATATTAGGGCTTTCTATCTTGAAATATTAGGACTTTCTATCTTGAAATATTAGGGCTTTCTATCTTGAAATATTAAGGCTTTCTATCTTGAAATATTAGGGCTTTCTATCTTGAAATATTAGGGCTTTCTATCTTGAAATATTAGGGCTTTCTATCTTGAAATATTAGGGCTTTCTATCTTGAAATATTAGGGCTTTCTATCTTGAAATATTAGGGCTTTCTATCTTGAAATATTAGGGCTTTCTATCTTGAAATATTAGGGCTTTCTATCTTGAAATATTAAGACTTTCTATCTTGAAATATTAGGGCTTTCTATCTTGAAATATTAGGGCTTTCTATCTTGAAATATTAGGGCTTTCTATCTTGAAATATTAGGACTTTCTATCTTGAAATATTAGGACTTTCTATCTTGAAATATTAAGACTTTCTATCTTGAAATATTAGGGCTTTCTATCTTGAAATATTAAGACTTTCTATCTTGAAATATTAGGACTTTCTATCTTGAAATATTAGGACTTTCTATCTTGAAATATTAGGGCTTTCTATCTTGAAATATTAGGGCTTTCTATCTTGAAATATTAAGACTTTCTATCTTGAAATATTAGGACTTTCTATCTTGAAATATTAGGACTTTCTATCTTGAAATATTAGGGCTTTCTATCTTGAAATATTAAGACTTTCTATCTTGAAATATTAGGACTTTCTATCTTGAAATATTAGGACTTTCTATCTTGAAATATTAGGGCTTTCTATCTTGAAATATTAGGGCTTTCTATCTTGAAATATTAAGACTTTCTATCTTGAAATATTAGGCTTTCTATCTTGAAATATTAGGGCTTTCTATCTTGAAATATTAGGGCTTTCTATCTTGAAATATTAGGACTTTCTATCTTGAAATATTAGGGCTTTCTATCTTGAAATATTAGGACTTTCTATCTTGAAATATTAGGGCTTTCTATCTTGAAATATTAAGACTTTCTATCTTGAAATATTAGGGCTTTCTATCTTGAAATATTAGGGCTTTCTATCTTGAAATATTAGGGCTTTCTATCTTGAAATATTAGGGCTTTCTATCTTGAAATATTAAGACTTTCTATCTTGAAATATTAGGGCTTTCTATCTTGAAATATTAGGGCTTTCTATCTTGAAATATTAGGGCTTTCTATCTTGAAATATTAGGACTTTCTATCTTGAAATATTAGGGCTTTCTATCTTGAAATATTAGGACTTTCTATCTTGAAATATTAGGGCTTTCTATCTTGAAATATTAAGGCTTTCTATCTTGAAATATTAGGGCTTTCTATCTTGAAATATTAGGGCTTTCTATCTTGAAATATTAGGGCTTTCTATCTTGAAATATTAGGGCTTTCTATCTTGAAATATTAGGGCTTTCTATCTTGAAATATTAGGGCTTTCTATCTTGAAATATTAGGATTTTCTATCTTGAAATATTAGGGCTTTCTATCTTGAAATATTAGGACTTTCTATCTTGAAATATTAGGACTTTCTATCTTGAAATATTAGGGCTTTCTATCTTGAAATATTAGGGCTTTCTATCTTGAAATATTAGGACTTTCTATCTTGAAATATTAGGGCTTTCTATCTTGAAATATTAGGACTTTCTATCTTGAAATATTAGGACTTTCTATCTTGAAATATTAGGGCTTTCTATCTTGAAATATTAGGGCTTTCTATCTTGAAATATTAGGGCTTTCTATCTTGAAATATTAGGGCTTTCTATCTTGAAATATTAGGACTTTCTATCTTGAAACATTCCCCTCTGAGGTGTAGTGGAGTATGAACTAGCAGCAGGGGTGAGTCTAGGATCAGACCTTGGGGGGGGGGGACGACAGCTCTAGGTCTAGTGTCCCCGTTTTAAGTTTTACAAAAATAAAAACATGACGTGTTTTGGAGGTATATACACCTCTGAGCTGAAAATGTCCCCGGATTTTGTCTGAGGGATCTGGTCACCTTACTCAAAGGGGCATGTAGCTAGGCTATGTACGTCTAGGCTATATGAAAAATATGTATTTCCACATAACACTAACGTACACTTGTAGGACAGACCATTGTTCAGAGAGGCATTATCAGACCCGCATGACAACAGGACTCTTACAACTAACTGTTGTGTTTGTGTAAAGAAAGTTCAGCGAGCTACGTTTTATACAACCGTCGTTAAGTAAAAGCACCTGAGAAGCCCCGTGGTGAAGAGCAGTGTAACAACGCATATCCCTCCGCCCAAGTAGCAGTGCTTCGCCTTCTGAGACTATAGTTCCCAGCGGACTTATTTTTAGATTGTTGCGGCCCAAAATACCTGATACTGCGGGAGATTTTGTAAAAATAATAAAGAGAGAGAATAAAACTACTCTAGGCTGAGTTTTCCTAGGAACCAAAAAGTTTCAGGAGGCTGCAAATGTTGATATAATAAGATAATGGCTGTTGGATTTAAGACAAAAAAATAATACTTTACTGAATGAATCAGATATGAACGTCCGTCAACGGCTTGTTGATCTTTACATTGTTGGTTAATTTCCTAACCTGGGCTGGGACACACATTCATATGGTTTGATGAAGTACTTATTGGACTTTAACTAATCATTGCACTTACAATAACGAGCATAGCTGTCCTCAATTTATGTCATCCTGTTCGTCTCATCTCCGGTTTTTCCTGCATCCACTGTGTGTGTGTGTGTGTGTGTGTGTGTGTGTGTCCGTCTGTCCGTTGAATTTGCGCGATCGCGAAATCCTGGAGGGATTGGATATTCAAGTGAGTTAGCATGTAGGCCTGCACGATTAATCGTTAGAAAATTGCGATCTCAACTCACCCTGTTCACGTAATTTTTAAATAACATTTTATTTTTTTTTTTTTTCCCCAAATGATTACATCACAAACGCTACTACTTTCTTGTGTGAGCTTTTACAGACTGTATAAAATGGGTTTTAAAACGCTGCGATGTTCTCCCTCCTCTTCATCGAAGCCTCTATGTTTACAGGCTTGTGGTGATGCACAATGTGCTATAGGTGCCAAAAAAAATCTGTTTGTGTTGTCTACCCGATCAGTAATGATCAATGTAAGCACACTACTTTGGCAATATCCACTTAGTTTTGGTCTGTTGTTGAATTTTACCGGGAAACCAAAGTGTTCCCAAACAGGAGACTCTAATGATACCAGAGGGTCTTCATGATCTGGCCTCTCTACCTCGGTCATGGTGCTAGAGGCTTGGCTCAGATAAGCGTACTGTGTGCAAAGTGTGTGTAAAGTGCAGGGCGGAGACAAACTTCAACAACAAACTTCTGGTCCGCCACTTAATATGTTCATGTGGGAACTCGGAGTTGAAAACAAGCCTATTAATTTCTGTTAAACATTGCATTCGATGTACATTAGCGCCGTTCTGAAAGTCCTGCAAATACATGTACCATTACACTTCTAATATCTACGTTATGGTATCATGTCTGTGTCCATTACAGCTTTCTCAGGATGTGATGAGTTGCTATGGCAACAAGTGACAGCTGTAGCTAGTATTGCTAAAGCTCAATGGGCCGCCAATAATCACATATACAATTAAAAAATTAACATCAACAGCTCTACTCCTCAGGACCTAAGCAGCCAACACCATATCGTTATTAATTAAACAAAGTACTAGTAGCCTAATTCAAACACTATATTAAAAAGAAGAACAAAACAATATCGTAATATCGTTATCGACATATGAAATTACCTGATACAGAACAGAAGTTCTAAAATCAGGCATGCATGTCATGGAGGTTTTTAGCACCGCATAGAATATATTACCCTGTTACTGCGGTGAAATCCATCCAACATTCCAAAAGAAATTAAAGCTGAGTAACAGCTACTACAAAGGTACTCAATGACATTACTGCATTAGATACCAAACATCACTGCGCTGCTATATTCCTTGCCAAGGCTTTTGACTCTGTTGACCACAATACATTCATACACAGACTTAGCAGCACTGGTGTTACTAATCACTCATTTGTTTGGTTTTCCAGTTATCTCTCTCACTGGGTGCAAAGTGTAAGACTTGAAAACATTTTCTCTTATTCTCTCCTGGTCACCAGGGGTGTCCCCCAAGACTCCATACTTGGTCCCATACTTTTTTCCAAATACATTAATAACATTCTTATTGCAGCTGGTAATTCACTTATGTGCTGAAGCTTCACTTTCATTCTCCATCCATATCTCAAAGCTGCAATCAAAGGTCAAGACAACACACTGCTTCCTTTACAGAAACCGCTCTACTTTCACTACTTCTGCCAAACTCACTCTCATTCAAATGAACATTCGACCCATGTTAGATTATGGTGAAACTATAGGGTTGCTTGCAATAGCACTCTATCAAAACATGGCACTCTTTGCCATTCTGCTATCCAGTTTGCCACAAATGCCCCTTGTAATACACACCACTGCACCCTTTATTCTCTTGTCAACTAGCTCCCCCTTTACACTCGTCGTAAGATTCACTGGTTTACTTTAATTTACAAGACCCGGTGTAGGCCTGCATGATTTGGGGGGAAATATGAGTCACGATTTTTAGCAGAGCATAGGTGGGCGTAGCGGAATTAATTATATGGTAGATAGGGATGGGCATGATTAATCAACGATCGATAATTAATCATTAAGATTTTCGATCACGTTAATTTATCGATTTAAACTAGCTAATGCAGGTTGCGTTGTGTAGTGTGAGTCTTTAACCATTTTACCACCCGGGGGAAATATTTGACGCCATACTTAGTTACCTGCGAGTTTCGGTTTTGATTTTAAAAGTAATCATGAAGACATCACGGCAAAGTGTGGCGTGGGAACATTTTGATTTTAAAAAGTGACTTAATTCACTGCAAACACTGCAATGCCACGTATAAGTACATGTCCACGACTCAAATGTATGAAGGTAAATATGGTGCAAATGTGAGAGAGCGTGGATGCGATGTGAGCACTTGTAGAATATGATTTGAGAGCTTGTAGAAAAAAATCTGTACTCGTATTTTTATTTTTTTTCCACTTCAGTCACTTTTCCAGTACAACACAACTCCGTGATTACAACCTCTCGAAGCTGTCATCCTTTCTAGTAGTCCTGCGGTTTAAAGGTGAATTGTTAGAAGGTGATGAATTTTCTCTCATTGTTTTAATTTTATCATTAAAGAAGTAGTCGTAGTAGTTGACATGTAGTCGTCACTACTCGTCACTAGCTATAGGAATAGATGGCCCAATAGAGCAGTGACTATCTTCCAGATGGGTGGAACGCCATTTACTTTAGAGTTTTCGCAAGATTTTTAAAATTTGCGAGTTGCATCATTTTCTAAGATTCAAATTAACGTCTTTTGTGTTTCAGCTTTACTTTCAGATGTCCAGAAAGTGATTGTTGGTGAAGAACATCAGCAGGAGTGGAGCTCCAGTCTGGACCAAGAGGACACAAAGCCCCCACACATTAAAGAGGAGCAGGAGGAACTCTGGATCAGTCAGGAGGGAGAGCAGGTTCAGGAGCCAGAGGAGGCTGATACCACCACGTTCCCATTGACTGTTCTCCATGTGAAGAGGGAAGAGGATGAAGAGAAACCTCAGTTCTCCTTAGATCCAGATACACATTTACAACCAGATACTGATGACCAGACTGAAGCTGAGACTGATGATAGTGCTGATTGGGAGGAGACCAGAAAACCTCAGTCAGGTTTAAACTCTCTGAATAATAATGACGTACCAGACTGTGGTTTGAGATGTAGTACAGATACGGAAAAGAGACCTCTGAAGAGAGACGTGAGTTCTCACACAGGAGAAAAAACATTTAGCTGCTCAGTCTGTACCAAAGCTTTTACAGTAAATGGAAGTTTACAAAAACACATGAAAATTCACAAAGGAGAAAAATCATACAGCTGCTCCATCTGTAAGAAAGCTTTTATAGAGAGTGGGTATTTAAATAGACACATGCGAATCCACACAGGAGAGAAGGCATTTAGCTGCTCTGTCTGTAAGAAGGCTTTTACAGTGAGTGGGAGTTTACAGAAACACATGAGAATCCACACAGGAGAGAAACCATTTAGCTGCTCCGTCTGTAAGAATGCTTTTACAGAGAGTGGAAGTTTGCGTAGACACATGCGAATCCACACAGGAGAGAAACCATTTAGCTGCTCAGTCTGTAAGAAGGCTTTTACAGTGAGTGGAAGTTTGAAGACACACATGAGAACCCATACAGGAGAGAAACCGTTTAGCTGCTCAGTCTGTAAGAAAGCTTTTACATTGAGCGGAAATTTACAAAAACACATGAGAATCCACACAGGAGAGAAACCATTTAGCTGCTCGGTCTGTAAGAAAGCTTTTACATTGAGCGGAAGTCTACATATTCACATGAGAACCCACACACACAGGAGAGAAAGCAGGTGGAGTGGAGATCCAGTCTGGAAGGAGAAGAGAGGACCTCAGTCAGGTTTAAACACTCTCTAAAGGAATTCTCTAAAAGTTATGTTAAGGGTTCGGTACTATTACGCGGTGCCAATAGGGCACCGGTTTCAACGTAATCTGTAATAACGACGCCGAATAACAACAAAAATTTCGGTGCCTCACTTTTTTTCTTATTCAGAAGCATCGTTGCACAGGACGCTGCGTTACCGTTAGCTACTAGCTGGATTAAACACAATGGTTAAAATGCTAACCGCTTCCATTAATCAGTGTAAAGTGTGACTGTATTTCCCTGGAGGGGATTCCAACACCGCGACGCAACAGTCTGCAGGCAGCTGCCGTTGTCGGACAAACAACGCAGACGTTGTGTTGACTTGAAACTCACCAGCCTTGTGGTGCATTTTAAGTTATTATAAAATACCCTTTTCCCCATTTGGTGCTTGTTTTTGTCATTTACCAGCAATTTACTGGTGAAATAAGTTATTGTTATTACATGATTAATCAATCATTTAATTTTGACCATATGGCCTTAGCAATAAACAAAGCATTCTTTAATGTCGCCAACTGTCGTCTTGTGCTCTTTTTTTTATACATATACATTGTAAATGTATATATTTCTCTTCAGGCACCGCTTCAAAAGTAAAAGTAGCAACGGTATTGGAAAAAGAACTGTGGGTCCTTGTAAATTAAAGACTGCCTTAGACCTTTGCTATCTGTAAAGTGTCTTGAGATAACTCTTGTTATGAATTGACACTATGAATAAAACTAAATTGAAAGTATTTGGAAAGCCACACTGCTAAGGTGATGTTGGTTTAGGCTAGCGTGGAACAAACATCCATGTTCCTAACCTGGCACCTTAACTTACACGGATTGACTCCTCGACATGTTGGATTGTTAATAAATGACATCATGTGACCACTTACCAGTTTTTACTGTAATTACACATCTGAAAAGGACAACAAACCTCTATTCAGACGTGTCAGAAAAGTTTATGGTTGCACTGAAAGATGACCAGCTCTCATAAGACTGGGAAATGATAAATCAGGAAAAGATGTTGATAAAGTTTGTGGTGAATTCCTAAGACTTTTTCAGTTTATTATATGATAAGAAATGATTGTAGAAAACAAAAATATAGTGAAAGACCAAGGATTTCAAAAGAATTACAAAATGCCTGTAAATAAATATAAGAAATGTAAAAACAAGCTAATTAAGATGAGAACTAGTAAGAGAGAAAACTATAGTAAACTATTAGATAATAATAATATGAAGGGTATATGGAATATACTAAATAGTATAAGAAAGGGTACGAGACTTAGAATTATCCCCAGTATTTCACTTGTAATTAAAAAATGTTAATATGGAGGAAGTGGTCAATCATTTTAATAAATATTTTGCAAATGTTGGACCAGATTTAGCTGAAAAATTCCTATTCCACAAATAATCGATAACTGATATAATGATATTATTGAAAGAAATCAATGCTCAATGTTTCTTAAAGCAGTAGAAGGAAAAATAATAGACGTTGTTGTTAGATATCAAGATAGTAAAAAATTTAATTGAGCGGCTCTCATAACCATTAACTCACATTTTTAATTTGTCATTCCAAACTGGTATATTTCAAATTAAAAATGAAAATAGCAAAAATCATACCTTTTGTACAAAACTGGAGATAATCACAAATTACAGGCCGGTCTCTCTACTGCCATTCTCAAAAATTCAATGACAGATTGAAAAAATTCATAGAAAAAAAATTACTGACAAAAAAAAAAAAATAGGTCAACATCACTAGTTTTAACTGATCTCATAGAAGAAATCACAAATTCCACATTCAAAAAAAATATGGAGTTGGGGTAGTCATTGATTTAAAAAAAGAAGCATTTGATACAGTTAATCATGAATTATTAATCAATAAATTGGAAGTGTCGAATTGGTTAAGCAGTTATTTAAAAGACAGGCAACAATTTGGGAAGTTGGGAGATTATTCATTGCGTGTGGTGTCCCCCAGGGGTCAATACTGGGACCAAAACTATTTATCCTCTATATAAACGACATATGTAAAGTATCTGAACTATTGAAATTTGTATCATTTGCAGACGACACAAACATCTTTGGATCTGGTCAGAATTTACAGCAACTCCTGGACTTAATCACTTCAGAATTCAGAAAAACAAAAGTGGTTTGACGTGAATAATTTCTCATTAAATGTGAGTCAAACCAAATTCATGATATTTAGTAATAGTAAATCAATCAATCAAGTTCAGTTACAGATAGAAGGTGTCAATATAGAAAGAGTAAAATTCCTTGGAGTGATGATAGATGACAAGATTTGCTGGAAATCTCAAAATATATCCAAACAAAACTGTCTAGAAGTATTTCAGTCTTGGTTTAAGCACATTGTAGACTACAAATCCCTCCACATTTTGTATTTTTGTAAAAGAAATTGGAAATTGATCTTAATGCCTTAATTTAAAAAAAATTGGAAAATCCAACCTTTTAAGGCCACCAATTTTCTTTGTGAATGAATAATGTATTGTAAATAAATAAATGTTCTTGCTTAAAATACAGAGGGTATAAGTATACACACCCCTATGTTAAATTCCCATAGAGGCAGGCACATTTTTATTATTAAAGGCCAGTTATTTCATGGATCAGGATACTATGCATCCTGATAAAGTTCCCTTGGCCTTTGGAATTAAACAACCCCCACCCCCACCCCACCCTTCACCATACCTAGAAATTGGCATGATGTTATTTCAGTTAGCCTAATAGCTGGTTTGATTTGCATTGAGAGATGATCTTATGGAAAGTTCCCCATGTCTGTCTTTGTTAAGTTAAATAAATAATCAGTTCACTACTTTCCTTGAATTTGGGTGTTTTTTGTCAATTTTATAGCATTTGGAGACAATAAGATTGATAAAAGAACTTGTGTGTGACAAATGTAAAAAAAAAAAAAGGAAATGTCAAAAAAGACAAATTTCAGTAAAAGTAACTAAAATGTGAAAAAAAAAAAAATAATTAAAGACAAAAAAACGTGACAAAAATGTGAAAAAAAAATGCCAAGCTAAGTGACAAAAATGTCAAAACGAGATTAATGTAATAAAAATAGCTTTAAAAATTTGGGAAACCACCCCAAAATTTCAAAAGGCTCAGAAAAAGTCACCAAACATTGAAAAAATGACAAAAACATTGGGGGAAAGACACAAAAGGGTCGAAAAGAAAACCAGACATACAAAATACATATACACACACATAAAAAAGGCTTTTCATTTGAAATTTTGACTCAGAAAAACAAAAATTTGCAATTTGGTACACACACACACCGTTGTCCTCCTTTTAGCTTGGATCTTTTAGTTGATTTAGATATTGTTTTCATTTTGCTTTAATAATTTTGTGAATAAACGCTTAAGAATATATGTGATGTCTAAGTAACTTTGTACAAAAGAGAATTTTACAGTGACACAAACCCAGAAATCTTTAAATTTTTGCAAGGTTAAGCTAAAAATGTAATTATTCATTCCAAATGATAGTCGCTAAATTTACTATCTTTCCTTGATCTGTTCATGTGTTCCCCAACAAGACTTAATTAATTAAATCCCATTGATTCACTATAGTATTTTCATTATCAATCATTTTTATAGCCATTTTAATTGTTTTACTCAAACATAGTTGCTACATTCGTCTGATTCCCAGAAACTTAAGTTTAGATTTTAACCCTTGTGTTGTCTTGCTTCCTGCTTCTTACAGTGCAGACGCTTTGCTGCTTGCTCCTGCCTCTGCTTGCATATTTTTGCTGATAATCTTGCTTTTCCTCTGAGAGAAACTATGAGCAACGGCTCTTGGATATTTATAAATCATTGGACTATACATTTTTGGTAGCCATAGTAGGCTATTGCCATATTTTAACATTTTTCTGCCTGAGCGTGGCCTACCAATAGCTCAAGCCTGTCCTACAGTGACTGCAGCTAAAGCTAATTAGCAGCAAGATGCCTCCTTTTTCCGTGGATGACTACTACAAACTCCTTCAGAAGATTGCACTTCTGGAAACCAAGGTTCACCTATTAGAAGTGAACGTGGAAGTGAACAGATCTTGTGGAAATGACACCACTTTACCATGGACCCAAAACAATGGACAAAAGCATGCTAACACACGGCTAATTAGCACCAAGAAGACTACAAAGAAACAGGAGGGCAGTGGAACGGGTAATAAATCAACAAGTGGTAGTCCTCCCTGGAACTCGGCTGGTGCGAAGCCTAAGAGTAAATCATTTTCCTGGGAAATGGGAGGACGACTAACGGGCAGGGCACAGCGCCCTGAGATCTGTGATACGACCGGCTGGCCTGCATTATCATCCCAGCAGAGCGCCTCTTCAACCCCTGTACCTAGTCGGACACAGCCGTGGACAGCTGCAAAAGGAAAATAAGCAACAAAATGCCTCCCCAACAACTTTGTTTGCAACAAGATAACAGATATGCTCCTCTGCTGCTGGACGATGGACAGCCATCTGATGACCGGGATTGCGTCTCATCGCCACACAGCAGGGTAAGGACCAAGAGCAATTCAAAAGTAAAAGCTAACAACTGGGCCTCAAACCCTGATTGTGGGTGACTCTGCTGTAAAAGATTTAAAAACAGTAAAAACACCAAAATACTCTGTTTTCCCAAAGACACTGTGTCTGACTTGACCCAAAGAATCCCAGATATCATGGCAGAACACCCAACTGTGAAGAACATTATACTACATATAGGGTCACATGATGTTGTAAAGCAACAGTCTGAATTGCAGAAACTGGACTTTATGGAACTGCTAAACAAAGTCAGCTCTTTAAACGCAGATGTGTTTATCAGTGGGCCTATACCGCCAGTGAGAAGAGGAGCTGAGAGATTCAGCCGACTGTTGGCACTAAACAAATGGCTGTCAACTCAATGTATTGTCCATTCTCTGCAGTTCATTGACAATTTTAACATTTTCTGGGAGCGCTTACATCTTTTTAAAGCAGATGGACTTTTCCTTAACAGGCCAGGAGTAAAGCTGTTCACCTCTAACCTACTTTACTCTCTACGCTACACTGCTCCCCCCGTCAAGGACACAAGACCAGACCAATCTAAACAAGAGGAAAATAAAACAAAGTGCGGCAGTGATTCACCACAGCCCCCACCTGTGCACAGATTTGACCGTGGGAGACCAGACAGCAGAGATACGGAACCCCAACTCTCCTTTTCACCCGTCCAGCACCCCTCAAACCCCCCTACCAGCCCCGAATCCCTTGAGGAGCCATCGCTATCTCCACGCACTCTTTCCCCTCTTTCCCTACCCACATGTTGGAGTTCACTGACCAGATGAAGCAGCTGGTAGATGTTGGAACCAAATTTACCCCCCTTCCTTCACCCATGACTCAACCCCGGACAAAAGTAAAACGCCAGGCACCTCTGCCCGATAAGGACGCTTGTGTGCAAAATCCAGCAAGCAAAAACTGATATGTGCCGGGCCTAGGCTCCAGGACTAGTGACACTCATGACTTTTTCAAAGACAAGCCCGGGCCCTGTGTTTTCAATTCTTCCTCAATTTATGTTGTGATAGGCAATAGAAAAATGATGGTGAATAAGCACTTAACTGCAAACTTAGCAAATTTAGCATCCATTCCTCGTCAGCCACAGCCTGTTACAAAAAATGAGAACACACTAACACTAGCTTTACTAAACATCAGGTCTTTGGCAGGAAAATCCTTTTTAATTAATGATTTTATTATTAATCACAATCTAGATTTTATGTTTTTAACTGAGACCTGGTTAGACCATAATAACAGCGCTGCTGTTCTCATCGAGTCAGCTCCCCCTAACTTCAGTTTTATGAGCGAGAATAGAGTGAATAAGAAAGGAGGTGGAGTTGCCATTTTGTTTAATGACTCATTCCACTGTACGCAAATATGTTATGGAAATTTTGCTTCTTTTGAATATGTGGTTCTACAGTTGAGATCGTCCCCTCAAGCAATATTTCTAAATATCTATAGGCCACCTAAATATTGTGCAACCTTTATTGATGACTTCACTGAACTGCTGTCTATAATCTGCATTAACTTTGATTGTGTAATCATTGTGGGTGATTTTAACATTCATGTTGACAACCCCAGGACAGGGGGACCAAAGAACTGTGTTGTGTTTTTGAGAACTATGGACTGACTCAGCATGTGACAGAGCCCACGCACAATAAGGGGCACACTCTGGACTTGATTGTCTCCAAGGGTCTGAATATTTCCAAGGTTGTGGTGACTGACGTTGCTCTGTCTGATCATTCCTGTGTTTTCTTTAACGGCTCTATCTCTGTGCCCAAAAGTGTCCAAACAAAGATAATCAGAAAACGGTATATCACTGAAAACACCAGTGAAACATTTACTCAGCTTTTCTCCGCCGCACCCCCCTGGGCTCTCAGTCACTGAGCTTGTAGATCATTTCAACTGTAAAATTACAAATGTTATTGATGCCATTGCTCCCACTAAGGTCAAAGTTGTCTCTTGTAAGAAAAGGTCTCCATGGAGAAATGTCCCACTGGTGAGAACAGAAAAAGAGAGTGTCGAAAAGCTGAACGAAGGTGGCGAAAAACAAATCTCCTGGTCCATTATAACACCTATAAAGAGAGACTTCGCATTTATAATTTGGAACTGAGGAATGCAAGGCGGTCCTTCTTCTCTGATATTATCTCTAGAAACAATAATAATTCACGTGCTTTGTTTGCTACTGTCGATAGGTTAACAAACCCTCCAGTACCAGTAGCATCTGAACTTTTATCTTCCAAGGCCTGCAATGACTTTGCCTCCTTCTTCAAAGAAAAATTCAAAAGATTAGACAAACAGTTAGTGCCTCCATATCAAGTACAGGATGTGTGTTGTCACAGTGTTCAAGCAGAACTAGTTCCAATATGACTGAGTTTCATGCGATCAACCATAAAAACCTGGAGGACATTATACAACATCTGAAAACTTCCTCCTGTTGCCTTGATATTCTACCAACGGGTGTTTTCAAAAATGTCTTGAATTGTTTGTCTTCTGATCTTCTACAGATTGTGAACACATCTCTTCTTTCAGGAATCTTTCCACAGGCCTTGAAAACTGCAGTAATCAAGCCACTCTTAAAAAGAACAATCTAGACACATCCCTAATGAGCAACTATAGGCCAATATCAAACCTTCCGTTCTTAAGTAAAATCATTGAAAAAGCAGTTTTTCAACAACTCAATTATTTCTTGTCACTAAACAACAGCTTTGATACCTTTCAGTCGGGCTTCCGACCACACCACAGCACTGAGACGGCTCTCGTTAAGGTCTTTAATGACATCCACCTTAACACAGATAATGGCAAAATTTCAGTCTTAGTATTACTTGATCTCAGTGCTGCATTTGACACGGTCGACCACGACATATTACTAGACCGATTGGAAAACTGGGTTGGTCTTTCTGGCTCAGTACTAAACTGGTTTGAATCTTACTTACAGAATAGGGATTACTTTGTGTCAATAGGTAATTATACATCTGAGCGTACAAATATGACGTGTGGAGTTCCCCAAGGCTCCATTCTGGGGCCTCTTCTGTTTAACATCTACATGCTTCCACTGGCTCAGATTATGGAAAACAACAAAATAAGTTACCATAGTTATGCGGATGACACACAAATTTACATAACCTTATCGCCAGGGACTATAGTCCAATACAAAAACTGACTAAGTGTATTGAACAAATTAACGGCTGGATGTGCCAAAACTTTCTGAAATTAAATGAGGGAAAACTGAGGTGGTTGTTTTTGGAGCAAAAGAGGAAAGATTAAAAGTTTGCGCTCAGCTTCAAACAACAATGTTAAAAACAACAGACAAAGCCAGAAATCTTGGTGTAATCATGGACTCTGACCTGAATTTTAACAGCCATATAAAGACAATTACAAAGTCAGCCTATTATCACCTTAAGAATATATCAAGGGTTAAAGGACTTATGTGTCAACAGGATTTGGAAAAACTTGTCCATGCTTTCATCTTCAGTAGACTTGACTACTGTAACGGGTCTTTACAGGTCTCCCTAAAAATCAATCAGACAGCTGCAGCTGATTCAGAACGCTGCTGCTCGAGTCCTCACTAAGACCAAGAAACTGGATCACATCACTCCAGTTCTGAAGTCCTTACACTGGCTTCCTGTGCCCCAAAGAATTGATTTCAAAGTTCTTTTGCTAGTTTATAAATCACTAAACGGTTTAGGGCCAAAATACATTTCTGATCTGCTAGTACACTATGACCCCCAGACCTCTAAGGTCATCTGGGACAGGTCTACTGTCTGTTCCTAGAGTCAGAACTAAACAGGGGAAGCAGCGTTCAGTTTCTATGCTCCTCATATCTGGAATAAACTCCCAGAAACCTGCAGGTCTGCTGCTACTCTTAGTTCTTTTAAATCAATGCTGAAGACCTTTCTTTTCGATGTTGCCTTTCTTTAAATTATGTTCATTTCTTTCTTTTATACTGCACTGTAACTTTTATTCTTGTGTTTTATTTGTTTTTATATATATATATATATATATATATATATATATATATATATATATATATATATATATATATATATATATTTTTTTTTTTTTTTTTTTTAAACTGTTTCTTCTGTGTTTTATCGGTTTTATTTTCTTTTAACTGTTTTTGTGTAAAGCACTTTGAATTGCCCTGTTGCTGAAATGTGCTATATAAATAAAGCTGCCTTGCCTTGCCTTGCCTTCCCGTCAACCATGAACATTTTTTTTTATCACTTTTTCAATGTTTTGGTTGCTTTTTTAAAATTTTTTCCAGTTATTTGATATTTCTAATGTGGACATTTTCAGCACTTATTTTGAAGGCCCAATTTTTGTGATAAAAAAACGGGTCAAATTTGACCCGAGGACAACATGAGGGTTAAATGTGTTTGGGGAAAAATATATATATTTATTGGGATTAAACAAAACGACAAAAACAAATCCGATATTAACCAACTGTGCATGCCGGTCAGAATTCATGGGAGCACTACAGCTTGTGTGTTGCAATGTAGTGTGTGGTCTAAAGCGTGAGTTATGGCTGTGCGGATGCTCCACACACAGCGTTCACAGTAGCCTATGTAAGTGGGGGGGGCAGTATCTCAGTCAGTAAGGAGTTGGGTTGGGAACCGGAGGGTGGCAGGTTCAAGTCCCTGCATGGACCAAAGTATGGTGGCGGACTGGTAGCTGGAGAGGTGCCTGGGCACTGCCAAGGTGCTGTCAGTCGTGATCGGAAAGTTTCCATAACGTTCTGGGAACGTTAGATTTTGGTTACAGCGAACGTTCTCCTGACATTGCAACCTTAACATTCCCAGAAACTTTGTAATCAACCAAAACACAACCAATTCTAACCTTCAGCGAACAACCATATAATTAGTGTGTAATATATATATATATATATATATATATATATATATATATATATATATATACACATACATACATACATACGTAAAGTGTTCCTTAGCAGGAATGAATGAACAAGCAAACTTGATGGGAACTTGATATACAAACAATAAAAGGATGTAAAGTCCAAATGTAGTGCAAGATGCATAGTGATATGAAGTATGTAATGTGCGTGCAAAAATGAATCGCTTTAATAAAAAAATAAAAATAAAATAGAGCTCCATGGTTTCACAACGTTTGACTCAGTCCTTCTCAGCTGGCCTCAAAAAAAAGAAACAAAAGTTTGATTATGTCATACTAAGAATGAACACATTGACAAAAGCCAGACAAATGACCTAACAAGCCTGTTTTTTTGTGATAAATATTGATAGTATTACCATTCCTTTGATTATTATGAACCTCACGCAGAAGAATTTCAATGTACCGTCTGTGTGACTTGCCCAATCAAGTCCTCCGCTTCTGCAGCAGTCAGCGCAGGGACATTTTTTTAGAGTAGAAGTCAAAATGAAGCAAACTTAAAAGTCAAATTAAAACCTCTTGTCAGCCAAGCTAAGGAAAATACTGATGTGAACAATAAAACAACACCTGCCTGTTATAACCCTGCATACAGCCAGGTCCTGGAAGGCCTTCTTTCCCTTTCTGTACCACTCGCCGTTGCATGCGACGGACGGCATCACCCCCGGTGGAACCACCGAGGGTTGTCAGGAAAAGTTGTCTGTAAAACACGGAAACACAAATTATACAAGTAGAACAAAGTGGAGAGCTTGTATAATCTCATTTTGTAAGAGAAGTCAGTTCAGTTATAATGATATTTGAATTTATATTATATAGTGTTAATCTTAGGGCAGGACTATGGCCATTTAATTAACATTTTGTTCCTCTGCAAAGACTCCCGTCGAACCCCTGGAGCTTGGTGACTGTCGAGCAGGGCGACAGCAACACAACGACAGGAGGAGCAGGAGGTGACGGGGTGCTCCTTAAGAACTCATCCACCTGATCCCTGAGAACATGGATGAGCTGTGCCATGCGGTTTATGGATGCCCAGCAATTAAGTGAGTCTTCTTACCTCTCATTTTCGAGGTTTGGCTCTGTTCTGGATGTGAGAGATAGCCACGCCCCCTGATTTGAATATAAGAAGTGGAAATAAACAGAGAGGGAAATCAAATGTGGCATTAGGAAATAAAAGTCCATGGAAATACATAAATGTGGACTAATGAACTAAAAGTACCATGAAACCTTTTAATATATTCATTTAACTAATTGCTTCATTTTCAGATGAATATTTGTTTATTTACAATATGTAATTATTCATGTGTTTATTCATTTATTTACTTATTTATTCATTTATTTAATACTAAATGAATTCCAGATTTCACTAGAGTTGAGATTGAAGGCTCTACCAACAGATCTAGCCGGGCTAGCTATTCTAGAATATTATGTGGTGGAGCTGTCAACTTTGGTTCTGGAGTTTTACTTATGAAACTTATACTTATGAAACTTATTTAGCCTGTTGGGTGGAACATCTACAAGTTTTTCATCAGCTGATAATAGGCAACCAGTGTTGGAGTGATCTGACAGAACCTCTTAGAAACAGATAATAATCTGGCTGCTGAATTGTGGATGAATTGCAATTGGTAGACTGGTAAAATAGAATTCTATAACCCAAAGCGTGATAACAAACACGCATGTAGGATTTTTTGGGGTCTGATCCTGGAGGTGTTTCTTAATTGACCAACAAAATTGGCTTGGATAATATTTCTGGTATGCGAATCAAAGGATAATTAGCAAAATGTACCCCAAGGTTCTGTGGGAATAAAAACTAGATTATTGAATAAATGGTTAATTAACACATAATTCATTGTTCTGCAAAATGAAAATCGTGGATGTAAATGTTCCCGAAGTTACTCAGCAAGGAGCAATTTTTAAGATCTTTATTACATTAACTAAAACATGAGTTATGGCGCTTAACTACTGCTAGTACCAGCTCTAAAAGTGATGAATATACATCACAGTGTCATATACACTTAGTTCTTTGATCTCATCTCAGCAAGTCAAGTATGTTAAAAAAGTCATAGTATAGTATGTCAAAACATGTCAAAGTATAGTATGTCATAACAATGAATAAAAATGTCCTAATATTGTATATTACAAACGTCATTAAAAACAGTGTGTCATAAAAAGTGGTTAAAAATCATTAAAGGTCACGCGTCAAAATCTGAAAGGAAGCAGTAAACTCACTGTGTGTTCTAGAGGCGCACCCTATTTTTCCCTGATGATGCTACAACGTGAGCAAAAAAAAAAAAAAATAAATAAATCGGTGTTGAAATCATAAAAAAATAAAAAAAAAACACAAAAGAACTGACACAGTAAAAATGTCCCGGTTAAAATCAGCAAGCGGGGTTTTCTGCATGTGGAATAAGACCGGGTTAAGGGTCTGGGCATGCTCAGACTGTCCCTCTCCACTCCCCCGGACCCGGAGATACTACAAATTGTTGCCGTAACAACAAGAAACAGCGTTGGCTGAATCAGCAGCGGGTCATCGGTAGCAAAGAGCCTACGCTCCATTAGTTCTACTTCAGGGGCAGTGAACGCTGTGTCCCGGATAAAGTGGAGGGGTCGATGGCTAAGGGCCGCTGACTAAAGGGAGGGGGGGGGGGCTTTTTTAAAAGCTCATAAAACATCAATCCCCTTGTGCACAGTCAATCTATAAACCATTTTTTTTTTTCAGGACAAACTGGGATATTAGAATATTTGTGCTGCAGTAAGATCATCTGAATGTAAAAAAAAATAAAAAAATAAGGTTGTGGGACGATAAAGTTAACAAAATAAAACGGCCTGGAGGTTAGACAGGGAGGTCACCGGTTCAATCCACAGAGCGGCAGGCTCAAATCTGGGTGGGGAAAGTGAAAGACTCCCTCATTACCATCACTGAGGTGCCCTTGAGCAAGGCCCTTAACCTCAACCTGCTCATAACCTGCTCAACCTGTTATATATATATATATATATATAACCTTTATTTATTGATATCACACAGCAATAAAAGCTAAAGACACAGCACATGTTTTGGGAGTCAAACAGTGAATAGATAAAACAAGATTGTCATATTTATTGATTTCACACACACAGCAATGCTACACAAGCATTTGTGTTGTCTAAACCAGTTTATATATACAGTATATATGGAGTCATCCAGTGGAAAATTAAACATAATACCAATATAACTCATATAAAGAACAAACTCTTTACATTTCTTCAAAAAAAAAGGCCCAAACTTATGCCAAAACTCAAAACTGTAATGCCAGTCTTCTCTGAATGGTAAGAGACAATCTTTGGACTCATCTCACTATTCTGACTTTGAATGATCTCTCCTCATAATAAACAATCGTTTTGCCGGCCTTATATTGGCCTAACGTCTGGCGGAGCTGCATTTTATTGGTTTACAAGCCAAAAACAAGCGTCTCCCAAAACATCATGGGAAACAGCATGGATGGGTAGCATCACAGCTAGCGGCGATCGGCAAAGAAACATTCATAAATGACGTACATAAAGTGGATCAATCTTGGATGTAAGAATTGGGATTTATTGCTCAAAGAACACCGAAAAAAGGCACAAGTTCCAGGCTGGATTGAAAACCTGTAGGGGCTACAAAGAGACCACCATGATGACCAGAATGTTAGCTTTTAGCTGGAAAAGACGCTAAGTCTAGCGCTTATGGCTGTGAAATGATTAAAATATGATTTGGAAATGCTGTTTTTTGCCGTTTTTCCATCGAATAGGGTTAAATGAGTTATTACAAATGTAATAACTAACAATTTCTTTCACCAGTAAATTGCTGATAGACAAAATCAGATGAGAAAGAGGTATTTATTAGCACCGGAATTTATCAGTCAATTCAAGTTACAGCAACAGTAAAAATTAATATTAAACTTTGCTATGGATCACACTCATTATGACTGTTAGGTCTTTAATGACATCCACCTTAACACAGATAATGGCAAAATTTCAGTCTTAGTATTACTTGATCTCAGTGCTGCATTTGATACGGTCGACCACGACATATTACTAGACCGATTGGAAAACTGGGTTGGTCTTTCTGGCTCAGTACTAAACTGGTTTGAATCCTACTTACAGAATAGGGATTACTTTGTGTCAATAGGTAATTATACATCTGAGCGTACAAATATGACGTGTGGAGTTCCCCAAGGCTCCATTCTGGGGCCTCTTCTGTTTAACATCTACATGCTTCCACTGGCTCAGATTATGGAAAACAACAAAATAAGTTACCATAGTTATGCGGATGACACACAAATTTACATAACCTTATCGCCAGGGGACTATAGTCCAATACAAAAACTGACTAAGTGTATTGAACAAATTAACGGCTGGATGCAAAACTTTATGAAATTAAATGAGGGAAAACTGAGGTGGTTGTTTTTGGAGCAAAAGAGGAAAGATTAAAAGTTTGCGCTCAGCTTCAAACAACAATGTTAAAAACAACAGACAAAGCCAGAAATCTTGGTGTAATCATGGACTCTGACCTGAATTTTAACAGCCATATAAAGACAATTACAAAGTCAGCCTATTATCACCTTAAGAATATATCAAGGGTTAAAGGACTTATGTGTCAACAGGATTTGGAAAAACTTGTCCATGCTTTCATCTTCAGTAGACTTGACTACTGTAACGGGTCTTTACAGGTCTCCCTAAAAATCAATCAGACAGCTGCAGCTGATTCAGAACGCTGCTGCTCGAGTCCTCACTAAGACCAAGAAACTGGATCACATCACTCCAGTTCTGAAGTCCTTACACTGGCTTCCTGTGCCCCAAAGAATTGATTTCAAAGTTCTTTTGCTAGTTTATAAATCACTAAACGGTTTAGGGCCAAAATACATTTCTGATCTGCTAGTACACTATGACCCCCCCAGACCTCTAAGGTCATCTGGGGCAGGTCTACTGTCTGTTCCTAGAGTCAGAACTAAACAGGGGGAAGCAGCGTTCAGTTTCTATGCTCCTCATATCTGGAATAAACTCCCAGAAACCTGCAGGTCTGCTGCTACTCTTAGTTCTTTTAAATCAATGCTGAAGACCTTTCTTTTCGATGTTGCCTTTCTTTAAATTATGTTCATTTCTTTCTTTTATACTGCACTGTAACTTTTATTCTTGTGTTTTATTTGTTTTTATATATATATATATATATATATATCGGTTTTACTTTCTTTTAACTGTTTTTGTGTAAAGCACTTTGAATTGCCCTGTTGCTGAAATGTGCTATATAAATAAAGCTGCCTTGCCTTGCCTTGCCTAGTGTAGATCCATACACCACTAATTAATGTTAATAGTAAGAATTTACATAACAAACCAAACTCATATTTGGGGCAGATATTTTTTATTGTCAATTGTCACTTTTCCAAAACTAAAAAACAGTATCCAAATTAAATGTATTTCCAATATCAACCAATAAGAAACCATTTTGATCGTCGGGAATTGGCAGCTTATTTCTTTGCAGAGTGAACACGGTGGTGGGATTTTAGGTTACTTTGATTGGTGAAACTTTTGCCGCATAGGTTACAGCTGTAGGGTTTCTCTCCAGTGTGAATGCGTTGATGGACTTTGAGGTGATTTAACTGTAAAGCTGCATCACATTGGTCGCACCTGTAAGGTTTATCTCCAGTGTGAATGCGTTGATGGATCTTGAAGGCGTCGGACCGTGCAAAAGCTGCGCCACATTGGATACATCTGTACGGTTTCTCCCCGTGTGACTGCGTTGATGGCTTTTCAAGTTCCCCAAGTGCGCAAAACCGCACCGCATTGGTCACAGCTGTAAGGTTTCTCTCCCGTGTGTGTGCGCTGATGCATTTTGAAGCTGCCCAACACTCTGAAAACGGCGCTGCATTGGTCACAGCTGTACGGTTTCTCTCCTGTGTGAATGCGGTGATGAATTTTGAAGCTACCTAAACTTGTGAATGCGGCCCCACACTGGTCACACCAGTACTTTACGTTTCCAGTAAGTTTCTCTCTCGTGTGAATGCGTTGGTGGCCTTTAAGGTGACTGCGCCGAGAAAAACGTCTCTTGCACTGGTCACAGCTGTATGGTTTCTCTCCAGTGTGAATGCGTCGATGGTTGTTTAGGGTAGTCCTAGAAGAGAACGATCTCCCACATTGGTCACAGCTGTATGGTTTCTCTCCGGTGTGAGTACGTCGATGGTTGTTTAGGGTGTTACTAGAAGAAAAAGATCTCCCACACTGGCCACAGCTGTATGGTTTTTCTCCAGTGTGAACTCTCTGATGAATCTTTAAATTTGTAGCTGTTTTGAAGGACTTGTCACAATGCTGACAGCTATGGTATCCGACTCCCCCTCTTCCTCTTTGTTTCTATAAAAACAGAGAGAGAGAATCAGTGAGATGCTAAGGTGAAGCAAGCCATGTCAACCCATATCTAACATGCACACAGGAGAGTAGATAACAAATGGGCATCCCATTTATGCAGTGCAATAGTAACCCAACAACAAAACTAGTTAGAAAAGGGTACAACACTGGGGGAGGGGAGAAGGCAAACAAGCCTATAAAGACACCCCACTGTTTTCCTCAATATGTAACACTAATAATTGTACATTTACACCACCAAACGGCCTGCTGGTTAACATTATAGCTGCCAGCTAGCATAACAGTCTGTTAAAATGGGAAAGGCTGCGGTCGCTACTTCACAATCAAGAACAGAGAAGATGGATAAAGGATAATTAAATTTTATTAATATAGCCAGAAACATCTGCACGAAGCAATAAGAGGAGAGGGGGCGAGAGAGCGCAAGACTCCGGGAAAGGGGGGGAAGCAACTTAATTTAGCCACTGTTGTTGCCAGTCGTGCTAACGTTACTCGGTCGCGCTAAGGTAGCCCTGCTACAGACCTTTCCTGCAAACTACTAACGTTATTCAAAGATCTATTATATCTACTATTTGGTTTTGAAAAGAAAGCAATGTTAAAGTTGTTGGTATGTGTTATTAGTTTATCGAAAGTAATTTTACTACTTTGCACAATAAAAATTGTTCAGATTCTTTTAACAGTTTCATGCATTCTCTTTCAACGTACTGTTATTGTATAATGTTGTGGAGCCAAGCAAACCCTTTAGTAATCAAAGCTATAGGTCAACATGATAACATTGAAATCTTTTTGTATTCTATGTACTTACAGTAGAATAAGCAAATAAAAATCTTTAAAAAAAAAAAATAAATAAAAAGGACCAGGCAAGCAAAATAAAGAAAAGATGTGCAATGTCTGTGTCAAATAAAGTATACGTATTTTGGCAATGATCCTTTTTCTGATATAAATCCTTTCTTGCTGAATTTCCAATCGATTTTTTTTTATTTTATACAAATGCTAGACATGATTCAGGATTTGATACCGAAAATATGCGGGTTTTCATAACAAAATACCTTATCTGGTGTAGATAGTAAGAGTACACTGTATCAAAAGCGCAGCTCTCTAAATAGTCGGCCACTAAAAAATGCTCGCTACAGATTCGAAACCCAGGGGCTGTCGGGGCTCCGGCCAGTTTTAGGGCAGCTAGCCATGAGTTGGGGTAGCCTGTGGAAAATGTGTCATAACCCCAGTTGCCTTAGTTCATTACTGCAGCCAGGGGCAATACAGTATGACCCCCAGACTTCTTGGTTTCCGTTTCCTCAGCCATGTCCGCTAGCCTCAGACTTTGTATGCTGTTGCTACGGCTGCGCTGCTAGTGCTAGTTAGCCACGGAGTAGCTTACCGTGCCAGTGACGTAGTGGATTGTGGAATTCCAACATGGCGCCGCCCGTGTGACAAAAACAACACTTTCAACTTCCCATTTTATCCCTTTTAACAAATTCACCCATTTTAATAATTGTACCAGTTATATATCACCATTGTTCAAATTCCATCTTTAAAAAAAAGGTTGGATTTTTCCTCATTTCCTCAGTCAAGTCATTTATTAGGGCTGCACGATATGATGAAAATATGCAATTGCGCTGTTCAATATCGTGATAACAATATTACCTGCCATACAGAGTTATTTTAGTGAGAAATTTCTGAGAATTTCTCCCGACAGACATCTGTGACATAGATTTTATGGTCAAATCTACAAGAATCAGCTGGAGCTGTTCGGGATTCTGCAAAGTTTGCCGTGATTAAACTAAGACTTATAGTGACGACTATATTGTAGTGTAAAGAGAATTATGGGTAACCAGAGTACAAAGTCCCATGATCCCTGCGGGGCCCGTGGTTGATGAGACCGGTAAAGAAATATGGTTGTGCCTGTGTAGAATGCCTACCGCATTGGTCAACAAAGTTTAAGTTGCCACAGAATGGTTCATTGAGTGCAGGAAAATCGAGGATGTTAAAAACAGGATTTAGAGGAAAGGAAGAAACATTCTTAAGATGGGGGACTTGAAGCAAATAATAATAATAAATATATGGATGAAAAAAGCAAAATATAGGGAAAGAAAAAGTAAGACAAGTCGGGCTGGCCCCTTCTGGGAACGGCAAGAATTGCGCTTCAATAACGTGTATAGAGCAACAGCTTATACATTGTCCCATACTGGCAGCCGAAAATCTCCTAATTTATCTGCTTATCTACTGTTTTTAACCGCTCTTTTAAGTTTTATTCTTGTATTTTAATCATTTTTATCTAAAGCACTTTGAATTGCCCTGTTGCTGAAATGTGCTATTCAAATGAAGATGCCTAGCATTGCCTTCCCTTTTCAGTATTCTGCTAAAATACAACAAACCGCGTGTTGAATTTGAAACAAAAAAGGAAATAATTGACATATATACTTTTAATGAACGAATGTAACACTGAATTGATTTGAAAAGTCAGAATGACACACACTTTAACGTGCATTTTTTGCTGATTTCTGTCTTTTGCGATATTTCGCTACCTTTAACAATATGGTTATTGTGCCAGTTAATGCAATGATGATTAAAAAAAGGACACATTGTGCAGCCCTAGTATTTATTCCCATGTCCCTTAAGGTCCAATATGTCTAGTCTCTTGACTGTCCCTTGCCCTGTCCAATTTGCTCTGCTGTGTTCACGGACTCTTAAAAATTCGTTGAAGACCGACGTTTTCATGCAACAGGCCTTTGGATGACCTCTGTACACTTCATGTGGTTTTAATTGTACCATTTTAATATGTATTATATTGTATGTTTTATGTAAAGCTCTATAAAAAAAATACATTTTACTTACTGAATGTTAGCTACTTTTCAATTTGACAGGATACAGTACATAGTGAAAAATACCGGTTTAACCGGCCTGCATAACAAACAGGTTTAGCCTTGTAATGGACAAACTATGCACCAGACATATCAAAATGTTCAAATTTGTTATAGCATCTTTTTTTTTTGCCGTTACCATGTTTTTTTTTTGTTTGTTTTTTTACACAGCACTTTGGTTTTGGTTCATGCATTGTAAATAAAATATTTTATAAATGCATGTTTGTTGAGCCGTTTCTTGTATGTATCATGCGTTATCTCATGTGTAGATAAGTTAAGCTTCAATAGGGCGGCGCGAGATCACATCACAACAGTGTTTCCCAAACGTAGGTTGTACTTGGGCGCACCGCCCAGGTAGATAAAATTCAAATCAAAATGGTTTTTTTTCCGATTTAATAAAATGTTACCAGACACATCTATCAGCTGGTGCACAGTCTCCAGTTGTTTTTTATTAATGAAAATGATAGTCAAAATGCTCTACATGCGATCTGTTGCTGATGTCAATAAACAACGGGTTATGTCTCAATGATGTCCAATCGTTCCAAAAGCTGTCCTCTCTGCATATTCACAGAAAGCGGCGCTTTGAGACACACACACACACACACACGCGGGCCCGACAGTTGTTTCTATGCCCTGATGACTGACTGACAGGCTGAGGGTGTAAGGCAAGGCCACTTTATTTCTACAGCACCTTTCACCAACAAGGCACTTAAGCTAGTTCTTCATTAGTTCAATGTTGACAACAGGGTAGTCACCAAGTTTATTGTTAAATGTTTGTGTCATTTTGTCCTTTACATTTTAGTTTAATATTAGCCTGTACACACCTGTTTTTATAATATGTTATAAACTTGAGGCCAGCTGCATCAAAAGAAAACACCTGTTTTACTGTTTTAGTCAGAGATGAAGAGGTATAATTTCTGTTGAATACATGCAAGCTAGGTGAGCATTTTCAGAAGGATTTTTATTATGCAGATAAAGTGTGGGAGCACAGGATTTTTAAGCGTTACATCAAACTAGATTGTATGCTATACAATATAATGCCCTGGTTTAGGTCTTTTCTATGAAGGCCACCTGCCACAGCCTCATTACTAAAAAGGCAGCGGTGGAAAGCGTGCCCTTTCAGTTTCAAAACAGGCGGTGTTTCTGAATGAAATATTTCTTTTCCACAAGCGCACTTGAACGCAGCACAGCTCGGCATTGTTGTCGCTTGTTTTCAGGCACAACAGACCCCCTGGCAACAAGCAGGTGAGATGAAGACCTCGCTTGCTTTAAACTTCAATGGTGTCTTTGAGATTTTAAGTCTAGTTCTTAAAAAGGTCCTATGGCATGAAAATGTCACTTTATGATGTTTTTTAACATTAATACGAGTTCCCCTAGCCTGCCTATGGTCCCCCAGTGGCTAGAAATGGTGATAGGTGTAAACCGAGCCCTGGGTATCCTGCTCTGTCTTTGAGAAAACGAAAGCTCAGATGGGCCAATCTTGAATCTTCCCCTTATGAGGTCATAAGGAGCAAGGATACCTCCCCTTTCTCTGCTTTGCCCTCCCAGAGAATTTGGCTCTAGTGGCTGTTATTCTGCACCAAGGCTGAATTTTGGGAAAGAGACTTCAGAGATAGATAGATAGATAGATAGATAGATAGATAGATAGATAGATAGATAGATAGATAGATAGATAGATAGATAGATAGATAGATAGATAGATAGATAGATAGATAGACACACACATGCTGCATATCAGAATTGAAATGATCTCTTGTAGCATAAAAGTTGTTTATTAATACCATTATTTCTCGTTATCTATACTTTGTTTTTTGAGAGATGAAGAAAGAATGAGCAGCAGAGAATAGTAGGAGAACATAAATCTCACATAATAAAATACATTTGATATATGGAAAGATGTTGCATTTATTGAACTTGGAAAAAAATTTAAAAAAAAGATAATTAAATCAACAGTAAACAGTTTCATTCCGAACACAAGAAAAGAGTTTACATGCAAAACATAATGAGCTTAATAATTGTTTTTCTCGATTATTCTTTTTTTTTTTATCATTGGGAGCCAAAATCATAATCATGATTACATTTTGATTAATTGCACGGCCCTAATCCAAGTATCCAGCTCTTGATTTTACCAGAATATCTTACCTTGTGTTATGCCTGAGATGCACTTGACTAGAACTTATTTAATTAAAAAAAAATCTATGTAACGTTCAGTATCGTCTACATTCTTTACTTCACCAATTTCACCAATTTAGGCCGGATATCCGTCGCCATGGGCGTCCTTCGTGTTGGCATTTTAAACCACGGTTGATTTCTAAAGACTCTCTCAGACCTCTGCAGGGTAAATCCAGACAGCCAGCTAACCTATCTGTCCGATTGGAGTTTGCTGTTGTTTCTGTAATCGAGTATTCTACCAATTATTCAAGTAATCGGATAAGAAATACTTAGTCAGAAAAAAACTAGTAAAACAGCAATAGAAAATATATTTATTATTGTACTAAAAAAAAAAAAAAAAGGAAACCTGCCTTTTCTATATATATAAAAGACAGGTTTCTTTAGAAAAAGCAACATTTTTTAATGCCAAATTCCAAGACCCTTAGGAAAATACATTTATGGTGACCCAAATGTTCATCTTTTTTTTTTTACCCCCTTCTTGCCTCTTTGTACTGGATATGTTCACTAAGCCGAGGGTAAATGGGACAGTTCTAAGCTTAAAGGAGGTCCATTCAACTACACTGTTCAGGGGGACACGTCTTCAGAAGCCTAATACTGAGTGAGGAAAAGTATAAAAGGACGCGGTGACATCATTTACGTGCATATTAAGTAGCCATGCTCGGGGGGAGGGGCTGGTTTGTCTCCGGTAGCAGAATAATAATGTATACTTTATGAAAGGAAAGAATGAAAAGGATGATACATGAAGTCACGAACACTGACCTGAACATTGGTGGTAACCGCGGCCGAGTCTACTTCCTGTCTCCTGGACATGGTGTTGCCTTGCTGCTCCGGGTTGTGGTAGTTGTGGTCCATTCTAGGGCTGCTCGATTAAAAAAAATAATACAATAATCACGATTGTGTTGGTCAATATGGAAATCACGATTATTTAACACTATTGCTCATTAACCTTTGGATATAATGGATAGCGTCCTTTATATTTGACTACATACGTACTGTAGTTAGGTGGAGACACCGACCCTACACCGGGCCTGCGTCGTAGACTACGCATTGCAGCGACGCACGTCGCTCGGCCATGGCTTGATAGCGTTGCACTGCTCTCTGAAGCTAATCACCGCCACACACTCCCCACTCACACACATTCCGGCCCTGCTATTCTCTTGAAGAAGTCGACGCACACACCAACGCATGTTAATATAGTATAAACTTGGGGCGACCCGGGTTCAAATCCAACCCGCGGCCTTTTTCTGCATGTCATCCCCCCCGTCTCTCTCAAACCTTTACTGTGTATTGTCACTCAGAAACAAAAAGGATATATAAAGAAATAGTATAAACTTCAGGTCACTTACAAAGGCTATGGCAAAAGCTCTGCGTGGAGCCTCCGCAGGACCATAAACCACGCTTAAGCGTGAAGACAGCTGCAGTTTTTAAATAAGGAAAGCAGGGGTTTCCATGGAAACTTTGTCAACTCTACACTTACACCACCCAACAAATACAGACTCATTCAGTTCACTCACTGAACTGCATGTTCAGTATGAATAAAATACCCACCCACCCTGCTCTGGGGCTCATGTAATAAAAGATACATTTTATATTTAGCTCTGGTGCCAATGAGTAAAATCTATCTGGAAAAAAATAAGTATCCAGTTCTTGATTTTACCAGAATATCTCGTGACATGCCTGAAACGCACTAGACTAGCATATATTTAGATTTAAAAAAAAAATCTGTGTAACGTTCAGTGTCGGGGGACTGAGGTGGAGGGATGGTTAGACCCTGCGGGACTGCAGGGTGACCAGCACTTCTTTATTTATTTATTTTTTAAAACGATGCACATTTATTAGCTGCAGTTTAAAGCCAGAACAGGCAGGCTCGTGATGATGGTGATTTGCATAATTGTGCTGTTATCCCTGAACTAATATCTATTTGCACTGCATGACACAATGTCACCACATTAGAGTCATTTTACTGTTTGTTGTAAAGCATCATATTACATGTACAGGTTGTTGTTTTTTTTATGGCTGCAGCATGACAAATTTCCCATTGTGTGCGCCAATAAAGTTAATATTGACAAAACATGTCAATACTAACATCATGGACAAAAGCATAATCAATGCTTACTTATCTTATCTTAGTATAGGCCACACTGGGCCACCTTTTTTTGGTTTGACAGTAAAATTCTACTTGCCCAAAGTCCATTTTTACTGGCCCCTGTACAAATTGTTGTGTATTAGTGCTGATAAATAAGTAAATTGTTATATTTTAGAAGCACATTAGCAACCAACTGCAGCCACCATTAATATTAACTGTTAATTAGCCTGGTAGCTTCCGTTCGGCTCCATTGGAACATTAAAACTCCTCTCTTAAACACTAGTAAAGTTAAATTAGGAAAAGCTAAAAGCTAGCAGCAGTTAGCCACACACAGAGGCTAGCCGAAGCTAACAGCGGCTAACTATCTGGTAAACAGTCCAGCGTGCTCGCGCATGCGTAGCTCGGGCTTATATTCGCTTTGACTGTCGTGTAAAAGAGAGGTTATTGAAGTGTTTACCGGGGGGGGGGGTGTTACCTGGAGCTATTAGCAATGAGCTTAGCGACTAACAAACAACACAACTATCCTGCCCTCACACCGGGCTCAAAACGAAGCAACACCACTTCCGGTCCGGTTGATTTTTGGTCTAAAATGAAAGAATTAATCATTAATAATAAATAACGACTCTAAGGTGAGCTTACCTGAGAGCGTAGAAGGTCTGTTGAAGGTCTGATAGAGAAGAACTTTAATTCCGGAGAAATACAGCTTGAGAAGAGGCACCGACAGCAACCACATCCTTCTGTTGTTTCCGTCCGATAGCTCCCGAGTGTGCGTCACGGTAACGAGTCCGGCTCTGAGCCTGCTCGGGGTTGATCTTTCCATGGTTCCGCCTCCGAGGTAATTGCATCACAATATGCCCATATATGAATATGTTGTATGTGGTTGTATGTTATTGTAGGCTGAAGCGAAAGATGTAGACATCCACCTTCAGGTGAAGACTTTAACAGATGTCAGCATGAAACTTCCCCAGCTGATTACTGGCATTAGGTCTGCAAACAACTTCTGCGCATGTACAGTCTTTTACAGATTCCCGATGTACTGTTGTATATTCTACTGTATTTTGACATCAGTATCCAGAACAGGCATACCACAGTAACAGTCTGGTGATTTGGTGGCATCATGTGTTATTGCTTGAACAGGTGCTGTAGATTTGTTTTGCCAACAGCTCAGGAATGACACATGTTCGGGTAAAAGTGTGAACTGTATCCCAGTGGTGCCCAAATTCTTTCATATGAAGGGCCAAAATGTATCTGGATGGAAGGCAACGGGCCAAAAATAAATGTCGATGTTAAAGAATACCGTAATTCTTGCCATTCTACGTGGACAAAACATACGCGCTGTGCCATACATTGCAGTTAAACTCAGATTACGTCCTTTTTAAACGGCCCAAAATGTACAATTACTTCTAAAATAAGAATAAGCATGAGTATGTCAAATCCATGGTGGGCCAAAACAAAGACAAAATGTGCCATCCAGTTTCATCTTGTCAACAAAACTGCTGTTCTTAAGACTACATGGTGCATTCACTTCTTACACACCCAGTCACACACTAACATGCCATCTGGGGACGCCCCTAACCATGGATATTAAGACTGATGACCATCCCTGCACTCGTGACACTGAGGTGGGTGTAGTGTTCATTCATGATCTTGGAGGATTCCTCCATGGCCCCTTCACTCATGTTCTATGCCCCATCTGAAATAAACAATAAAACAATATTCAAGTATCAAAAATGATAGATGATGATAATATGATCCATAATGTGCATATCATGGTAAAGAAAATGGAAAGCCCTCAACTGGATTTGGATTGAAGTCTTGTCTCGCTTTCTATTGCACAGCACTAAAATGTAAAAGTAGCAAATTACCAGTAATACATTTTAACAATGTTGTAAAAAAAATCAATTTTATCTTTTAATCGCTGTTTTTAACTTTTTCTTACGTTTTTGTCCCTTATTTCAACACTTTTGACGCTTTTTTTCAATGTTTGTCACTCCCTTTTGACGTTTTGAACACTACGTAACCCTAACTTAACTTCAGTTTTACAGTTATTTTTGGGAATTTATGGTCAATGACCCTCATATTTATAGGAAATTATACCTATTGTTTGAGTTAGAAAAGCAGAAATTAGGAATTATTGAGACTAAAATGAAAGGAATGGATGTTGATATAATCACAGACTGGAATATGTCAACTTTTACTCTCAATACTATTTCAAAAACACTTCAATTGTTTTTTTCAAATGCTATAAAATTGAATAAGACGCCCCAAAATTCATGAAAGTAGAGATTTGTACTTGCCAAAGATTGTTGTGTGGAATCAACCATGTTATTTTGGGGAATTAAAAAGAACATTGAAATGGGAAAATGGGTCAATTTGACCCGAGGACAACATGAGGGTTAAATCACACACACTAATATGTAAATAAAGTACCTGTCCGCCTGCAAAGACCTCTTCACTCCTTGATTACAGCTCTGCATGTGAGAGTACCCTGTTCAACGGCGTGTACATTTTGCTAAGGGATTTAGGGATATTCATTTGCATAGCCTGGGGTATCTATCTCGGCGCATGGCCAGGAACTAAAGCTAGAATGGCACTCCTTACTGGTTCCTTCTCAGTCTTCTTGGAAAGGTGTAGCCTGTTGTACAGTGCTGCACGTTCAGCAGGAGGTGGAGGTGGAATTTTAGCAGGGGGAAGGTCACCGCACCCATCTGCTGCTCTCTTTCTCTTTCTGGACCCCTGTGCACACTCTATTTTTCTACTGGCTGCTATACTAGACTCATTCCATGTCCATCAGTGGAAGTAGTGCCACTCAGTCGGTTGACAGCTGCCTGCTTTGTGTACAGTGATGTGTGCGCACACGTCGCCTAACCCGGCCATACAGGCGCAGTGGCCAAATCGTTAACGAGTCCCTCCTTTTCCACAGCAACCCAAGCTGTCAGAGGCGGTTCATTCAAGCTTGGGGAATGATGTACCTAACATAGAAAAAAAGGTTTCACGTAGATAAAGTCTATATTGAATCATTCACAAGCACAGTACAACAGAAATAATCAATTATTTCATGCATGAATTCGTGATGTACCCTTACTGTAAAGTGTGTGTTTTTTAACCAACAACACACACACACACACACACACACATCTCATTTGATAGAGCAGATAGCTTCCCTATTGGAACCATAAATTCAATTTGTTGGCTGAAAGCCTACTGTGAAATTGCACACGTGTCAGCAAAGTTATTACAAATAGGCATCTGGCTGCACACATTATGCAGACGGCTACAATTGACTGACACACACACGTTGTTAAAATTCTTTCTTCAGGGGTTTAGTTATTGATTGGGATATAATAAAACCACGTCGGCTATGTAATCGCTGACAATTTTATAGTGGTTGATGTAAACTGGGACATTTTAGTGTAGGCAAGGTGTGCGTGGGCGCACATGTGGGCGATGATGGAGATACTTGGAGAGGCGGGATTGGGAGGAACGGCCTCATATACCATGTTTGAACATAGGGACGCTCTTAAGTGTACGTGGTACCGGAGCACCCTCGGCCAAAGGTCAATGATCGCTTTTATAATCGTTTCATCTGACCTGAGGCCGTATGTTTTGGACACTCGGGTGAAGAGAGTCACCTGATCACCATCTGGTGGTGAGTTGTGTCAGGGGATGGGGGAAGACTCTGGACAGACCTGGTAAGCCCAAACTGGTAGTGCGGGTAAATTGGGAACGCCTGGAGGCCCCCTGTCCGACAGACTTTCAATCCCCCAGTCGGAGTTGATTTGCTTTGCTTCAAAGCAACGAAAACATCCGCGGGTGCTGTGTGCAGATCTCATGATATCTAATTTTAAAATTAGCTGACATATGATCTAAATAGTTGATTGGTTGTAGTTTTGGAAATCCGCAAGACTGCAATTCCCCTGGCTGGCCACTGTTTGTCGCCATTTTCTCGGCGTTTCTTGCCCGCCAGGTATCCACAGTGATCACATGACTGCAAAGTATGCATTAAAGACACATTCACACTTCATCACTTGACAGCCAGGTTGGACTAACGACCCCCACATTACACCCCAAAGACCCTCAAGGGGTGGGGTTGCAGTAGGTCAGTCCGTAGGGATTTGGGAACCGGGGGGGTTGCTGGTTCAAGTCCCTGTATGGACCGGTACGGAGGTGGATTGGAGTTGGTCAAAAAGAGTTTCGGGAACACACCGAGCGACGCGGACTCGAGCGTATGTTCTGCATAATACGTCTTTATAACAGCAGGCGGCGCTAATCTGTGTTGTAGCCGGCAGCTGATTGGATGCACATGGGTCTGGCTTCTCTGGAATTTGAAAGCCAGACCATAATGGTGGCTCATTCGGAATACAATCTCTTTTTTTTTACGAAAATAGTGTTTCTGAAAACATTTTAGGCGGGAAATAGGCCGTGCAGTTGCTGAATCTGTCTCATTTCAGATCGACAAAGCCCAGTTTAAAAGATTTTTGTCCGATTTTTGTTAGTCACGCTCATCCCACCCTTCATTTCCGGGTTAGCACTCCGCCAATCAGATTGGTCACTGAGTCCGACTACCCACCTTCCGATTTAACATGTCAAAACAACCCAAATGGATGCCGGCGGCACAGAAAACACGAACAGACCCATGTTACTGACCTCGCCAGATCGGGTTGGTGTGTCAGCGCCTTAAAGGACCTGAGCATGTGTGTGTATTTCAAGCCTGTATGTAGCGTGTAATAACAACAGAGTGTAAATTGTAATTTCCCCATTGGGGATCAATAAAGAGTACAACAGACCTATAGATCTCCTATAGTAACGTCTGTTAAACTTAAGCCTTGATTACAGAATTGGTTGTCGTGGACAAAACTGCTTCCGCACTATTAATGCAACATTTACCAAAAACCAAAAAAGACGTGTATCATACTGTCGGTATGATGTGTCTGTGTTTTTGTTCCGGTGCTGCCTGCTCTTACGTCCGCGGCTGTCTGGCGCTCTACGCCCCACTGTTGCCTGGAAAAGGCAGCGAACGTCCACCGGTATACAAAAAACCTTATTTTTAGTTGTTTAAACAGAACATTTCTGAAAACTTGTCATAGAAAAAAATATTTGTCCTAATACCAGTCATCAGCTGGGGAAGTTTAATGCTGATATCTGTTAAAGTCTTCACCTGAAGGTGGATGTACATCTTTCGCTTCAGCCTACAATAACATACAACCACATATAACATATTCATATATGTAAGCATGGGTGTTTCTCAGCTACAATCATTTTTGGGCATATTGTGATGAAATGTCCTCGGGAGGCGGAACCATGGAAAGATCAACCCCGAGCAGGCTCAGAGCCGGACTCATTACCGTGACGCACACTCGGAAGCTATCGGACGGAAACAACAGAAGGATGTGGCTGCTATCGGTGCTGGTGCCTCTTCTCAAGCTGTATTTCTCCGGAATCAAAGTTCTTCTCTAGCAGACCTTCAACAGACCTTATTCACTCTCAGGTCAGCTCACAATATAAGTTGTTATATTGTGTAAATGTCTCTTTCTGTGCCGCTTATCTGTGGTCTTCAAAGGTATCATTTTCCCCGTGCGCATGCCAGACCCCGTTAGAAATAGGACCGTTTACAGACATATTATCTTATTGTTCGGCGAATGAACAATGAGCTGATGCATTGAGTTCGGATTTTGAAACATCAACGTCTTGTGATCAATTCGGCGTATATTTGACACGCAAAGCACGTGCGGGTTAGAGTGGGCCACGCGATATAATGCTACTCTCCTAACAAAATAACCTCGTCAACCTAATCTGAAATGAACGCTGCCAGATGGATGATATGTGTGTGGTCAGGTGACCATATGATCATTTATTTTTAATCGGGGACGGTCAGAGAAGGATAGGAGCCTGATAACTATATTAAAAAAAAAGCAGCTTTAAATGTTTATAAAGTGCTTTGCCCGACAAAGCAAAGCCAAAGGAAGATAGTAATAAAACGACGGAGAGCTGAACAAAAGCAAGACAAAATGTTGTTAAAGGAAAAGCCGAGAAGACAAAAAGAAATAATAGAAGACAAAATGAAAAACATGATTAGGATTTGGGTATCAAGAACATGACGTAGGAAAATGCCAAAAAAGCCTCTTATTTCCAAACATTGTCATTCTAAATGATTCTGATGAATGAATATTTAAAAATAGAATAAAAACGGTCAACCATGTTATGAGCGTTGGTGTTGCATAGTCTGTCCACCAGAGGACGCTCTACAACGTCCCGTTAGTGATGGCGTTGCATAGTCTGTCCACCAGAGGACGCTCTACAACGTCCCGTTAGTGATGGCGTTGCATAGTCTGTCCACCAGAGGACGCTCTACAACGTCCCGTTAGTGATGGCGTTGCATAGTCTGTCCACCAGAGGACGCTCTACAACGTCCCCGTTAGTGATGGCGTTGCATAGTCTGTCCACCAGAGGACGCTCTACAACGTCACCGTTAGTGATGGCGTTGCATAGTCTGTCCACCAGAGGACGCTCTACAACGTCCCTGTTAGTGATGGCGTTGCATAGTCTGTCCACCAGAGGACGGTCTACAAGGTCCCCGTTAGTGATGGCGTTGCATAGTCTGACCAGTCTGTCCACCAGAGGACGGTCTACAAGGTCCCCGTTAGTGATGGCGTTGCATAGTCTGACCACCAGAGGACGCTCTACAACGTCCCTGTTAGTGATGGCGTTGCATAGTCTGTCCACCAGAGGACGCTCTACAACGTCCCTGTTAGTGATGGCGTTGCATAGTCTGTCCACCAGAGGACGCTCTACAACGTCCCTGTTAGTGATGGCGTTGCATAGTCTGTCCACCAGAGGACGCTCTACAACGTCCCTGTTAGTGATGGCGTTGCATAGTCTGTCCACCAGAGGACGCTCTACAACGTCCCTGTTAGTGATGGCGTTGCATAGTCTGTCCACCAGAGGACGGTCTACAAGGTCCCCGTTAGTGATGGCGTTGCATAGTCTGACCAGTCTGTCCACCAGAGGACGGTCTACAAGGTCCCCGTTAGTGATGGCGTTGCATAGTCTGACCACCAGAGGACGCTCTACAACGTCCCTGTTAGTGATGGCGTTGCATAGTCTGTCCACCAGAGGACGCTCTACAACGTCCCTGTTAGTGATGGCGTTGCATAGTCTGTCCACCAGAGGACGCTCTACAACGTCCCTGTTAGTGATGGCGTTGCATAGTCTGTCCACCAGAGGACGCTCTACAACGTCCCTGTTAGTGATGGCGTTGCATAGTCTGTCCACCAGAGGACGCTCTACGACGTCCCTGTTAGTGATGGCGTTGCATAGTCTGTCCACCAGAGGACGCTCTACAACGTCCCTGTTAGTGATGGCGTTGCATAGTCTGTCCACCAGAGGACGCTCTACAACGTCCCTGTTGGCAACACTGATTATTTTTTTTTATTGTGTTGTTCAAAGGACTTTTGTGAACTGTTTATTATATTTAGACTCATAAGTACACTATTCCGACTACAAAATGGGCATATTACAATCAAAAAAGGAGGAAATATTAAATAACATAGGATATTTTTAAAAAAAACTAAATGCGACCCTCAAGTTTCATATCTTAAGTTTGTATTTTTATATATTTTATTTATCAGAAATTTAATATATTGTAATGTTTCTCTGTTCTGTTGTGACAATAAAACAAATTTATAATCATTATTTTAGTGCAAACTCATAAATCTGTTTGTTTTGTTACGCCTTTTTGGAGATTAAAAAAAAAAAATATCGGCAGATTTTGTATTAACTAAATATTTGTATCTGTATCGGATTTAAAATCCATTATTGGTCGGGGCTCTACTTTCTATCTTTTTTTTCTCTATATATCTTTTACTTTTTTTTGTTTCTGTCTGTTTTTTCTTTTATTTTCATTTGTCTGCACTTCATTTCCTGACAAATCCTGCAAAAAAATTGTATAGTCAACTTAAAAACGTGATTTGAGTGTTGTTTTTTTTAATCAACATCCTCACATGTTTACCATTCTTGTCAGGTGCTCAGTAAGTGAAGGCATCAGAGTGGATTGCTTACAAAAAAGGAACCGATGGAGGGTAAAAGTTCAGGACCTTCATGCTCTGGACCCAATCTGGTCGCACACCCACGGGCGAAAAGCAAAGTCTGGAAATACTTTGGCTTTGACACCGACGCATATGGCTGCATATTGCACTGGAAACGGATTTACTGCCGTGTGTGCATGAGTCAAATCGCCTACTCTGGCAACACCTCCAATCTTTCTTACCACCTTGAGAAGAACCACCCCGTGGAGTTCAGCGAGTTTGTGAAGAGCAACACGGATCAGATGCGAGAGGCGTTCGCCTCGGCGTTCTCCAGGATAAAGACCGAGCCCACGGGTCCGCACGTTCAGCAGCAGTCCCAGGACCCCAACTTAAGGCAGAGCTCGGGCTACGAAAACCGACGACACAATGATCTGACGACCGCTGTCATCAACTTCATCTGTGAGGGGTTGTATCCTGCGTCGGTCGTCGAAGAGCCTACGTTCAAGACGTTGATGAGTACCGTCGACCCTGGGTACTCTCCACCGAGCAAAAGCGAGATGGCAGTTAAAATGCTTCCTCAGATGTACTGCCGTGCCCGGGACATGGTCTTTAGTGAACTTGCTGGGGTTGTGAACTGTGGCGTTACCACAGATCTTTGGCAAAGCCAAAGCCAGAACAGGTCGTACATTTCGCTCTCTGTGCATTCTGTGAATTACAACAGTGCAACTGGCTTCTCTATGACCAACAAGTGTCTGAAAACGTTCGAAGTGCAAGAGGACGACACGGCGGAGAACATCACGAGAGCGATGTATGAAGCATTTGTCGAATGGGGAATAACCCATAAAGTCAGCGGCGCCACCACAAACGGTTCAGTGGACATCATGAAAGCATGTTCCCTCCTGGAGCTGTCGGTGGAAATGCCTTGCCTCGGACATACCGTCAATCGCGCAATAGATGAAGCCTTCCAGCTGCCTCGCGTCGACAGCTTTTTGGGATGTTGCCGCAAGCTCATCGATCATTTCCAAGAACCGGCAATGTATCTGCTAAGGGATAAACAGAAGCAGCATGGCCTCCCCCAGTGTGCACTCATCACAGACCGAGGTAGATCTTGGTTGGCCACGTTGGCGATGTTACAGCGACTGAAAGAGCAACAGGTTGTTGTAACTGCAACGCTGGTAGAGGGTTCAAGCGCTCATCATTTCAGCTTTGATGGTCCCGACTGGGCCTTGTTGGAGGGCTTGATTTGTGTCCTCCAGCCTTTTAAAGTTGTGGCAAACATGATCACCTCTTGCAGGTACCCAACCATTAGCATGGTTCGGCCCGTGCTTCATATGCTGCTGAACACCACTCTTAAAGTCAAGGAAGGGGACCTCAAAGAGATCAGCATGACCAAAGAGGTCATCTCAAAGGTCCTGTCGAGCACCTATTCGCAGAACACACAGCTGTCGCAAGAAATTTCCACGTTCCTCAACATTGCGACATTCTTGGATCCTCGGTACAAGAAGCTGCCTTTCCTGTCCACTCAGGAACGCTCCAAAATTGAGAGTAACATCGTTGATGAGGCAAAAGCAGTCCTTGAGAAGCAGATTGCCGAGCGCCCGTGCCTAGGTGAATTCTCCTTGATATCAGACGAGCCACCGTGCAAAAGCAGACGCCCCTACGAGAGTCTTCAGCCGGCAGTGCAACCCAAGACAACCCTTTGGCTGCCATATTTCGTCAGTCCGATGCAGACCAGAGCCAGGAGGAGCTGCATGCCCAGGTTTTAGAGGAGCTGAGCAACTACAAATCACAAAGAGTCCTAGGTCTGAACGAAGACCCTTTGCTGTGGTGGTCGAGTCATGCACCCTTGTTCCCCACCCTCCCCAAGGTGCTCCAGAAGTACTGGTGTGTTCCTGCCACCAGTGTCCCTCCTCACAGGGTGTTCCGTTCCTCCGGGACGGTCCTGTCTGGGAAAAGGAACCGCTTAGCCCCAGCTTTGGTAGATCAGCAGGTCTTCTTGTATGAGAACTCGCGGAGCTACTGTGAGCCTGAACCCTGTGAGGATGATTTGGACAATGAGGGAAGCGGTAATCTGGGCCAGCAACTTGAGTGACTGGGCTGAAAATTGCAATGCGCCATTTAAGAAATAAGATCAAGCTGTGTCAGTCGGTAATGGAGCCGTAATAACTTAACTAGGGCTGGGTATTGTTTTTTTTGGAATTTTAAGCCTTTTATTTGTATAGGACAGCTTCGACTTGGAAGGAGAGGGGGAAACGACATGCAGCAAAGGTATATGGGCGCCTGCTCTACCAGGTGAGCTACCCGGGCGCCCAGTGGGTATTGTTTTGATGGTTTAATCTGCATTTGAATGGTGTCACTCGGCTTTGCACCAGACTTGACATAAGCGTAGAGTTAGGGTTATGTATGTAACAATACATAGGCCAACATAATCATCTAACCGCATTTTTTTTTTTTTTGTTTGTTTTTTATTTGCATTATTTTGTAAAACTGCAAATGATGTATTAGAGAATTTTTTTATGAGATTGGTCAGATTATTGCTTGGATCCATCATCGCCGCTATTATGAACGCAGCATTAACGTTAGCAGTGTAAATGTCTTTGAGTAATGTAGTTCATTCGTTAAAATTATGATAACATAAAGTACGTCCACGGGGATTTGTGCTTTTATTTTCCTAATCTGTACAGAACTTGTTTGCTAACTTTTGTAGAGCCCTATGAAATCCGTTTTATTTTTTAACATTTTTTTATTAAATTTTTTCGGATTCATTTTTTGCCTTTTCGGATTTTCACTTTCACAAAAAATAGGCTAATATGCTGTATTGACACTTTTTTTTTTTTATTTTTCAACGTGAAGACGTATTGTTACTAGGCAACATGTTTAACAATGCCACGGTTTAGGTAGATACCTTTCTTAGCTTAAACTGAAAAAATGAGAAAAGAAAAATTATTTTAAGAAAATATATGCAATTACCGTGCAATTCTGCGTGTATAAGAAAATTCTGGTTTCATGTGTAGATTCCGTCTTTTGTCCGTTTTTTTGGACGGGAATAAATGTACTTTCAATTTTTTGTTCATTTTTTTTTTATTTTTTTCAAACTGCTTATCTGGGTCACAGTGATATATAATAAAATATGTATCCTGGGATTCATTTTAACTTCAATTTGTTTAAAAAAAGTGATACATAAAAATGAATTATTTCACTAAAAGAAACCTTTTGTATTGTTAATTACAATTATGTCTCAGGCAATTAATTGTCCGGCTAAATTTGAAATTGTGACAGGCTTACGTACAAAGTGATGATGTGAAATACAGATGCCTTAGCTTTCTGCTGCAAAAAGACTGCTCTTATGTTATGTTATGGTTTTTATTTAATATTGATTGAAAGAGGTTCATGTCTGTACACTGTATCAATACAATACTGTATCAAAATAGCAAGAATTCATCTTTTATTATATAAGTTGCACATGAGAATTCAACATTTTGGTACTAGAATAAAATCAGTTGCTTTTTAAGTCCACTAGATGGTGCAGTTGAGTTTTTCTTTTTTGTTGAGCAATGTCATTTTTTAGATAAAACATGTTGACAGTGTTTTTCTTTTGGGGACATAAAGTTGGAAATGAGGTAATATACTGCAGAATATCGCAATAATATTTTTATAATTGCAATTGTTTTTTTTTTTTCCTGGCTCCAAATGGGCCTGGGGGAAGGTGACGTGTGCAAGTGTGCTTACAGTCAAGGCACAGAGTCTGGTACGTACGTTGACAGAAATCTAGGCATTTTTCTGTCATTTCTGACAATTTCATGAACAAAAAAATGTATTATGCTTGAGTAATAAAACTCCAATTAACCAAACCTGGGTAAAAACAGTATTTCAATCAATCTCCAGGAGTTTATATTTCTTTTTATATTTTGTGCAAAGAAAGCTTGCTGCATGAGAATGAGAGTATTTATTCAATCTCATGTCCCTGACTTTCCATCCGTCGCCATCAGGTCAAAGTTTGTTCGTCCAATACTTTGGTTCATGACTTAACTGCAAAAATAATAAAAATGTATGATAATAATGACTCATAAAAAAAGCTATATTTGTTTTGCAACTGAAAAAAAATCCCACATTGACATTTCCATCGTAAATCAATTTGAAAAATCGGTGGCCAAACCCAGCCTCGCTAACATTTCAGCATCGTGAGCATATTAAAATCCAGATGTTGGCATACGACTCAAATATAACCGTCTCCAGCTCTGTACTGGACACCAAATGAGATCATTTTCATCTCAGTCTTGGAAAGAAAGACCTTTTTAAGATGGAAGCAAGGAGTGTATATACAAGTCTATAAATCAACGTACAGTAAAGTTTGTCAATATCTGTATATTGCAACAATGGATGAGATTTAAAAAAAATAATAATTTCAACATTGGGCTGGAACAATCTGGGATTATTTCCAGATGTTAATGGCAGACTGGTCAGAGACCAATATGTTGTTAATTTATTGCTTATTGAGATACGTTGGTGTATTTTTTTAATGTCATTTGCCTGCTGAGAGCTTGGGAAAGAAAATGATTAATAAGTTGTGCAGGAGCCTACAGTCTTGCTTGCTTAGACTGTGCATTTCTTTTTATTTTTTTTAAGTCTCTGTATTTTTAATGTCCATTTTTAGTGGGTGCTGTACAGACTTCTGATAGTTTGCGAATCAATTAGCCGAGCATGAATTGTGCATGGTAAGATGTCCTCTTGTCTCAATTGCACTATTTGTTCAATTTAAAAAAAAAAATAAGTGTGTGGTTTCAACTGATTTAACATTCTTCAGAATCTTTCAACATGGAGTTTTTGAGCACGTGAAGGCCGGCGCACTGGGAGTTTTCATCCCCTCAGGGAGGATTAAGGGCATGATGCAAAGCCATTATATGCTGCAACAATCTTACAGAGACAGAGAGAGACAGACATCAATTCATGAAGATATGACATACTTTTGGTCATTTGTTGTGTATGTCCTTTAGCAGGGGAGATCGTTTCACTCACAAGTGAACCCTATTATGTAATAGTCTTTTCCATCACCACCCATAATATAATAAGATCATGTTTCTTAGACTGATTTCAACATGAAATGTTTGCTAATGACTCTGAAAACCTTCAGAAAAAGCACTAAAGTGAACAATAGTTTGACAATAGTTATGCCACACATATCCATTATTGGGAAAAGAGTTGGATTGCATGTCATTGAAAGTGTTCCTGTTTTTAGGGACTCTGCAGAACCCCCTTTATATAAAAAAAAGGACCTCTGCCGAGCCACTGGAGCTCCAACAAAACAACCGAAAAAGAAAAACAATCCCGATTTTCACATTTGCACCGACAGTAAGAAGTCCTCCACACATACATCTGCAATGCCGTGGATTAGAATTTATTTAATCAGATTAAAAACGGCACCATGGACCCAGAAACCATTTACTACACTTGAGCTCTCTTACATAGTTTTATTATGTAACACATGGAACTCTAAGAGCTTGTTCAGATGTGCAAAGATGCAATAAACAAGGTGCCATTGTAAAGAAAAGAATATAGGTAAATCATTTACAGAGATGAAAAGAATGTGACAATAGAAAAGGAATTAACTAAATTACGAGATGCAGCCAGCAGTTTCTGTTCCACAAATACCTGGTGTACCTGAGATGGAAAAATATACAAAATCTACAGATTCAACAAACGGCTTACATACACTCGCGCCTCTCTAACTTAGGCTACATTCAAGCAGTTTTGTTTTTCAACAGCTTTTATAAAACAAAAAAAACATCTCCGTCAAAATAGTGTATGAATGAATGACTGAATAGTGCTGTAAAATTACTCCTTGTATTCGTTTTAGGAGTGCCGGAGTAGTGCGGACGCGAGGTGTAAACGTAGCAAAAAGATGTGCGTTTTTTTGAATAAAGTGATGCACTTTTTTTTAATTTATCAATAGATTTGAGGTTTTTGTCGCTTTTTGTTAAAGGAATTTCTCCCATCTAGCGTTGAGATTGTGTATCGCAATCAACTCTCTCGGACCACGCAGTTCAAATTACGTACTACAGCTACGGGAGCCTTCACGCTTCAAAAAGCAAGTCTTCCTTTTGGATATTGGATATTTGGATTTTGAATATGTGCATGAGGCGGAGGGGTGATCAGGAGAGTTTGAACTTTTTGCATTTGTCATAAAAAAAGAAAAAAGCACGACTCCATCGCTTACTCTTTTACGCTTATCACTTTTTCCGATGTTTTTTCTGTTTTTTTGTATGTTTTTTTTTTTTTTTTATTCATAGCCAATAAACCTTTTTACCTACCTTTTACCTTTTAAACCTATTATACAAAAAAGAATTAATTTCTCGTTTTTTCAGTTTTTTTGTTATTTTTCCCAAGGTTTTGGTCACTTTTTTTAAATGCCATACAATTCAATAAAACAACCAATATTCAATGAAAGTAATCTATGTTATTTTTAGGCAATATGGTCGAAAGAGAGTCAAGTTCCTGACATTAAATAAAAAGAAAAAAAACGGGTCAAATTTGACCAGAGGACAATACAAGGGTTAATAATTTGTGTGGCTTTTCTCAACGCTTTGACACTTTCTTCAATGTTTTTGTTGCTTTTTTTTTTTTTTTTTAAGATATTTGTCGCTTTCTTTCAACATTTGTTTTTTTCCAAAAACATTTATTAGACTAGTTGTTAACAAAACTGAGTCTATAGGCCATCTTGACTGAATGGATCTTCTCAAAGTTTGACTGATGATATTTCTTTTCTTTAACGTTCTATTATTTAGCCTACGGTCTATAAAATGTCAGAAACTAGTGAAAAAGGTTTATCGGTCCTTTACGACGGCCTCAAAATGTCATGTTTTGTCCACAACTCAAAAGATATTCAGTTTACTAGGAAATTCACATTCACCAAGCTGGAAGAATCATGATTAAAAACAGATTTATCAATTATTGACAATAGTTGCGATTAACTGATGCAATCAATCTGGGGATTTTTTTTTTTTTTTTTTTTACAGTTTTCAGAATAAAATCTGCAGAACATTTTTTTTCTGCTAGTTTCCATTTTCAAGCTTGTTGTTTCAAATCTGCAGAAAAATTCTCGGTAAAATCTGTGGAATTTAGCAGACTGTTCTCCTCGGGTCTGCTAGTTTTATTTGAGTTTTTTTTTAATTTGTTAAAAATCTGCAGAATTTTGCATCCGTATGGCCCTGGCGATTAGCTATCATGACATCATTTCTCACCCAAAGAAATGCGTCTTGGGTCTGGACTTAAAGGAAGCCTTCGTGGACCCGTCCAGCTCCTCTGTGTCCCGGAACGACGTGCTGTGGACGATATGTGGCGTCTTTAAGCGGAGCTTCTGCAGTTTGGGCTTCATCCTGTAAAGCGAGGACTTCCTCCTGAGGGGTTTCTCTCTCTCGACCCCCCCGTCCACTGAGTCGCCGAGTGGCTTCAGGTGAGACTGGAGAACCCTGGAGACGCTCCAGCGTCTTCCCGCGTCCCTGCGGTCTTCGTCTTCAGCGTTCGAGCGCTCGTACGCACCGACGATGTCCCGTATGTCCATGCTCACGTTGTCCGTGAGGTAGTGGCAGGCCTTCCTCCCGCTGTAGTCCCGGATGTCCACGTCTGCGCTGTAGGCGCCCACCAGCAGCTTCACCACCTCCATGTGGCTGTGCATGGCAGCGACGTGCAACGGCGTGTAGCCGCTGCTCGACCGGACGTCGACACTCACGGGGACGTCGTGCTGTTTGGCGAAGTTGATGATGAGCGCGATGAGCTCCGGCTTGCCCTGCTTGGCCGCCCAGTGCAGGCACGTGAAGCCCGTGACGAAATCCTTCCTCAGGACGAGGCTGGGCTCCGCGGCGAGGAGCTGGTACAAGCTGGCCCACTTGCCGTCTGAAGCGCACAGCATCCACTCGTGTTCCAGCGGGTCCAGAGCGGCAGAGGCCCTGTCGTCGTCCAGGTTGGAGGAGACCACGGAGGCGGCATCGCTGTCATTTCCGGAGGACATGCACGCTGAGCTGCTGAACACAACGCTGCGCCTCACCTGGAGGGGAGGGGGATCCAGACAGCAGAGGTTCAACCAGTCCCCCAGTCATTTGTTCTTTCCCTTTAATACAACCCACAGGAGTGTTTTCATAATCTAGCGCCCCTAGCGGTGGCAGAGAATACGTCTTTATATCTAATTATATCTAACCCACACAGGCTGTACGTAACGTTGTGAAACGGTCACAGTTCGGATACATTTACGTACAAAAACTACTTGACGCTATCCAAAAAGGAGTGCATTTCTTTCGAAAACAGTGTAAAAGAAGCGTAGAAAAGGATTAAAAAAAATATTTCGGAAAAGCGTCAAAGACTACGTGCGTGAAAAGCGTATCACAACCATTTAAAAAAAAAAAAAAAAATTAAAAATTAATAAAAGGGTAGGAAAGAGTAAGACTTTTTTGAAATGTCAAAGACGAACGAACAAAGTTGCCTTGTCATTTTAAAGTTGTAAATAAGGTAATAAATTGCCAATATCTCACCGAACATCGCAATATGTTTAACCCGAGTCAACATTTACATTTTTTATTGGCCAATTCATGGCCAATAAACCTCATCTGAAATGATCTATTTTTGGGGTTATAAAAGCAGAAATTATGAATATTTAAGTGATAGTTAAGTATGGAGAAACAAAGGTGGATAAGCACTCATAGCCTATGTCAAAGTTTAGTCAGGATGAAATTGAATGAAAAACCCAATATTCAATTAAAGTAGAGATCTGATTTTTTATTTCACTTAGGTACCTAAACAACAATCAATTATCACCAATATTCTCTCTCATATTGCTCCTCATTACCACTGAAAACTGTCAAAACATTATTATGGTTTTGAGGAGCTATATGAGAGAGAGATTATTGGTGATAATTGATCATAGTTTAGGTACATTAAACCACATGATTCCTAATTTCTGCTTTTCTAACTCAAACATTAGGTATAATTTCCTATAAATGAGGTTTATTGACCATAAATTCCAAAACGGTAAAACTATAGTTAAGTGATAAAAAGGGACAAAAATGTAAGAAAAAGTTAAAAACATTGATCAAAAGTGTTGCCTTGTGTTGTCTTCCAAAAGAAATCAACACTTGACGCTTTTTATCAATGTTTTTAACTTTTTTACATTACATTACACTAAAACTAACTTATTAACTTTAGTTTTACAGTTATTTTCTGAATGTATGGTCAATAAACCTCATTTATAGGAAATTCTACCTAATGTTTGAGTTAGAAAAGCAGAAATTAGGAATTATTCAGACTGAGATTAAAGGAATGGATGTTGATGGATAATCACAGACTGGAATATGTCAATTTATACTCAATACTATTTCAAAAGCACTTCAATTTTTTTTTTCAAATGCTATAAAATTGAATAAGATGGGGCAATTTGGTTGAAAGGAACCCCCAAAAGTTGTGATATAGAAACTTTGAAAACGGGTCAAATTTGACGAGGACAGCAGGGTTAAAAGCGACGCCGGCCTCCGGTGAACCCCAGCCAGACTCACCCGCGGGGAGCGCTCCATCATGACCTGGAGGAAGGGTCTTCCTTCTCTCCCAGACGCTCTGCGTGTCCCCCCTGTAGAGCTTGAACTCTGCCCTGCTTCTTCCCGTGAGAGAGACTCGCTGGCGGGTGTGTCTCCGGGCCTGGGTCCAGCTGCCTGCTCCGGTCCTGTAGGACCAGTTTGTGCAGGCCCGGGCAGGTTGAACACCCATCCCTCTGCTGCGGGGAGAGGCGAAGCTTCAGTCACTGCAACCTCTGGTATGCGACGAGGAGACGGCCCAGCACTCTTCTTGGACGCCCTCTGCTCTCTGTGGAGGCTTCCTCGGTTTCCCATCTCCCCTGAGTGGCCGTCCGCCTCTTCCACTAAACGGACATGACACCGACTCTTGTCGCCGGTTTTGTCCGGGGAAATAATTCCATTAGTGGAGAAAGCATGCGGAACTGTCACCTGGCTGTCACTTCCGTAACCTGAGCCAGGTAGGGTTTGCTGTTGCACCTCCCCGCCTGCTCGGTCCGGGCTACACGGCTTAACGAGTCCCTCTTGGTTTGACTCTCTCTTCGCGCCATTCGGCTTCTCTGCCTCGCGGAACCTTTTTCTCAGACAGACATATTTAACTCCGCTCTCAGTTTTCACATACGCAATGTGGTCCACGTAGTTTTTAAATGTCGTACGGACGGCCGTTTTCTTCTCCGGGTCCTCCGGGAACACCACTTTAAAATGCTCAATTAAGTCCGCGTTTTTCACTTTGCCCCCGTTCTCCTTCACAAAGTCCAGAATCGCCTCTACAGTACACTCGGCGGCCATTGTTATCCAGAGGGGAAAAGTAACCGTTAACCGTGGCAGTAACTAATCATATTTGTAAGCTTGCTTTTCTGTCGTACCGCCCTGAACAGAAACATCCACCGAATTGTCCTCCGTGACAGAAATGACTATAGTAGATCCGTTAGAACGCGTAAAAGTGACGACAGGTGTGACGCATTGCGTTTACCTGCGTTGTAGCCTATTTCTAGCGTTCAGGTGTTCTCTGCCTCATAGCAACCATAGACTGTATATTAACGGTCTATGGTAGCAACCGAGGGCCGGAAACAGACTTTGCGGACTGTACCATTTAGTCTGGGGGATTAAATTGTTAAAAAAAAGAGAAACACAAAAAACATACTATAGACTGTTAATATACAGTCTATGACACACATATGTATACACATATATATGTATATACATATATGTGTATACACATATGTAAATAAATAGGCCTACACATATATACAATATAGATAGATATATATATATATATATATAGATATATATAGATATATATATATATATATATATATATATATATAGATATACATAGATATAGAGATATATATATAGATATATAGATATAGATAGATATATATACACACACACACAGTATATATACATACATACATATATAAATATATTTATATCTCGTTGCTATGTTGTACACGTTCAAGCATGATTGTTTAAAATGAAATAGCACTTATTAATTTAAACTGGATTTTGTTCAACAGCATGATAAACATGTAAAAACTAGATGGCTCAGAACAGACATGAATCATAAATTAAGGGTTTTATTTTATTGGCTTTCTTGTTTTAAAGATTGACGTGGGAAATGCAATTGGGAAACATGAAGTGGGACTGAGTCAGCCGATACTCAACACGAGGTAGTCATTTCTCATGCTATTTCAGCTCAAGGGAGGGGTGTGTCAGATCAGTACTGAGCTATAAGTTTTCTCAAAATATTACTTTCTCCCCACAAACTGTATACAATGTTCTAAAATTTAGGATTTCCCGGAGATTTAATACCAAAACGAGGCAGCACAGTTTCCAAATGTCTCTGTTTTAGATGCTCGGAAATGCAGTAGTGTGGACTAATTAAGGATTAAACGATACAAAAACGATTTTTTTTTTTTTTTTTTATTAAAACGTAGCAATGTAGATATAGCCTTAGACTTCCTTCAAAGCACCACATAGCCAAGACGGTTTCCACTTTAAATCCTCTTGTGGGTTTTATGCTACAGAACCACGCCACTGTCGCACCAAATGCTTGCTCTTGTAGAAGTTGTTGGGTCTCTGTAAATTATAGAGCGTGGTCTAGACCTACTCTATCTGTAAAGTGCCCTGAGATAACTTCTGTTAGGATTAGAAGCTATAAATAACATTACATTGAATATATGGTTTCATAAACGCTTGCCAGGTTAAACCTGGTGCGTAAGGACATCCATGTGACAGTAGGAAACAATGAACCATGTGAAGAAAATGCTGCTTATTAATGTGAAGGATTACTGACGGCCTGAGGAATGCAGTTATTAACCAGGATTATGTTTCACAACCCGGTCTATGGAGAACAAACAACATAGGTAAGTCTCGATAAAGAAATACAGGTATAAATGTAGAAATAGGCTACCTCGTTAGATATAGACACAGAAATAAAGGAATCACAAGAATCACCATCGCAAAACCCACCAGACTCCATTTAAATAACCTGTACTTTTAGCGTGTATACAGCCAGCCTATTTTCACATCTACATCTGTGAATTAAGGGTTTATTTTAAACAAATCAGAGTTGGGACTCTTGGCGCAGCGGAAAGTGGAATCAAGATGGCTCTTGATAGTTTTAATTTGTTTTAGTCAACTTTCAATGAATTGAATTTTATGATGCTAAAGTTACTGGTTATTTAAATAGGGACTGGTGGGTATGGTGATTTCTGGGCAGTTTCATGTTAAAAGGGGATTTTTTTCTATCTCTGTAGGGATCCTTTTCATAAGATCACTTATTACGTGAGCTTTGAATGAAACTTTTTTTTTTTTTACAGCTTTCCACGCTTTGGTTGCTTTTTACACCTAGTACTGTCAGTGTGTCAGGTTCTACTGTCACACTTGCTTTTCCAATGCTGTGAACAAAATTGTAGAAATATATTTAATATATTATTATATATATTTTAAGCATTTATCTAGGTTTCATTTAATTAGAAACTTCAACATATTTGTTCATTTATTTATTTATTAAGATTCAAGTCACTGTGACTCATTCAATCAAATGTGGACTCCTTATTCCAAACAAAAGGCCTCACTTCACATAAAACAGAGCTCTGTGTTCAGTAGAACCAACGTGCCATCACTGGGCTGGTTGTTTCAAGGACTGCAGAGCGGGAATGATGGCGTCCAGGTGATCCACTCCTGAAAAACATGCGCACACGCATAAAAATGAGTGGGGTCATCAAAGCGGATTATTTTTTTTCTAAATCCCTCATGTTGTCCTCGGGTCAAATTGCCCCGTTTTCCTATATCAACGTTCTTTTTAATTACCCGAAACAACATGATTGATTCCACACAACGCTCTTTGGCAAGTACAAATCTCTACTTTCATTACTTTTGGGTCGTCTTATTCAATTTTATAGCACTTGAAAAAACAATTGAAGTGCTTTTGAAATAGTATTGAGTAAAAGTTGACATATTCCAGTCTGGGATTATCCATCAACATCCATTCCTTTCATTTTAGTCGAAATAATTCCTAATTTCTGCTTTCCTAACTCAAACATTAGGTATCATTTCCTAGAAATGAGGTTTATTGACCAACGTTAAAAAAAAGCGTCAAGTGTTGAAAAAGGGACAAAAACGCAAAAAGTTAAACGTTGATAAAAGCATCAACGAAAGTGTTGATTTTCAATTTTGACGGGAAGACAACACGAGGGATATCACTTTTTTTTTTCAAAAATAATTCTCAAAATATTCAAATTCTTTCTACAAAACCGAGTGCAGTCACCCAGCCTCCCTGCGTTCCCGGCTGCTGCCGGGGGACGGCTAACGGCTAACAGGAGCTACATTAGGCCAACGATGACTACTGGGCGCTAACGTTTACGCTCAAGTTTCCCTAGTGCGGAGCTTTGCCTCCAACACGGCAAACTAAATACAGTTATATATTGAATTTTTTTCAGGCAGGACAGATTAGCTGCGTCTTAAATCGTGGCCGATCACGGAAATAGTGCCTATAGTGTGTTCGCCAATTTGTAATGGTGTTCCAATTCTTTGCGGTTAATTTCATTCACTCTATAGTCTACTATAAAATACCGACAATGCACAGCTAATTTGGGTGTAAATCTAAATTTTACTCGCCTATACCACAATGCAACGCGGTTGTGTTTTCCCAGTGGAGAAGCAGCAGAAGCAACCACGAAAACTGAAAAGGAAAAACAGAGCGGGCTTTCGTTTCTCAACAGTGTAAACGTAACATGCTCCTCCTGGCTGCTTGGTTTCTTTTATGGACGTATTAAACCGGAAACACATCACACTCGGCTCTCTTTTGGCTTTCTATCTCTCTCTTTCCGATACAAAGATACAGGGTGAGTGGGAATTTGTTGAGCGTGTTTGTGTATCTGTATGTGCGAAGGGATAAGACGCTCCAATGGCGCCATTTTAATGCTACGAAGCCATCACCCGCCGTTAGCATCCCATTGACTCCCATTCATTTTGAAAAAAAGTCGGAATATTATGAGTAAAGTCTGATTTCTTTGAGAAAAAGTCGGAATATTTGCAGAAAAAGCTTCCTGTGTCCACCATTTTAATGCTACAAAGCTATCACCCGCCGTTAGCATCCCATTGACTCCCATTCATTTTGACGTCACTTTGACAGCGAAAAACTTTACATCTAAAGCGTTTAAAGACTATTTGTCCGTTGTTTATTTCTAAAGAAACACGACAATGTATAAAAGCCCCCATTACCTTGTAGCTTACGTTATGGCTCCGTAGCAGACGTTTTTATAAACAATAGGCTAACAATTGGGTCATAATCGTTCATCATCATTGTTGCTTTGTGTCTGCAGACCTAACATGTATAGTTCTTATGTCATATTTACCCAGAGTGTGTAAAATGTCCGTGATGAGGGCGTGGAAAGCAGGGAAGAACTCTTGGTGCTGCTTCACTTTGACCAGGATCCTGGAAAACACAAGCAGAGAGGATTGCTGTCACGCTGTTGCACAACAACAACACAGGATGTTCCAAAGAACGTGCGTGAACCTGTCAACATCGGCCTCTCCCAGCAGCTGATGGAGTCCGGCAGCGTGTTCGGTGGAGGAAACCAGCCTGGATACATGGTTCACCAGCTCGGCGGGAGGAACCCTGCAGTCTGACACACACCCACAAACTATCAGCTGAACATGTTCACTCCTGCTGAACTGCGGTCCAAAAATCCAAAAGTAGCCAAAAGTATAGTCATCGCGATGTCAACTGCGACAAATGTAACTTTGATTCTTTTTTTAGTGGTACCTTCTGTGTTCAATAACTTTAAGGTTCCTTTTTTTTTTTTCATTCAACAAGCCATGTGTTGTATTTTAGCAAAAAATACTGAAAACAGCAGAACTTAGTGCAAGTAATATCGTTACTGCCATATTCAAACAACGTTATTGCATATTTTTCCTCAAATCGTGCAGCTCTATACTGCGATATATTGCAATTTACCGTACTGACCCAAACATGAGACGAAAATATCTAAAAAGTGAGGTGATTCTATATTGGGGGTCTAGACTTTTAAACACCAATACACACCCACGACAGCAGGTGGCGCCAAATAGTAAACTGAGCGTGCCCTTCCTGATAGGCGCAGTCAATTAGGGCTGTGCAATATATATGGTTTTTGTATCGGTATTGCAATATCAACAGGTGCAATAACCATATCGCGAAAGGCTGAGACAAACTGCAAAAGACAGGATTAATGAAGTATACATTATTATTATTGCATTAGTAATATCGTCATTGCCAGGGCTGGACTGGGACAAAAATTCAGCCCTGGCACTGTAGCCACACCAGCCCACATTACCACGCCCATGCAGCCCCACCCACGGACACGTGCATTCACTAATTACATCTGTGAAATGGCATAAGCAGCACCCATTGTAACAGATTTTGAAACATTTAATGTACAGTGAGTAACTGTAAACAATGCTTAATACTTTTTAAAAGAACACACATTTATAACTAACTGCCACATACTGCCTATTTATGCCGTTTGTATGCTGTTACTGTCATTCTCTACAGTATGTTGTTCTTTGTTGTCACTGTCGTTTTCTCTCTGTTGACACTGTACACATATGTTCTGGCTGGTCCCCCATCTTTTCATCATTTTAACTCTCCAACTCTGCAATAAAAAAAATGTTTTTATAGCTGCCTGAGATTATACGTCATGGTTTTTCCTTGGTCAGAATTGGCTTTTCGGGGAACACATGAACCAGGTGGGGGGGTCTGGGGGTCGTCCCCCAGGAAATTTTGAAGATAAAAGACTTCAGTTCCTGCATTCTGATATATTTTTAGGCACCAATTTATGGTAAAAATGTCTTTATTTATGGCAAGGAAATCACAATTCTGGTGGCAGGTAACTATTCAAAATAAAAAATATAAGGGAATATTATATTCAGTAGTCCAGTATGGGGCCTTTCACATCTGGGACATGGGCCGGATATGACTTGACACTTGACCCCAAAGTCCAGTTGTTTAATTAGCATGAACAGGGCTTATGGTAACTTTTTTTTGCCCCAAGGAGCATATTTTGCTTCCAAGAAAAATGTAGGATTGATGTACATAGGCTACTGCTTTTACTGCTAAATGTGCAACAACACAATCCCGTTATGGACACAAAATGTCCTCCAAAAATATTCAATTTGTTTCTAAAATATTCTAGTTCTTTCTAAAAATATGTTCTCAGAAATATTCCAACATTTTTCAAAATATTTAAATTTTCTTATAAAACGTTACTTTTCCCCCCCAAAATACCCTATTATATATATTTTCTAAAATATTCAAATGCTTTCAAAACGATCCAATTTTCTTAAATTTTTCAAATTCTCTTCTTAAATATTTAAAAACAATATCCAATATAATTCAACTTTTTTCTCCAAATAATCTTGACATTTCTAAAATATTCCAACTCAAAAAAAAAAAAAAAAGCATACCGTGGCACCCAAACCAGCCGCTTCCTTGAGAGTGTGTGAATTCAGGATTGAAAAACCAAATGAGGGACTAATTTCAAATAAATAAATTAAATGTTTTGATGATTGTCCTCATAAAACCTTTTTCCAAAAGATGAATTATGATAAGCATAATTGTCCACTTTTTGGGGTTGTATTATATTTGGGTAAATTAGATATTACCTTTTTTCCAACTTCAAAACAAAGCTTGAGTACACCATCTAGTGGACTGAAAAAGCATTTAGCATCATTTAACTATAATAGCATCAAAAAGAAGACGATTAGTCGGCAAATTGCTTAGACATTTGACAGAATATTTTTGAAAATCTATTAATTATTCAGCAAGTGTCAGATATAGAGAGAGTGTTACTCCTCTTTTCTGTTTACATGAGTAATGCTTTTAAATAATACTCATTTCAATATTAACCAAATTAATTGTGATCACCATTTTTTACCCATAATCGAGCAGCCCTGGATACTTTTCCCCGCCCCTACTTCTACTCACCTAGCTGCAGGACATCTCGCAGGTTCCTCATGGTGTTGGTCATCTCTCCCAGCCGGGTGTAGACCTCGTTCATTCGTGGGAAAACTCCGCTGAGGGAGCGGACGTCAAACAGCTTCTGGAAGTGAGACACCATGGAGCCCAGAGTGTAGCGAGTGGGAGTCTGGAGCACCTGAAACACCACCACCACCACCACCACCACCACCAGGATGTTAGCTCTGTTAGCTACTTTAGTTTAGCAGTTAGCGATGGCTCTCTCTCTCTGAGCTATCTGTTGATCAGCATATCAAATGTTTATCCATCTGCCTTCTAATGTCATAAGTGTGTGTGTAATAACTGCATTTTATTTGACGTGTTGGAGGCAAAGCTCCGCTTTTGAAAATATGTTTGATTTTCAAGAAAAAGAAAAAGGAAAGAGGAGAGCGGGGGAAAAATAAAAACCTAACAAAGAACACTGAACATATAGAACACAGCACATCTTGGATTACAACAATATTCCATGGTCATAGTTAGGATAAATACTATAAACAAAACATCTTAAGGTTATAAAGTTAAATGAATTTGACATATACATATCACATACTAATTTGAACAGTGAGGTCTTATAAAATAGCCAACATCTATGGGTTCACATTTTTAAGGTGATTCAGTATCGGGTCCCATGTCTTATCAAACTTGTCTCCTCTATCTTCATTATAAAATCTCAATCTTTCCAGATGCAAAGTATTTGACATTGAGAATTCTTTTTGAATATTTTGGGGAAAAAAGAAGTAGAAATATTTTAGAAAAAAAATTTAATTATTCTTGGAAAAACTGATCATGGAAAATAGTTCCAAAACTTTTTAGAAAAATGTTGGAATATTTTGGAAAAAAGTTTGAATATCTTAGAAAAAAAAAGTGGAATATTTCAAGAGAAAAGTTGGAAGAGAAGTGAGAATATTTTAGGATGTGTTGGAATATTTCAGTAAAAAAAGTAAGAATATTTTAAAGGTATACACCACCGTTTGTTGAAATAGGGCTTATCACGGTCTCCCAGGCAGATATTGATTTGGGACTATATTGGGTGGAAGCATAGCCGAAGCACTTCCACCCAACATAGTCCCATGTCAATATCTGCCTAGGAAATCGTCTAGTCTTAATATGCATTGCTATTTGTACTCGTCGTGAATACACAGTTGTGAATTAGGTTTTTTTTTTTTTTTTTTGGGTCACTTTTACTCACAACATGCTAACCGGCAACATAGGATTCCATTCACTACGCTAAGCTAACTAGCGGCGGCCCTGCCGGTGTTCCACCAGACTAAAAGAATGCATGCACTGAAACAAAAAAAGCGTTGGCCCACCTATCTACAGTTAGGGGAGACCGTGGTAATCCCTACGGTGGCATATTCCTTTAAGAAAAAAGATGGAATATATTGTGATACGAGACTACATATCGTCCAGGGCTGCAACCAACAAGGCTGTCAACAACTGTGTTGTCAACTATAATGAAATAGACAAATGGAAATCTGCCAACCATGATGCTATCTACCCGTCACCCATAACCTGGCTGGAAAACATTAATTGGACATTGAGAGCCAAGACAAGAGGTCATTTTTAAAACAATTGGAACTAGACAAAGGGCTGCTTTTGTGGGCTTTTTGGTGTATTTAAAACCCATCTTGGACAATCATAATTGGTGCTGTACCTTCTCCTCACCAGACAAGGTGTTTTCCAGCATGGTGTCTACCAGCAACATCATGTCTTCCACCTTCAATGCTTCTCCAGCATTATGGCCACCGTCAGGAGGCTGCCAGGGCATCAGTCTGCCTTTCAGTTCACACAAACCCCTTTGAAGATCCTGCACACACAAAGCAATTTTTACACAGTTGTAGAAGTGGAGAGAACAGGTTTCAGCAGTCTGATCAGTGATAACCTACACAAAGCTCCCTCATGTTTCCCCATCAACGCCTGTGGTGGGTGTTTACCTTCAAGAGGTGGAGCTGCTGGGCCCAGTCCTCCATTGTGGGGAGCAGAGTCTGAAACTCAGCCAGCTCCAAACCAACAGAGGGTTTCTGTCGGTGCAGGCGCAATGGAGCGTTGGGATTGTTCACAACGGCATTGATCTCATCCAACAGCTGGAACAAATCAGGAAAAAAGTAATGTTTAAAGGGTAACTTAAAGTTTCTACTTTCAACCTGGACCCTATTGTTTCCATGTTTTGGTGTCTAAGCAACTAATGGAAGAAAAACAGGGCAAATGTCCACCATCAGTTTTCTGATATAGACCTGTAGGGTCTATCTTTGTTTTGTTATAGAGTAAAATCCTCTTTGTTTGGCGATAATGATTTTGAGGCAGTCTAATGTTAACATAGACACACAAACATGGTAAAATAGAGTCCATGTTGAAGAAAAGAAAAGAAAAAAATATATAAAAATAGTAGTTTCCCTTTGAGATTTCAGGAAACAATAACGTATTCAGACAGTATGCTTACATGGCGATAGTTGGCACACAAAGCAATGTCCTCGCTGCTCTCAGCCGTGTTGTCTTTTTTAGGTAAGCTGCGAAGACAGTTGGTCCTGTAGATAAGTGCTGTGCTTCTGATTAGTTCAATAATACCCGGGTACGGGTATAGACTTGGTCGGCATTACTGGGAACGCCCACTTAAAAAAAACACAACAACTTAATTTTCATTTTTGCTATGGGAGAAAACAAACCATTCTAATTAATGAGTGTAGACCATGTTACAGAATTATCTTTCATCTTTGTCATATTTGCGGTTGGGTTTTTTGCTTGGTACAATGCCGAAAAGTTGCTGTTTGGCATTCTGTGCCTCCAATAAGTTCAAATATTCGGATTATGTACTGCTGAACTGACAGAGGTGTTAATTGATCTAACGTCGCCGCTACAGTCCAAACTGTTACAGTTACAAGGATTTTATTAATTTAACATGCTAACACATACTGGTCTTTAATTTAGCTTTAATGAACGTGGGATAACAATAGACTGTTCGATGACTTCGGGATAACGTTACTCATAATACAGTCAGATTGAATCATCTCATCATATAAGATATGATGGATCTTGAATCAGCCTGAAGGGGTTGTATTACAACGGAACACAGATGATTGCTTTTAAATATCATGGACGCGCAAGTTGAAAATACAGAAAATACTTTGGATAAAGAACAACGATGGTGAAAAGTAAGAACAGGGACTTATTAGCTTGGACCAACGACGAGGTGGAATTGGAGTTTCAAACCAAAGCGGGGCAGCTTGGAAAAACCGGAGTAGTGTGGACACGAGGCGTAAAAGTAGCAAAAATATATTTGTTTTCAAACCAAAATGTAGTATACTGATGAAGCCCGATATGACAGCACACGCACACACCTTGTCCTCAGTTCTCGCTTCAGGTGCTCCACCTCCCTCTTGAGATCTTCTATTTGAGCTGCGCTTGCCTTCTGCTGTTCCTGGTATGCATTGGAAGAAATGTGAGAGCATGACCTTCTGCTTTAGAGAGAAAATACTGTGAAAATGAGTCAACATTTGTCAGGTTACCTTGAGGATGGCTCTGAGAGATGGAGTAACATTCTTGATTTTTGTCTGATGAGCCACGTGAGATCCTCCTGGTTCTCCTTTGACAGATCTGGGGGTTAAAATAAACAGCTTAGTTTTGTCTCCAGTATGAATAGACACTTCTCACATCTGTACTAGCAAAAAGGTGGAAAAAGCGACCAAGACTTTTTTTTTTTTTTAAGTCAAAAATGTTCCGTTAGTTTTTGTCTCTTCAATTAATCGCCTCACTACTTTTATAATTGATTAATCGGTTTAAAAATCAAACCCCAACCCCGACAAAAATGTCGAAAAAACATCACACCAGCTTTGCCAAAAGGCGGCAATGACATCGGCGAAACGAAAATAACGACAAAAACAGAAGAGAAGCAACAAAAACATTGGGGGAAAAAAAAAAAATTTAGAAAAAAGCGCTAAAAACGGCAAAAAAATTGAAAAAAAGCTACCAAAATTGCCCAAAAAAACAAACAAACACGTTGAAAAAGCGTCAAAAACCTTGCTTAATTAGTTTGTCTTTTCATTTCCAGCTTCTTAATGAATATGTAATTTTTTCCACTTCCCTGTGACAGTAAAACAACTAATCCATTCATCCAGAAAGTACTACTACAGATTAATCAAACAACAAAAACAGCTGATTGCAGCCCTAATCAACAGGAGGCTGCGGTGCATCCGTCGGGTTCTTACTGCTGCTCTGCTGGGGGGTTCTGCCGGCTCGCTGTGTTGCAGACGTGCTGGAGGGCGTGACCCTGGCGAGCCAATCGTTGCTCTTCTTCTTTGACGGTGAAATACAGCTTCTTCTGAAGCTGAGCGACTTCCTCCCTCTGTTCAGACAGCTTCTGCTCCAGGACCTGACACCGCTCCTACACACCACAGATGAAAAAGAGCACTGGAAACGCAAAAAATAACGGAAACAAGTGCAGCAAAAGACGGCGAAATCGTGAAAAGAAAAAAGCATTGAAAAAAGGATGATAAAATCACTAAAACGCATCAAAAAACCGCAAATATCTAATCGAAAAAAGGAAACTAATACGTTAGAAGCGTTATATACGTTCATTAATATGATTCTTTTTTATACAAAAAATAAAAAGAGTTAAACTATGATTGCAGCTAGTTAAATGTGAATATTTACTGTGATAAAGTGTGCGTGCAGTGTGTTGACGTGCCTGTGCTTCCTGGTTCTCCCTCTGCAGCTGTTGTGTGTGGCTGTGCTGTTGGACAGCCTTGGCGAGGTAGCGGTCCTCCAGGTCCTGGACTCTGATCCTCACCACGGCCAGCAGCGCCTCCAGCTCAGCGGCCCGCTCACACTGCTGAGCTGCTTCAAGAGTGTGTTTGTGAGCTTCCTCTCTACACACACACACAGAGACAGACACACAGAGACAGACACATAGAGAAACACACAGAGAGAGAGAGAGAGAGAGAGACACACACACACACATAGAGACACACTCACACAGAAACACACAGAGACAGATACACACACACACTTACTAGAGATAAATGTTTGACAAAGCTTTAGACAGTATTTTCTAAAGTTGTTGTTTTTTTCCTTAGTTTTTGTTGCTTTTTTCAACATTTTGTCCCTTTTTTTTTTTTTTTTTTTTACATTTGTCGCTTTTCAGACGTTTTAGTCGCTATTTGATGGTTTTTGCCGCTTTTTTTCAAAAGGTTGTGACACTTTTTTTTGCTAATTTCTGACTTGTGATGTAACATGGCGGTAATTTTCACATGACAGTCTTTTTATACAGCATTTTGGGCGTTGTCAGTTGGACACATATCTTCCATCTAAAAAGGTGTCTTCAAACTAATTATATTTTGAATTCATCCCTTATTTCCCATTGCCACTTTCTTAATAGTGCCTAGGTCTCAGAGACCAAGATAGATCATGGTCTACATGGAGGTGGGTGGCGCAGGATGTGCAGAAAAATCGCAATTAGATCTAGAGCTGAGCAACATATCGATATTATATTGATATCGTGATATGAGACTAGATATCGTCTTAGATTTTAGATATCGTAATATGGCATGAGTGTTGTCTTTTCCTGGTTTTAAAGGCTGCATTACAGTAAATTTGTGTCATTTTCTGAACTTACCAGACTGTTGTAACTGTTTTATTATTTGTTTTTTACCCACTTAGTCATTATATCCACATTACTGATGATTATTTATCAAAAAAATAAAATTTTGTAAATATTTTATGAAAGCACCAATAGTCAACACTACAATATCGTTGCGGTATCGATAAAAGGTATTTGGTCAAACAGATTGCTATATTTGATTTTCTCCATATCGCCCAGCCCTAATTAGACCCCCCCCCCAAATTAATCAGCCGTAATTAATTCCTTTACAGACATCACAAGACTAAACTAAAGACTGTACTTTCCTCCTACAATAGCCTTATAGTATTTTTCTGCACTCAGTGATTGTTCTCTCCGGGAAACGTTGTGCAGAAACATGAGCACAACAGTCAGCTGGTTCCAGCCTCGGGCGGAGAGACTTCTTCTGACGGACAGCTGTGTCTCTGTCAAATGGTCTGACGAGCTGAGATGACAGGAGGACAGGTGGTGGATGCACGCTGCAGATACATTATTAAAGTAGTAACGGACACTGCAGGCACGCGTACGCCGTGAAAGACCCGGTGTCACTTCCATCTCACGACTAATCGCCCTGCCTCGGCCTCGAATGAGACCGTGGACCCCTTTTTGTTCGGTTGTTGGATGAGACTATGGAGCAGCCCTGATGTTGAAATCAGATTCTGCTTTTAATTGGCACCGCTGTCTGACTGGAAAAATCTCAAAATGACGCTGAGTCGTAAAACTTTGACCAGTTATTTGGGGCTACTTAAAAAACGGCTAATCTGCTAGGACAAAGACCTAAATTTATAAAGGATACGATCATGGACAGTTGTGAGACAATGGGCAATTATTATGCATCTGCTTGTAGTCATTTTGCATCTAATTTTGTTGTTTCACGTGTCTTTGTGGTTGTTTTGTGTCTCTTTGTACTCAGGTTGTAGTCGTTCTGTACGTTTCAGTGATCCGTCTGTGGGTTTGATTGTAAGACTCACTTGAGTTGGTTGTTGGACTTGACGAGCTCCTGGATCAGAGCCTGTCTTCTCTCCGAGTCTGTGAGCATCGTCTTTAGGGTCCTCCTGATCTCATTGGTCGACTTCCTGTCCAGCAGAATCAGATCTAAGGACACACGGAGAGTCAGAGGCATCCTGTCCTTACACAGAGACAAAAATACACAACTAAAGGAGCAACTTTCAAACAGCGTACATGTTTCCTTCTTGTCTTTTGGTCGACACGCTCAAACAGACTCAGAGTCCACAGACTTCTTACTTTTGTCACGTTTATTTCCCTTTCTCATTTACGTTTTTCTTCCTTTCCACTAAGAAACTAGTGCGTAGATGGCGTAGTAAAACAACTTCAGTCACTTAGCGGTACTCAGAGGTCAACAAATAAGAACAAAGATTGACAGCTCAACACAGTGCAACTAGTTCGGATGTTATAATGAGGCTAGTTTTGCTCTCAATAACAGTGTATATCTATGCATAATTCATCTAAATTAAAGTTAATATCAAAAATCACATTTAGGCGAACATGCTTGCAAACTTTTATTTTTTCCACAACTTCTTCTTTCCACAACAAACAAAATACAATTGTATTTTCTACACAATAAAAAAGGACGGACTCTTACCTGAAAGATTCTTGTTCTCTACAGGATCTGCAAAGCACACGGGCTTAAAACCGTGGTGCTGCAGAAGTTTATTCACATTGTCCCATTCTACCTGCTGTTCCTGCAACATGCACACAGAAACACACACTCAATAAGCAGACAACCATCACAGAACAACATAAGCAACTGCTGAACAGGTCTAAGCTCTACCTTGAACTGCCTGGAAGTCCACACATAAACATAAGAAGTCTTATTTCTGGACTGTACAAAAGATGGTGTCCTGTTGTCCATCTTTCAAAATGAAAAGTCCTAGGCTGAAGCAGAGCGAGCACTCATCGCTGGAATTATTACCTGAGTAACCACAGATCAGGTTTCTGCACATTCAGGCTTCAGCTACTTCCTGAAACACGATCTGTCTACACGCGCCACTATAGCCTCTGATGCTAAATAATAATAATAATAATTTAGCTAATGTTGACTTACCTGTTCCATAGTTTCTCACACTGCAGGAAATAAAACAGAAAGCAACACGTTAGCTATAGTTCAGAGAGCTGTAGTGAGATCTGACTACGCTACGGTTTTCCCGAGCCGAACTCCATTTAAAAATCAGTCAATTGAACGTAGCTGGGCTCTTGGTAGCAACTCATACCTCCAAATTAGAAAAAACAAAAACAATTTAGGAGTCTTGAGGTTATTCTGGTAAATACGGCACTGATGTAACCAGCCAAGCGAGCCTTTTATTACATAAAACAGCATTCATTGTCAGGCTCTATTCTAACGAAAAGCAATGACAGCTAGATTTGAAACAAGCGCTCTATTAATGCAAGTTGAGTAATTTGCATTACAGCTATATAGCTAAGTTAACACTTTCAACTGTAATTTAGTTAGCTTCTGCAGCTAGCGTTACCATCAACGTTACTAACTTCAGATAGTTACTCTATCTGGAGTTAATAACGTTAGCTAGTTCAGTTAGCTTATGCAGCTAACGTTACCGCTTCATATTAGCTGTGTATTTACTGTTAGCTTGCGGACTTTGAGAAGTCATCAAATAGCTACTACCGGTACTTTAGATAAGTAACCAACTGTCAGTGCTGCTGTTACCAGCTGCCGAGTGTCTTCCAGAAGATGGTTTAACCATTAACTGGATAAAAGGGTAAGTTTTTACCTGTTTGAGTAGCTATTTACTGACGATACACGTCTTCCGCCATTTCAAACAAGGGCGCTGTGAACTAAACCAATAGAGAAGCGAAGTCCCTCCCCTTCCGGTGGACCGCGATAGGGCCATAGAAATGATAAATACATTGTTTAATAAGTTGAGATGTAATATTTTATTTAACTGCTACTTTATAAACAAAATGCTGGTAAGTTTTTGCAGAACAAATGTTATGGCACTTTTGTTCATATGGCAGAACATAAAAAAAAATTGCACTATATACACTACTTTTAATTCATTATTTCATTTTGCGATGAATCGCGATTAATCAGGGAAATTATGCGATTAATCGCAATTAAAAATGTTAATTGCTGCCCAGCTAAAATATATATATATATGTCCATGTATATATTTTTTATTATTGTGCTTGTATTGTGTTATCTATTTATTTATTTTGTATTATCTTTTTGTGCAGCACTTTGGAAACCTTGTGTTTGTTAAAACCGTGCTATATAAATAAAGTGGATTGGATATATATATATATATATATATATATATATATATATATATATATATATATATATATATATATATATAGTAGACCTTAGTGGTCCCCTAATACTGTATCTGAAGTCTCTTTTATATAGACCTTAGTGGTCCCCTAATACTGTATCTGAAGTCTCTTTTATATTAGTGGTCCCTAATACTGTATCTGAAGTATATAGACCTTAGTGGTCCCCTAATACTGTATTTGAAGTTTTTTTATATAGACCTTAGTAATACTGTATCTGAAGTATATAGACCTTAGTGGTCCCTAATACTGTATCTGAAGTCTCTTTTATATAGACCTTAGTGGTCCCCTAATACTGTATCTGAAGTGTCTTTTATATAGACCTTAGTGGTCCCCTAATACTGTATCTGAAGTCTCTTTTATATAGACCTTAGTGGTCCCCTAATACTGTATCTGAAGTCTATTTCCCTAAATTCAGTCTTGGTGCAGAATTACAGCCACTAGAGCCAGTTCCACAATGAGCTTTCCTTATAATGTGCCATTTCTGAGTCTTTAGCTTTTGTGGAGGGGGGTGGGGGTGGGTGGGGTCAAGGTGGAGGATGGCGGTGGGGCCTTGACCAACTGCCACTTTGTTTGTTTGAAAGCCATGATGTCTCTCACTCATGGATGGGCCAAATTCTCTGGGTGGGCAAAGCCTTGCATTACATCCCCTATCCTTATTTCATTTACTGCAACTCCAGTTGTTTAACCAAAGCTCTTAACTTCCTTCTCTTAGCAAGGTTGTAACAGTATGTAGCCCTTATGACACTTCCACTACACTCCACTTCAAAACACTTCATGGTCCTGAATCTGCTCAGTCCATCGCACTGCCATTGCATATACATTGCATATAACTCCACTTTGAGCACACTTAGGAAATTCGAGGTTCTCTTACAGGCTTGGACATTCCACCCCTGAACAACAAAAGCTGCTCCTGTAGCACCTGTTTCTGGATCCTTTAAACCATCAGTAAAAATGAATATGTGTTCGTGATATCTGTCTATTATATGCCAATGGAATTCACGCACCAAATCTAATTCAGGATTATCTGACTTAATTCCAAGTATCTTGAAATCTCTTCGGGACCTCCAATAGCCACAGAGGAACTGATATATATATATATTTTTTTTTTAATAGTTGTGAATGTATGCCATTCTGATCCACACTCCAGTTCAGAAGGTGGCGATAATGCACACCAAAAGTTTACCAACCGCCAGAAACGTCAGTAGAAGAAGAAGAATACGGAGTAGCGGAAGTTTTGTTTGTGTTTCCGGGTGCCAGAACTTGAATTGTTCGCGTTTTACCCATGGATGTATTAAGAGAATATACCTGGAGATGAGGACGAGGGAGTAAAACGCTTCACTGTTTACTTTTCTGAAGAAAGAAACATCACCAACTGGTGGATGTGGGTTTAAAACACGAAACGAAGCTACTGAGAGCCGGTCTGTTTTCTTTCTCCGACCGGAAACGCGGTGGTACAGGGAGTCCGTGCGCTAAGCTAACGTTAGCCGCAGCTAGCTCCTGCACTCGCGTGTTAAGTTGCGTATTTTACCCAAATGCAGGCGGAGGAGAGGCCCTTCAACATGAACTCTGAGTGGAAGCCGTCGGCGGAACAGCGGAAAGGTGGGAGACTGTTACAAACTATTTAATATTCTTCATTGAAACTATGTCAAATCACCGTTCCGTTGTTAGCATTAATGCTGCGTTCTGTTATTTATCCGAGGCGGAGTTCCGACTAGAAAGTCAGACGTTGCCTAGCAACATGCCCCCTTTCCTCGGACGACAACAACAATACAACGCAGCATAAGTCACTGAATCAACATCGAACTCCGATGTAGATTCTACATCATTTTGCACCCTGTTTTAATATTGAAACAACGTTGACATCCAGTCCATAGATTAACAATGGTATTTTATTTTTTTTTAGGAATATCAAATATCAATGTTACAAGTGCTAAAGTAAGGATCAATGTGATTTCAATGCAATTTCAATCGTTATTAAGCAATAAAGTGATTGCTAGGCATACGAAAATGTAATGCCCTGAATGAAATAGCCTTTAATGAATATCCTTCTTTATCTACAGCCAGGATGGATGGAACTCTAGCCTAAAACACTGACGACACTAAAGAAATCATTTTATTAGCCTCTTATTTCATTATTTGTCCTCTTTAGAATATTTACAGTTCATGGTCCTCTGACGTCTGGTTGTCGTCCAGTCCTTCTTGCTCAGGCTGGCACAGCCGGTGCAAAAGTGAATTGGGTGACGGCGGCTGTCCCCCATCTGCAGTGTAAGAGCATCTAAAACTGAAAATGCAAGCACAATGTAAAAATGTGCCTTTTAAGTTAACCAGAACACCAACATATATGCACACTTGGATGTTTAAATGATCTGATTTTGTAGCCTATCATGCTTTCATTTAAAGCACTTTTCAAAAAACACACACACACACACACGAAAGAAGGTTACCCTTTTACTTGCTTCAGTCCTGCAGGTGATCTCTTTCTTTTGCGAGTTTTCAAGATACCAGAAATCCCAACGGAAAGAGCATTTGCTGGCGGTGACTGTCGTTTATTATATGTATGTATGGATGTGTGTGTACACGCCCCTATGTTAAATTCCCATAGGGGCAGGAACATTTTTTTAATTAAAGGCCAGTTATTTCATGGATCAGGATACTATGCATCCTGACAAAGTTCCCTTGGCCTTCAGAATTAAAATACCCCCAAAAAAAAAAAAATCATCACATACCCTTCACCATACCTAGAGATAAGCATTTTCATAAGATCATCTATCAATGCAAAACACCATGCCAATCTTTAGGTGTGGTGAAGGGTATGTGATGATATGTGTGTGTGTGTGTGTGTGTGTGGGGGGGGTTCTTTATTCCCCTTGATTCTTTAGGCTAACTATATTAGCTTTAGCCTGGCTGGTAGCAGCTTTCTGCGGGGGGAAATGGCCGGGAGACGTTGTGATTATGTTGCATTAATCAGGTGATTTAGTCCGTATTTGCAGTGAACATAAAACACTGACTACTGTAGCTTCACTGACTACCCATCAAAACTATGACATCACTGTGTCAGCGGCAGCTGCAGCCTACGGTACTTTTCTACACACGGAGAGCCTCACTTCCCATAATGGTAATAATCATGTAAAAGGAGAACGGAGAAAGTTTAGTTTTCAATCAAGTAGCAAAAAAGGATTAGCGTCAAAATCGCAACGTCCTGCGATGTGACTATCGCGCATGCGCCCATCGCGATGTCGATGCTAAAACACAATATCGTTCAGCCCTAATCCCAAGCTCCACAGGGATGTTGAAAGTCTGTCAGACAGGGGCCTCCCCTAGTTCACCCACACTACCTGTTTGGGCTTACCAGGTCCGTCGGGTCTACCAGTTTTCCCCACCCCCTGACTCAACTCAGCTCCGCCCCTCACCCAGAGTATCCAAAACATGCGGCCTCAGATCAGATGATACAATTACAAAATTGACCTTCGACCTAAGGGGCTCTGGTACCAGGCATATTCATGAGCAGAGTCGAGGCCTGCATTTTCAGAATGGAATTGTTTGAGCTATCGGCTCAAAAGTCTGCAAAGAGGCTAGGGCTTAAGCATTGAGTGATGGTCTTTGGGGATCCGCGGTAAAGCGGAGGAATTCATTATAAAGCTGCTTTTTAAACTAACAGTAATGTTTGTTTGTGTTTCAGCTCTACCTTCAGATGTCCAGAAAGTGATTGTTGGTGAAGAACATCTGCAGGTGTGGAGCTGCAGTCTGCACCAGGAGGACACAAAGCCCCCGCGCATTAAAGAGGAGCAGGAGGAACTCCAGATCATTCAGGAGGGAGGGCAGCTTCAAGGGCTGGAGCAGGCCGATACCTCTAAGTTCCCAGTCACTCCAATCCCTGTGAAGCGTGAAGACGATGAAGACCTCTCACAGCTTCATCAAAGACCAACTGAAAAGATGAGAACAGAAGCAGCCACGGACTCGGATGCAGATACACATTTACAACCAGATGCCGATTACAAGACTGGAGACTGTTGTGAACCTGAGACTGATGACAGTAATGATTGGAAGGAAACCGGCGAAACTCAGTCAGGTTTCAACTCTCTGAGTAATGATGTTTCGAGATGTGGTTCCGGTGAGAAACCATTTAGCTGCTCCGAGTGTGGGAAAATATTTGGCAACAATAGAAATCTGAAGAGACACATGAGATCTCATACAGGAGAGAAACCCTTTAGCTGCTCAATATGTAAGAAATCTTTCACACGGGGTGGAAGTTTACAGAAACACATAAGAAGCCACACAGGAGAGAGACCATTTAGCTGCTCCATCTGTAAGAAAACGTTTACAAGGAGTGAAGGTTTACAGAAACACATGATGATACACACAGGAGAGAAACGATTAAGCTGCTCATTCTGTAATAAAGCTTTTATACAAAGTGGAAATTTACAGGCACACATGAGAATCCACAAAGGAGAGAAACCATTCAGCTGCTCGGTCTGTAGGAAAGCTTTTACCGTGAAAGGGAATTTAAAGAAACACATGCGAATCCACACAGGAGAGAAACCATTTAGCTGCTCAGTCTGTAAGAAGGCTTTTACACAGAACGGAAGTTTACAGTCGCACATGAGAATCCACAAAGGATAGAAACCATTCAGCTGCTCTGTCTATAGGAAAGCTTTTACAGTGAGTGGAAATTTACAGAACCACATGGGAATCCACACAGGAAAGAAACCATATAGCAGTGAGGAGTGGACGGAGAGTAGAGAACCTCAGTCAGGTTTAAACACTCTAGAAGAAAAAGAATGAATTCTCTAAAATGAGATGTAATATTCTGTAGGTCCTTAAAAGTCCTTAAAGGTCAAAATCCAATATTTAGAATTTTAGGCTTTCTGACCAGTCTGCAGTCGGTTTTCATTGGTGGTCATTAGGATTGCGTACCTAACTTAGTACTTTTTGGGTACTAACTGAATAAGTACTACTGTAGACCGAATCACGTTAAATCAAATGGTGCAACTTTGGTACCTGAGAGCAATCTCTCCATGGAGAGGAGTTCCATTAATTTTTAATTCAAAACAAAAAGAAATTGTTTCCAATATTCTTTTATGGACATATTAAATATGAGAGGCACCACTGAATAAAATTACATTTTATTGCAGTTTTCTACTATTTTCTTTCAACTAACACAAAATATCTGTGTCTTTCGCGATATATTGCAGCCTTTCACAATGTTTTTAATGTGCCAGTTGATATTGCGATGATGATTATAAAAAGTAAAAGCTACAGTGGTGTGAAAAAGTGTTTGCCCCCTTCCTCATTTCCTGTTCCTTTGCATGTTTGTCACACTTAAGTGTTTCGGAACATCAAACCAATTTAAACAATAGTCAAGGACAACACAAGTAAACACAAAATGCAATTTGTAAATGAAGGTGTTTATTATTAAAGGTGAAAAAATCCAAACCATCATGGCCCTGTGTGAAAAAGTGATTGCCCCCTAAACCTAATAACTGGTTGGGCCACCCTTAGCAGCAACAACTGCAACCAAGCGTTTGCGATAATGTGCAATGAGGCTTTTACAGCGTCCTGGAGGAATTTTGGCCCATTCATCTTTGCAGAATTGTCCTAATTCAGTTACATTAGAGGGTTTTCGAGCATGAACGGCCTTTTTAAGGTCATACCACAACATCTCAATAGGATTCAGGTCAGGACTTTGGCTAGGCCATTCCAAAGTCTTCATTTTGTTTTTCTTCAGCCATTCGGTGGTGGACTTGCTGGTGTGTTTAGGATCATTGTCCTGCTGCAGAACCCAAGTTCGTTTCAGCTTGAGTACACGAACAGATGGTCGGACATTCTCCTTCAGGATCTCTTGGTAGACAGCAGAATTCATAGTTCCTTTTATCACGGCAAGTCTTCCAGGTCCTGAAGCAGCAAAACAGCCCCAGACCATCACACTACCACCACCATATTTTACTGTTGGTATAATGTTCTTTTATGAAATGCAGTGTTCCTTCTACGCCAGATATACTTGGACACACACCTTCCAAAGAGTTCCACTTTTGTCTCATCGGTCCACAGAATGTTGTCCCAAAAGTCTTGGGGATCATCAAGATGTGTTGTGGAGAAATTGAGACGAGCTTTGATGTTCTTTTTGCTCAGCAGTGGTTTTCTCCTTGGAACTCTGCCATGCAGGCCATTTTTGCCCAGTCTTTTCCTGATGGTGGAGGCATGAACGCTGACCTTAACTGAGGCAAGTGAGGCCTGCAGTTCTTTGGACGTTGTTGTGGGGTCTTTTGTGACCTCTTGGATGAGTCGTCGCTGCGCTCTTGGGGTAATTTTGGGTGGCCGGCCACTCCTGGGAAGGTTCACCACTGTTCCATGTCTTCGCCATTTGTGGATAATGGCTCTCACTGTGGTTCGCTGGATTCCCAAAGCTTTGGAAATGGCTTTATAACCCTTTCCAGACTGATAGATCTCAATTACTTTCTTTCTCAATTGTTCCTGAATTTCTTTGGGTCTCGGCATGATGTGTAGCTTTTAAGGATCTTCTGGTGGACCTTACTGTGTCAAGCAGCTCCTATTTAAGTGATGCCTTGATTGTGAACAGGTGTGGCAATAATCAGGCCTGGGTGTGGCTAGAGAAATTGAACTCAGGTGTGGACAACCACAGTTATAGTATGTTTTAACAAGGGGGGCAATCACTTTTTCACACAGGGCCATGATGGTTTGGATTTTTTTTCACCTTTAATAATAAACACCTTCATTTACAAATTGCATTTTGTGTTTACTTGTGTTGTCCTTGACTATTGTTTAAATTGGTTTGATGTTCCGAAACACTTAAGTGTGACAAACATGCAAAGGAACAGGAAATGAGGAAGGGGGCAAACACTTTTTCACACCACTGTATGTTGTGAAGCCCTAGTGCGGACGGGGCAAAATGACGTTGCCTGGGCACTTTGTTTCAGTCCAGGTAATGCCGGTAAAGTGGTTGCAAGTGCGCTTACACATACACCAAGCATTCTTGGTGCCGTTAATGTTACATGAGAATTATTATTTATTACACTTCCGCTTTGACAGACGGCCACAGCAGTGTCCTGTCCGCCGTGGTGACTGACAGGCAACTTTATTTCTAGGGGTGGAAATCTCTTGGCACCTCACAATTCAATTCTATCCCGATTTAGAGGCCAACGATTCCATTCTAAACCAATTATCAATGCATTTCGATGCAACTACTTTTCCAATGCGTGATTTAAAAAAATATACATATAAATCTGTGTTTCTTAAATTTTGACATATACAGCATTTGTCACACCCAAGTTTTAATGAAATTTTGTTTTGTCTACTGAGGCTTTTATTTTGTAGTCATTCCGTGCTTAAGCCTTAAACATGCTTGTGAAAGTCACCTTCTCTCACAGTGATCTTCCATGTCATGTTTAAAGGTGGAGAATTGGCTTCTGAGAACATGAAACATGAGGTGGTCACAAGTAATGTGATGAAGTAGATCAACAGCCTTGTGTGTTTTGCCTAATTATTTTATGCACGTCTTATTAGATCATGTGTATGTACTCTCAAACCCCAAATTGTTCATACCCCTGGAAAATTCTGACTTAAAGTTACTTTTAAGTTTGTTTTTTTCTTGATTAGAAATGACACAGGTGTCTCCCAGAAGATAAGACGATGCACAAGAGGCATCATTGTGGAAAAATTCTTACTCATCTTTCCCAAAGATCTGTACCATTCCAAATAGTTCAAGCTGTTCTAAAGTATCCTAATTACTCTGATTCATTGGGAACAGCTGTTTTAATCAACTCATCAGGTACATGTTTTCAAATAATGTGTGGTATAATTTATTCAGTCAGTTCCCTGAATCTTTTTTTTTTCTTCCTGTTGTGCCCTACATATAAACCACATATCAATATCCTGTCTTTTTGTATTTGTACTTGGAAAAACAATAAATAAATCTGTAAAAGATTGTGGCGAGTGGGACCTTTGGACCCAAGGAAGACACCGGCGACGGGGAATTTCACCCCGAGAATAGGATTTGACTAGCTTGATGGATAAACCGCCAAAATACAGAAAGCACACATGTTTGAGTTATGCATGAAGACACTTTTGTCACTTTTCCCAAAGTTCTTTGTCGACTTATTTGGACATTTTTGTTGTTTTGGCCAAGTTTTTGAAGCTTTCTCCGACATTTGTTGTCACTTTTTGACTAAGTTCTTTCTCACTTTTTACAGTGTTTTTTTCCTATATTTCTTTTTTTCAGTTTTCTTCAATTTTTTTCTTTCTTAAAATGCTATGAAATTTAATAAAACACCCAAATTCAATGAAAATAGTGAACTGATTGGTTATTTAACTTGTAAGGAGCGTCGTATGGAACCAACCACGTTATCTTTTTTTATTTGGTTAAAGGAAACCCAAATTTCTGATTTAGATACTTTTTGAAAATGAAAAATCTAATTTGACCCCTAGGACAACGGGCGGGTTAAAAAAAACTTTTTAACTTTGTTTTAATCACATATGGTAAATTGTATTTTTTTTGTACACAAGCTCTCTTAGAAATTGTGTTTCAGCTGATAGCAGGGAATAATCAGACGGCTTTAGTTCGGTGATATATAAATAAATCTTTTCATTGAAATGATTCTTAAAAGTGGATTAAAAAAATAAAAAAGGATAATAAATTCCTAATTTCCTCCTCACCAGCTGTAACTTTAGTCCCGGCTTCCATAATGAACCAACTGGCTTGTGATTCGGGTCCCCCACAGTGGGTGGAACTTGTCATAAAGTCAATAATAAGGCCCATCCATATAGAGGAAAGATATGATTGGTCTATTTGACCAATTGAAAACATGCCTCACTGTCTCAAGACTCCCACATTCCCATAAATAAGACACATATTTTCCTACAATGCACAAATATTTAACCCACAGTACCCCAACCTTAATAGTAATTGTAATTTATGTAATTAAACAGGGACAGTGCACAAAAAAACATTAATTGATGTCTTGTGCCAGGTTGTAGCAAATTGCTAATTTCCACCCATAGTCCCTGTATTAACAGTTCAACATATACAATACAGATAAGTGAAGTCATAAAAATCTACAGACATTATTGCCCCCATCCTACCCCAGAAACCCACAGCACATTGATTTACTAGTGGGAGCAAGTCTGAAAATGAGTTGGTGCATGAAATGAGCCCTGTAGGAAGGGTATTCCACTGATTTATAGCCAAAAAGGAGAATGATGTCCTCCCAAATTCAGCTTTGCATTATGGGAGACTACATGCTTGTTACTAACCTAGCTCTGGGGAGTCATTCCCCAGAGTCCCAGCATGTTTCCTTGGATTATTCCTATTTTTTGTCACTTTTTTAAATTCTATTTAAGTCCAAAAAAAAAATTAATAAATTTCTTTGTCACCTTTTCCAGTGTTTTTGAGGTTTTTTTTTCACTTTTTTTTATGTTTTAGTCAATTTCTTTTTCACCTTTTCCAGTGTTTTTGAGTTTTTTTTAAAAACTTTTTTATGTTTTAGTCAATTTCTTTTTCACCTTTTCCAGTGTTTTTGATGTTTTTTGTCACTTTTTCCAATTTTTTGTGTCACTTTTTCAGCGTTTAAAAAAAAAGATTTTGTTGTTTTTTTCCTGCTTTTTGTTTTTTTTCATTTCAACATTTGTCACTTTTTTCAACGTTCTTTTCTAATATAGAACGTTTTTGTAAACCGCTCAAATTTGAACCCGAGGACAACACAAGGGTTAAGACTTTTTAAGACACTGCAGAAACCCTAGTAAAATAAGTCACCTTTTGTGGGGCATCCCTTGAAAAGATCAAGAAAGGTCACTAAAATTACTTAAGTCTCAAAAAATATAATTAAATTAATAACAACAACCTAAATTAACATACCAAAAACTAGCAAAAGTTCAAGGACTTTGGAGTTGTTTTGTAAAAAGTTACATGGACAACATGTATTTTCCAAAGCATTTATTGACTAAATGAATAAAGCAAAAGTAAAAAATGTAATTGCACTAAAAGCGCTAAGCTATAAGGAGGAAAATGATGTGTGTGTGTGGTTTTAGTACAGACTAATACAAGATGGCAGCTCTGTTAGCACATGGGGAGCTGAGCATGTGATTAAAAGAAGATAGCTGAATTGAAGATGGATGCTTCTTTGTTGAGGCAATTTGGGTTGGCATGGACAGAGGACATTTATTTTTATTTCATGTAGTTTTTATTTATACTCTTTATTGATCCCCTATGGGAAAATTACTATGTACACTCTGCGGTTATTACACACAGGCCTGAAATACACACATGCTCAGGTCCTATACATGCACTAATGGAGATGTCAGTGTGTGTGTGTGTGTGTGGGGGGGCTGCCAGTGCTGGACCAGCATCCTGAGCAGCTGAGGTGGTGAACTGGCATCTCTCCAGCTACCAGTCCACACGCCGTACTTTGGTCCGAACGGTCAATTCAACAAGTCATCCAATCAAAGAGCGGAGGGTTGCCAACTATTAAAGTGTGTATGTCTGGAGGTATAAAGTCAGTCTGTGTACGTTAAGGTACCAGGTTAGGACAGAGGATGTGTTATCGATGTGAAACTAACATCAGCATAGCCTGGATGGCATATCAAACAATATAACCATAACAGGTCTGGTTGGCATTACATCAAATCAATACATTACCAATTACAACAGTTGTTCAGCTTTGCTGTTGGGAGATGCTGAGGCCTAATGATGCAGTTACCACAGAAAGAAATCTTTTTTTTTCTTTTCTTCAGAAACTCTTATCTTTGCTGTTGCAAACCGCAATTTCCCCACTGTGGAACAAATAAAGGTTTTATCTTATCTTACCTTCCTTGAGCTTTTTTTCTTTACATCAAGAGCACCATCTAGGGGGCTCAAAATATAGAAAATTGATCACAAAGCTTCATTTGGCCATCACTCCTCTATGGGGAATGGTGATGTCCCAGTTCTTCACACATGAGGCTGATTTATGGTACGTAAGCGGCCAACACTGTTGTGAGGATTTCTACTGGTATATGTGTTTGTTGAAGTGCATATATTTAAGGAAATAGCAGAGCCAGTATGTGTTTGTGTTATGGAGTGTGTGGTAGAGCGAGTGAAAGAGTGACAGGATTAGCCTCGGAGCAACAGTTGCGGCGAGGATTGAGGAACAAAGTGTCTCCACTGTGCTTACGGACCACAGCAGGGGAGGTTTCCAAGAGGCCTACAGCAACATTAAAGCACACGCGTGCTACATATGACAACAATCTCCCGTATCCTTCATATGAATTGGCTTTGGGGTAGGGGGGTAAAAAAACATCCAAGCCCGGCTAAAGTTTGCAAAAACAAGTCCCCATGTTTCCCAAAAGCATGTGCGAAAATGAAACCAAGGTTGAACTTTTTGGCCATAATTCCAAAAAGACATGTTTGGTGCAGAAACAACACTGCACATCACCCAAAGAACACCATACCCACAGTGAAGCATGGTGGGGGCAGCATTATGCTTTTGGGGCCGTTTTTCCTCATTCAAGGTGGAACAGTTCCAAATACCAGGCAATTTTGGCACAAAACCTTCTGGCTTCCATTAGAAAGCTGAAGATGGAGTTTACCTTTCAGCATGACAAAGACCCAAAGCACACATCCAAATCCACAAAAAGCATGGCTTCACCAAAAGCAGATGAAGGCTTTGGAATGGACCCCAGACCTGAATCCAGTTGAAAATCTGTGGGGGGCTGTGCACAAGAGATGTCCTCGCAATATGGACACATTTGGAGTACTTTTGCAAATAAGAGGGGGCAAATATTGCGTAGGGGTGTGTAGAATTTTTACATCCACTGTATATGGGAAGGTATACAGTACAGCCTTTACAAAGAATATCCATTTCCAAGTGTGTACGCTCCAGTTTTGGAGGAATTACTTGCACACGTGCATTAAAAAAAAAGTGTTTTCCAGAGTATGAATGATAATGAATGTATGAATTTAGCCTCATAGCTTAGCTTTACTATACCCAACTGCAATAACTGCAGCCCTCTTACTTATGTATGTAAACATGAAATGACACATATTGTTGAAATCCAACATTTTATTTAGAAATAAAAACAAATTCAACAAAAATCATATTTAACCCCGTCAAATTTAAAAATCAACACTTTTGACGGATGTTTTTAACTTTTTTTTTTTTTTTTACACTTTTTCAGTTTTACAGTTATTTTTGGAATTTATGGTCAATGAACCTCATTTATAGGAAATTATACCTAATGTTTGAGTTAGAAAAGGAGAAATTTAGGAAATATTTAGACTAAAATTAAAGGAAAGTATGTTGATGGATAATCACAGACTGGAATATGTCAACTTTTACTCAATACTATTTCAAAACCACTTCAATTTGTTTTTCCAAATGCTATAAAATTGAATAAGACGCCCCAAAATTAAAGAAAGTAGAGATTTGTTGGGGAGTCAATTATGTTATTTTGGGTAATTCCAGTTGGGTAGTTAAAAAGAAAATGGGTCAATTTGACCCGAGGACAACATGAGGGCTAAGACATATTAAAGCCAAAAATGGTTTTTCTGCTCTATCTCTTTAAATGTTGAATAGATAAATGGATTCCATCCCTGTGTGTGAATTCATGTCTCTCTTTAAAAAAGCATAAATAAATAAATAAGCATTATAAAAGCTTACTTACAGACTGAGCTAGGTCTGCTTTGATTATGGCCAAAATGATATTCACAATTATTTTGATCAATATTGTGATCACGATTAATCATCACGATTATTTGGTTGATTTTAACCAAAACATATTTTATTGGCACATAGGCTATTTAGAACTGCCTTCACATCCATATTGTGCTACTTTCTTCTTATGTCGAAGTAGTATGTTGTACATACATCTGCAACACATGGAAATGAAAATTAGCTATCTGAAATAAATAGCTTGTCACTTTTACTTGTTTTCAACATTAACTGATTAAAAGAGCTAGGGAGAGAGGGGAGTGCGATGGACGTACTCACAGAGTGACGGCTGACTCATTATAAACGGGTCTAGTACGGGTCGAATGGCGGGTCAGCGGAGTTACACACGTCGTGCGTATGAAATGTCTATCGTCACTGCGCTGCATTTTTATGAACTCTGATATTCTGGCCATGGGGACATCTCTGGCCCAGGTCCAGCAGGCGCCGTCTCACACGCTATTACTCTACCAACTGAAGTTAGTTGCATTCAATAACTTCTTCTGTGGTTTTCGCCGTAGCGGCCGCGATATCAGAGTTACCACTGGTACAAATACAGGTTTGCCAAATTTGATCGTGGAAAGTCCGAATCGTAATCGTGATTAAAAATTTGATTAATTGTGCAGCCCTAGGCTGAGAAGTTAAATGGTTTCTCTCCTGTGTGGATTTTCACGTGTCGCTTCGTTTGTCCATTGATGCCAAAAAAATTCCCCACCCCACACTCAGAGCGGCTAAATATTTTCCTCACCAACATTACATCTCGAATCCCAGACAGGGACTTTGTTATTTAGAGAGTTTAAGCCTGACTCAGGTTCTCTGAGGTCTCCTTCCAGTCAGCACTGTCATCGGTTTCAGGTTCAGAGCAGTGTCAAGTCTCGTCGTCAGTATCTGGTTGGAAATGTACATCTGGGTAGGTATTCCTGGCTGGTTCTGGTCCTCCACAGTCCTCTCCATCATCTTCGGTTTCCATCTGACCAAAGCACTTATGTTTTGTGAGCTGACGAGGCCTGCTGAACATTTTGTCACAGATACTGCAGCTGAAAGGGTTCTCTCCTATGTGGGATTGCAAGCGTTTCTGTGGATGTCCACTCCCTAATAAAGCCGTCTTTCCAGTGTGGATTCTCATGTGTCTATTTAAATTTCCACTCACTGTAAAAGCTTTTTTACAGACCGAGCAGCTGAAAGGTTTTTCTCCTGTGTGGGTTCTCATGTGTTCCTGTAGATGTCCACTCTGTTTAAAAGCTTTCTTACAGACGGAGCAGCTAAATGGTCTCTTTCCTGTATGAGATCTCACCCGTTTCTTCTGAAGTCCACTGGTGCCAGATCTTTTACCGCACTCTTGCTTGACAAAGACTTCTCTGGTCTCCTTCCAATCAGCACTGTCATCAGTCTCAGGATCAGAAGAGTGTCCAGTCTCATCATCACTATCTGGTTTTGATTGTGAATCTGAGGTCCTGGCTGGTTCTAGGCCTTCACATCCTTGTCCTTCTCCATCAGCTTCTTTTTTTATCTGTTCAGTTTGTCTTTGATGAAGCTGTGAGAACTGAGGACTCTCTTCATCATATTCACTTTTCACAGGTAAGGGCCTGTATGGGAACTTCTCCAGCCCTTGAAACTGCTCGCGCACTAGACTGGTCCACAGGTCCTCCTGCTCCTCTTTAATGTGTGGGGGGTTTGTGTCCTCCTGGCCCAGACTGGAGCTCCACTCCTGCTGATGTTCTTCACCAACGATCACTATCTGGACATCTGAAGGTAAAGCTGAAACACAAATATACCATGTGCTAATTAGCTATATTTACTCTGAATGGACACCGGTTCATAAAGACATCATCTGCTTTACAACGGGTCCCCCAAAGTCCATCATAGAATACTGAGCACAACTTTCTCCACTGCTGAACGTTTTGTAGAAAAGGCTAGAAGACTAGAGCTAGTACACAGCCATTCTTAACAATGTATGCCTCCAATCTGTAAAAGCTGAATTAGAAGATTACCAAGCTAATATGTAGAAAAAAAAAAAAAAAAAAAAGATGATGAATGTTTGCTACAACAAATGCCTCAGCTCATGCTTGTGTCTCCGTACCTGCCTTGAATACAATTATTCCAGGATCTGACGCTGCTCCTGTCCCACCTGCCCTTCACACAATCTAATTTTCATGACAATTTTAATTTCATCTGGAATTGTCCTTCCTTGGTGAATACTTCCACCCTATGATATGATTTTAGAAGTTGTGTCAACGTATATCAGGTCATATGTTCATAACAATGTTGCAAAATAGGACAAGGTTTTCTTTTTTTATACTGGTTTGACAAATATATCGTCATAGCAGCCAGTCCTACACATCGCCAACATAACAACCGACATGGAGTGTTCAGGTATAAAATGTCGGCACAAGGGTCCAACAGCGGCTACGCTTCCTTCATGGGCTGCGGGTCTTTGGTGTACTGCTTCTACCATGACTGCCTGGTTTGGCAACCACAGTGTACAGCTGAAAGCCCAGATTACATATTGTGAAAAACTCACTTTTGCAGTGCTTGTGTACATTTGGGTATCTGGAGTGCCTAGCTAAACGGTTTCATTTCACTAAACAACAGTTTGGATGCCTTCCAGTCACAAAACCAAGACGGCTCTTGTTAAAGCCTTCAATGACATCCACTTAAACCTAGACAGTGGCAACATTTAATTGTTAGTATTATTGTTTTATTTGATCTCAGTGCTGAATTAGACACAGTCGATAAGATATTGCTAGACTGTTTGAAAAAAAAACTGGGTTGGACTTTCTGGAACAGTACTGAACTGGTTTGAATCCTACTTAATGAACAGTATTTTAAACCGCGAAAGGCTTGAAGTTAAAAGGCAGTACTGAGGTCTGAAGTGAACCAAAAAAAAACCTGTTAGTGCTACACAAAAAAAATACGCAATTACATTGAGGTTGTGTGCGCAGTAGTAGACATTAAATGCCTTGTCTGAGGAAAATTTTGCTTGACCCTGGCTAGCAGCCCCGTTAAGCCAGACATCGTCGGCAACATTATATACTTGTCACCTCAAATCACCTATATGGTTACCAAGGTCCTTTGTCAGCGAATAATGCAGAAGATCATAAAAGGACGCCTCAAATTTACTATTAATTTAATATTTATTTTGGTGACATATCTGAATGAAAGAGAAAACTGATCCATTTTCGGTATATCTATTAGATTATTATTATTATTTATAAAAAATTGACGCCGTTAAAATGGGTTTGCGTTAACGCAGTTTCCTTGATATTTTCTCATTCCTGGTCTGTGGAGTGAGCGCTTACACCTCCGATTGATTTAAAAAGTCACTAGAGGCTCACCTGCAGAGTCAGAGGGGGTGTCATCGACCCTCGGTGTGTCAACGGGTGGGTCATCGGATGTGGCGGCAGGAGGTGACGCCACCGCAGCGTGCTGCCGTTGAATGCTGCGCTTAAATCGGTCAGAATTGCCACTGACCCCTGTGTGACCAAGGTGTAGAGACGGCGCCCAATCAGGGTCGTATTGAAACATTTCATACGCTGGCTTGCCTGAAACAACAAAAACAGAATTTCTGTCACGTAAAAATTGCATTTACATGTATTCATTTGGCAGAGATGCTTAAATCCAAAGCGACTTCCAAGAATAGAATAACTTGAAGCTATTAACAATGAAACTACAGAGCTACAGCAATAGAATAATACGTAAGCTATTAATAACAAAGCATTTTAGCGTTTAAGCTACAACTTCAGCAACAGAATAACATTGAAGGTCCAGTGCAGAGGAGAGTATAGCTAGGAATTACCACTGCATGTGTGTCAATTGACTGATGCTTTCTAGAAATGCAAGGTACAAATTATGTCAGTATTCCACTAACCAAATCTATCCAACAAAATGTAGATGAATTAACAAGGTGAAAAAAACATTAACCCTCCTGTTGTCTTTGGTCCAATTTGACCCATTTTCAAAAAACATTTATATCAGAAATATGTGGGGGGGTTTTTTCCAACCAAATTGCCAGAAATTAACATAGATGGTTCCATGTAACCCTCTTCTCTAGTAAAATGAAGGCCCTGTACACTACTTTCATTGGATTCTGGGTGTTTTATTCAGTTGTAAAGCATATTTCTGCTTTTTAAACTCAAAAATTAGGTTTATTGACCCTGACTTCCGAGAATGAGTGTGAAACTCGTATCAGTTGGTAGTAGTGTGAAAAAAGCGTCAAAAAAACAACTTAAAAAAAAGCCCAGGGGGGAAAAAAATGTTGCAAAAAAGTGTCCATTTCTTTAGCCAGGAGGACAACATAAGGGTGAAGGACAGCTGCATTCCACTCAGGAGAGGCCCTGGTATTGTGCATGCTGACTCACTGAAATAGCTTTCTGGGGCACTTGATGGAAATTAGTTAAGGTTGTCACTCCCCGATGTAAGTCAAGTGCAGATGTAGCCTAAAAGATGCTAACGAGAGACTTCTGTAAAAATGGACCTACTTAACGAAGTTTGTTCACTGCTGGCTACAAGTTAGCAATCAAAACAACAATGGCTGTCACTTGAATGGCTTTTTGAGCTAACGTTAGCAACCAAAGAATCATAGATAGCTAAAACGTTTTTGAAATGCCTGTTAGCTTAGCTACAAGTTAGCGATAAAACACCATCCATTCAAACAATTTGAGTTGAAAGCACATCTTGTTGTCACGTAAGGGCCAAAGTTCGCGTTGCACAGACATTTGCATTTTGTGCTCGTTAAGAGGAACAAAGGCTCTCTAAAACTTGCTTCAACCACTGATATTTTAGCTCAGTGGAAGCTAATAGAGGTAGCTACATCCAGCACCTTATTTAAGTTTTTTTTGTTGTTTTTTCAACCAAATGTACTCGCATATTTGTAACGATCAAGATTAACGTAAAAATTGGCTGGAATTCTCCTTTAAAAAGGGCGCTATGCAGTTTTGGCCATTTCTTCGCCGTTTTCTCGCAGGTTTCTCTCTAGAGCTCCTCCTACGGCTCCGAAATAGATATTTGGCAGCTCCTATATTTACTTGTGTCTGACTGCTCACTCGGTCAATCTGTTTTCCTCTTTCCTCCAACAATGCTTTCCTAAGTTTCTATTTCTTTTTTGACGATAGTGTGAAAAACATGGGAAAAACCCCATTGCTACCTTGTTAGCCGGTTCCTGAATAGGCGTATATGCGCAGTTCCGTGAAGCATTTCATTACATCATGAGACCTGATGACTCCAAGGGAAGAAGCGAGCATCCAAGAAGCGTAGCCCCTATGGCGCCATTTTAATGCAACCAAGCACTCACAACTAGCACAACTATTATATATAACCAGAGGTGGGTAGAGTAGCCAAAAATTTTACTCAAGTAAAAGTACTGTTACTTCAGAATAATATGACTCAAGTAAAAGTAAAAGTAGTCATCCAAATAATTACTTGAGTAAGAGTAAAAAAGTACTTGGTGAAAAAACTACTCAAGTAGTGAGTAACTGTTGAGTACCGTCTGGTTTATTTCTTAACACATCAAGCATCAATCAGACAGACAACAATACAAACTAATCATCTTTAGGCAAATTAGTTCATCCAATCAATAAAATAAATTAAAATTAATTTTTACAAAATAGCTTAAGTGAGAGACTTGTCACATCAAATTTGGATGGATACTGCATGTGCAAAACATACTGTAACCTAAAAGGCAAACATTCACCTCTCCACAGCAAAAACAAAAATTACCGCTTCATGTTTCCTCAGGTTAGATGTTGAGTTGTTGAACGCTGACATGTCCGTTTGTTTTGGTCGAAACTGAAGGCGTCGCATAACGTAGCTGCTGTTTCGTACTTTTCCTAAAAGGTAACCATGCTTTCACTATGAGGCCGGGGGGGTTCCTCCTCGTCTGATTTGCCTTGGCGACGTTTGATTCTGACATCTTTGTTTTGCTACGACTGTAACGCTAACCTGTCCCGCCGCTGAGATCAAGTATGGTCACGTGACTGCACGACGACGTTTGATTGGTGGAACACAGTTACGTGGTAGAGCCTTCAGCGGAAGACTCTCGCTGTCAAAATAAAACATTAAAATGAGACGTACGCTGGGGTAAGAACATGGACGCGTAGAATACCAAAGAGGTAAAAGAAAAGTAACGAGCTCATTGTAGCCTAATGTAGCGGAGTAAGAGTACAGTTTCTTCTTCACAAATCTACTCAAGTACAAGTAAAAGTATAGTGATTTAAAACTACTCCTAGAAGTATAATTTTTCAAAACTTACTCAAGTAAATGTAACGGAGTAAATGTAACTCGTTACTACCCACCTCTGTATATAACGCTGTTACGTTATATAGTATAAATATTATATTTGAGGGTCTTTTTTGTCTCAGCTAGCGGTTAGCCGAATTAGCTATTAGCTTTCCGATGGAGGCTAAGGGCAGACTGTTGATACACGATCCGTCCTGCCTGCACGATCCGTTCTGCGCATGTGCAATATGTTTGCGCATACGCAGATGATATCACGATGAACGCGGATTTACGACACTGCACGATCTGTTCCCATAGACAGTTAAAGAAAGTCCGTTCGCCTCCACCGGAAAGCTAACGTTAGTTTAGCTAACAGCTAATTCGGCTAACCGCCAGCTGAGACAGCATATAAAAGATCTTTTTATATATATTTATATATCAACCCTCAAAAGTTAAAATAACCGTTTAAATATATAACAGCTGTTATGTCAGTTCTACTTTACTTGTGCTCATTTAAAACACAACCGCTCAAAACTTGTCTTTAATATTACTGTAAAGTCTTAATTTAGCTGGAGCTGCTTCTCCCACTGTTTAGTTTGAGTAACGTTATTTTAGGCTGAATCAAGCTGTCAGCTAGCGGTTAGCCCAATTAGCTGTTAGCTATACGTCGTTAGCTTTCCGGTGGAGGCTAACAGCAGACCGCTACTGTGGAACAGATCGTTCAGTGCCGTAAATCCTCCATCATGATTATCATCTGCGCGTGCGCGAACATCTTGCACATGCGCAGAACGGATCGCGTACGGACAGACTTCACTGCTCTCCGTCCAGAACAACGGGGTCTGTTGGTCCATTTCTTTAACTGTCTATGGAAAAAAACCACTCTCGCAACTTTCGGCCGACGGGTGATGCTTGGTAGCATCAAAATGGCGCCATAGGGAACTTCAACTAGAAAAAAAAGTCATATAACCCTTCCTATGACTCCGAAGCTGTCAGAGTTAAGGTAAATTAAGCTAAAAGCGGCATAGTTCCCCTTTAACTGCTACATGAATGAATTAAACGGAACTCTAGTTAACTCTGGCAGCTGAAAATCTATTGACCATGTCATGAAACTGTTGAAAATTGCTAATCGCGATTAGCCGCGATGCTAACGGAGTTAGCAGAGCAAAACGACAACCCCCAGCTTTGACAACAATGCCTTACCTTTGTGAAAGTGCCGTGAGCAAACAAGCATGTCTTTGGAAATATTGTCGAAGGTGATGGTTTTCCTCCGTGCTGCGGCGACCCAAGCCATCCGACGCCTCTTTGTCATTTCGGACACCAGGTCTCCTTGTGTCTTTTTCCAAGTAGGAAAATGGTGAAAACTAATACGATTTATCAGGCGTTTGCCTTGCTGGTCGTGAGACCTATTATAGCAGTTCACAATGCAGCAATACTGAACCATTTTTTCCTGAAATAACCTTAATATTACCAAATAAACAACGTCAATGGTATGCAATTACCTACTGTAAAGTAGCTACCGGACGTTGTCTTCTTCTTGTTGTAGAATTCCGGCAGTGTTCTTCTTCTTCTTCTTCTGTCAATTTCCGGCAGACTAGGCACCGATAGTGCATTGCTGCCTCCCGCTGGTGACAGTCTGTTATCTATTATATGTGATTGTCAATAAAAATGCAGGAAATGGGTTAATCATACAACTTGATTATACAAAGTTTAACGAGCATAGGAAGAAATACATGGACAAAACATGTGCAATGCTTTATTTTTCAAAATAACTTAATATTTCTCTAACTTAGATAACAAAAAACTCTTTGATTAACTCAAATAGAATAGAATAAAATAGAATGTCGTTATTGTCATTATACACAAGTGCAGTACCTGTGCAACAAGACTGAAGCAACCCCTTTACCCCTTTGTCGACATTAAATATAAAAATATAAAATAAAGTAATATACATTATTAAGTCATAAAATAATGTACTGCAGTGCATAATGTATAATTTATAATAATGTCTCACAAGGGAAAATTACAATTTACACACAGGCCTGAATTACACATGCTTTATATATTACATACAGTTGTGGTCAAAAGTGTACATACACTTGTAGAAAATCACAATGTTATGGCTGTCTTGAGTCTTCAATAAGTTCTACAACTCTTATTTTTCTGTGATAGAGTGATCGGAACACATACATGTTTGTCACAAAAAACAGTCATAAAGTTTGGTTCTTTCATAAATTTATTATGGGTCTGCTGAAAATGTCACCAAATCTGCTGGGTCAAAAATATACATACAGCAACAAAATATGTCAATTTTGGTGATGTAGCGAGTTGTGTCAATCAAATTAGCTTCATGTCATGGCCTCTTCACTTCTTCTAAGTGATTCTGATTGACTACAGCTGTTGACTTCTCATGAGCCCATTTAAATAGGGCTCATTTGACCCAGTGATTAGACTCAGCTACAAAAGCTACAATGGGAAAGTCAAAGGAACTCAGTGTGGATCTGAAAAAGCGAATTATTGACTTGAACAAGTCAGGAAGTCACTTGGAGCCATTTCAAAGCAGCTACAGGTCCCAAGAGCAACTGTGCAGACACTTATACGCAAGTATAAAGTGCATGGAACAGTTGTGTCACTGCCACGATCAGGAAGAAAACGCAAGCTATCACATGCTGCCGAGAGGAGATTGGTCAGGATGGTCAAGAGTCAACCAAGAATCACCAAGAAGCAGGTCTGCAAGGATTTGGAAGCTGATGGAACACAGGTGTCAGTCTCCACAGTCAAGCGTGTTTTACATCGCCATAGACTGAGAGGCTGCCGTGCAAGAAAGAAGCCCTTGCTCCAGAAAAGGCACCTTAAGACTCGGCTGAAGTTTGCTGCTGATCACATGGACAAAGATAAAACCTTCTGGAGGAAAGTTCTCTGGTCAGACGAAACAAAAATTGAGCTGTTTGGCCACAGCACCCAGCAATATGTTTGGAGGAGAAAAGGTGAGGCCTTTAATCCCAGGAACACCATGCCTACTGTCAAGCATGGTGGTGGTAGTATTATGCTCTGGGGATGTTTTGCTGCCAGTGGAACTGGTTCTTTGCAGAAAGTAAATGGGATAATGAAGAAGGAGGATTACCTCCAAATTCTGCAGGAAAACTTAAAACCATCAGCCCGAAGGTTGGGTCTTGGGCGCAGTTGGGTGTTCCAACAAGACAATGACCCAAAACACACATCAAAAGTGGTAAAGGAATGGCTAAACCAGGCTAGAATTAAGGTTTTAGAATGGCCTTCCCAAAGTCCTGACTTAAACCCCATTGAGAACATGTGGACAGTGCTAAAGAAACAGGTTCATGCAAGAAAACCATCAAATTTAGCTGAACTGCACCAATTCTGTCAAGAAGAGTGGTCAAACATTCGACCTGAAGCTTGCCAGGACCTTGTGGATGGCTACCAAAAGCGCCTAGTTGCCGTGAAAATGGCCAAGGGACATGTAACCAAATACTAATGTTGCTGTATGTATATTTTTGACCCAGCAGATTTGGTGACATTTTCAGCAGACCCATAATAAATTTATGAAAGAACCAAACTTTATGACTGTTTTTTGTGACAAACATGTATGTGTTCCGATCACTCTATCACAGAAAAATAAGAGTTGTAGAACTTATTGAAGACTCAAGACAGCCATAACATTGTGATTTTCTACAAGTGTATGTACACTTTTGACCACAACTGTATATATATATATATATATATATATATATATCTATCCATTTTGACCTTGGGACTTTTTTTGAAGTCCCAAGGTCAAAATGGAAGACACCTCCTAAGGTAGTCGAGAACGACCGAGCTAAGATCCTGTGGGACTTCAAGATCCAGACTGACAAACTGGTGATGGCTAACCAACCAGACATCGTGTTGATTGACAAACAGCAGAAGAAGGCAGTAGTGATAGATGTGGCGATCCCAAGCGACAGCAACATCAAGAAGAAGGAACACGAGAAGCTTGAGAAATACCAAGGGCTGAAAGAGGAGCTAGAAAAGATGTGGAAAGTAAGAGCAACAGTGGTGCCGGTGGTAATCGGAGCACTGGGGGCTGTGACCCCCAAACTGGGAGAGTGGCTACAGCAGATTCCAGGTAAAACATCAGAGGTCTCTGTCCAGAAGAGTGCAGTCCTAGGAACAGCTAAGATACTGCGCAGAACCCTCAAACTCCCAGGCCTCTGGTAGAGGACCCGAGGTTGAGGATGACACATACCACCCCACAAGGGGTGAGAAGGGATTTTTTTTTTTTTTTTTTTTTTTTTTTTTTTATATATATATATATATATATATATATATATATATATATATATATATATATATATATGATGATGAATAGTTATTCATCATCAAGTTTGGGGTTGAGATTTATTTAATCACTTTACTACTTTCATTTTTGTATCACAATACAGATTTGTTGCTGCAATAAGGTATGTATATTTATGTCATTCAATCACTAATCTTTTTAAGTTTAGGGGGATATACTGTATTTTTTTTTTTTCTAAATTTATATATACCTTTTCACGATAGAGTCTAATGTCCAAAGTTTATGTACCTGCTTACATCGAGTTGTTTCTTACAAATAAATATCTGCAAAGAAAAAAGCAACTCAGTGTTGTCATCCTCATCATCATCCTCCTCCTCATCATCCATGGGGGTTGGAGTTGTTATTGGGGTTGAGGAGCCACCAGGGGGCCCTTTCAGCCAGTGTGGCACTCTTGGGACCTGACCTTGGGGAAAGTTTGGCCATTGTTGTCAATCAGATCCATGCTTTTCCCCTCAATCTTGGCCACTGTAAAAGGTCCCAAGTACTCGGGGTCGAGTTTCCCCCCTATCCTCTGCTGGCTCCTCACATTTCTTCGCCAGACCAGGGCCCCACACTGGTAACTCAACACCCTTCTGTCTCGTCCTTCTCCTGATTCTGTCCTGCTGCTTCTTGGTGTTCTCCACCACAATCCTCTAGCGCTGGATGTCAATGGCCACCTCTTCAGCCAGGAAATCATGTTACACTGCTACGGTAACAATGTTGAACAGAACTATAGAAAAAACTGAAACTCAAAACTATGCCATAGAGGCTACATGTGCGTGTGTGTGTGTGTTGTCATGATTACCAAAGTACACTTCTTTCTGACTCTTCTTCTTCTGAGTCAAGCTGACAGCAGCCGGACAGGTTGGGAAGCCCAAAGTCTGATCTGATGCCAGTGCTTCCTCTTCACCTCAAGCCACCCCCCCCCCCAAACGTTTCATGGCATATGCCTGCGCCCATCTAGTTCTGTAATCACTGATGTATTGATTGTCATTGTCCGTTTTTGACAACTTCTCTTAGGTCCATCCCCACCAATTCAAATGGCGCCTTGGTCTGTTAACAGATAATAATAGGCAACGTTCACATAATGAACAAAATATATTTTAGCTATTATAACTACTCTGTTTGAAATGAAATTCTGGAGTTGATACCGTTACTTGAGTGAACTCTGGTTGGAGTTTGATGGATTTCCCTTTTGGATTGGTATTGGCACTGTGACACCTGAAAAAATGTTAATGTATTAAGTCAATTTATTCCGAATGACAATGACAATGTCCTCAATTTATTCATTAATTGACAATGTCCTCGTCCACGTAAAATAATGCAGCAGTTATATTTCGAACTACATGTACATGACATGCACTTCTTTCACTAATGTTTACTTGTAACTGTTAGGCCATAGCCTACTAATTAAGAATACCTTACCCATCACAGAGAAATTGGACGCTTTCCTTTTTAGTGAAAAACATTGGTGCTTGTCAGCTCCCTCCCCATGAAGCAAGAAAACCTTCAGCTGCTCAATTTCAGTTGTAACCATTTTTTTTTTAAATGATTAATCCATGGATGCTTATTGATCTCTATTCATATCTATGTCATATGTCGTCAGACCATGTGACCCTGATGAAATATGTCACCTGCCCTGCCGAAGTCCACCTGTTCACAGGAGTGATGAAAACTGTTACACTCTCAGTACGTAGAGGTACTGGCTCTGTGCTGACTGAAAATAAGAAAATATGTGTCCAGATTAGTGTGAAGAGATGAGATAACCACCCCAAACAATATTTTGATGTTTGAATCTTTTATTAAGCAGTTAAATATTGAGTTAGTTATTTCTTTTCTTTACAGTAGAATATGATTGTTTTTACGTACGTTATTACAAATGTAACTTGTGCACGCAGTCACAAAGAAATAGAAACATTTCAGAGAAAATGTACCTTAAATTATTTTATTTGCTTTCCGATAAACATATGTTACTATGCCTGAGGTGGTTAGTATGGTCGCCATGTATAAATGTCCATGGGACAGTGACTACAAATAGTAGTCGTAGTCATAGCAGGGCACTGCAGGGTGTTACAGGGTGTAGCGTGGCATAGCATAGCATAGGTGGACGTAGCAGCCTTCAGCAGGGTTCAGTACGACACTGCAGGGCATCGCAGAGCGTAGCAGGGTGTAGCCGGGGGTGCAGCAGGACCACGGCGACAGCTGTAACCAAGATCTTGTTGTTCTAAAACTTCAACCTATTGTTGCGCTAGCAAGGCTGCTTGAGCTGACCTGAAAAGTGGAATTAAAAGAGCTAAGGCGGACCACAAGAGGAGCATAGAGTCCTCCTCTATGTACTCCTGGCAGTGAACCCAAGGAAGGCTGCCGGCCCAGACGGAGTACCTGGCAAGGTGCTCAGGGCGTGCACCAACCAGCTCGCCCTCATCTTTGCCAGGATCTTCAACGTCTCCCTGGCCCAGGCAGTCATCCCGCCCTGCCTTAAATCAGCCACAAGCATCCCAGTACCAAAGACGTCTCCCATCACCAGCCTAAATGATTACCATCCTGTGGCCCTCACCCCGGTAATCATGAAGTGTTTTGAGCAACTTGTTCTCCAACATATCAAGGACTACCTCCCCCCAGACCTGGACCCCTATCAGTTTGCATATCGCGCGGACTGATCCACAGAGGATGCCATCGCTGTAGCCCTCCACTCTGCACTGAGCAACCTGGAGCAGCAGCAGAGCTACGTCCGGATCCTCTTTGTGGATTACAGCTCCGCTTTCAACACAATCATCCCGGACATTCTCATCACCAAACTGGTAACTCTCGGCCTCCCCCCTCTCACATGTGCCTGGATAAAGGACCTTCTCACCAATTGGCCCCAGATGGCGAGACTGGGCCCCCACCTCTCCTCCACTCGTACGTTGAGTACCGGCTCCCCACAGGGCTGTGTGCTGAGCCCCCTCCTGTACCGTCTCTACACCCATGACTGCAGTCCGGCCCACAGCAACAACCTCATCGTCAAGTTTGCTGACGACACCACAGTGGTCGGACTCATCTCAAAGCGTCGACTTCAGGAGGAACAACACCGACCAAGCCCCCCTGTACATCAACGGCATCCTCATTTACGCCTACATCTCCTGGACAGGCAACATCACAGCGGTCATCAAGAAGGCCCAGCAGCGACTACACTTCCTGAGGACCCTCAGGAAGTGTACAACCTGGACTCCAACCTGCGGTGGACCTGGCCTGCTGACGTACTGTATCACAGTGTGGTACGGCAGTTGCACCCTGGCAGACAGGGAGAGACTTCAGAGAGTAGTACAGGTAGCACAGAAGATCATTGGCTGCCCTCTCCCCTCCCTGATGGACATCTACACCTCCCGCTGCCTCAGCAGAGCCGAGAACATTATCAAGGACAGTTCCCACCCCGGCTCTGATCTGTTTGACCTGCTGCCCTCAGGTAGGCGCTACAGGTGCATCAGATACTAACAGACTCAAGAACAGTTTCTTCCCAAAAGCCATAACAACCCTGAACTCACACATGCACTGACTTCTCTCCACACCTTACCCCCGGCCCCCGGACTTTCTTCTTCCCTCCTACTGTCCAATACTGTTATATAATACCTAAAACGACACTGGAATTCTGTGCAATTTCATACAGTGCAATATTTAATATTTAACCATTTCATTACTGTGCACTATTTATTTATTATTTAGTACTTAACCATTTCATTTCACTACAGTGCAATATTTATTTATTTGTTGTTAATACTTAACTACCTTTCACACAATGTGTACACAAAGCTATTTTATACGTATATATAATATGTTGCTCTCAGGATTCCACTCTGCACTCTCTGCACTACCTACTCAAACTTTATATTTTTATATTTTATTTCTTTAAATGCTGTATTTTTATATTTTAGTGTTGACACTGTAAAGGGGGTTGTTTCAATCTCATTGCACAGGTTCTGCACTTGTGTATAATAACAATAAAGGCATTCTATTCTATTCTATTCTCTAACAAGATTGATGTAATGGAGTGGCCAGCCCAATCCCCGGACGTCAATCGCATAGAACAATTGTGGGGTGACATAAAAATGCTGTTTCTGAGGCACAACTCAGTAATGCAGAGGAATTGTGGAGCGTAGTTCAATGGTCCTGGGCTGGAATACCTGTTCACAGGTGCCAGAAGTTGGTCGACTCCATGCAACACAGGTGTGAAGCAGTTCTCAGAAATAATGGTTATGCAACTAAATATTGGTGCAGTGATTCAAAGTAAAGCGAACTGCGAACAGCCTAATATTCTATTTTCTTCACTTTCTGTAAAGGTAGAACACAAACTTTTGGTATTGTTTTGATTTGGAATGTAATGGGCAATGTTCCCAATGCATTTATATTAAGAAATTGAAAGGTATTGCAAGGATTTTGAGCATTATTCACTTTTTTAAACCCTTTGCTATTATTCTGAACACAACTGCACCTACAGCATTGATTTAACACATGACCAATGATTGACTTGACAGAGATGATACTGATCTTGCTGCAGACCTTCACCAGCTAAATGCCGATTCCCATACCGGGAGTTAAACCCAGGTCAACTGGGTGAAAACCAGGAATCCTAACTGCTAGACCATATTTGACTGTCCACATATTAATAACAGGGATTTCATGGCTTAATTCACATTCTGGCTGGAAACAGGCCTTCTCTTGAAAGTGAATGAAGACGCTTCTTAAGTTTTGTATTTATGTTCTTGTTGTTTAGGCTTATTTATCTGCTCTAACTTTTCCAATATTTTAGACACATAAACACTTATACTAATGTTTTGAAATTATAAAAATTACATTTTCATGCACCCTAAACCCCCGCCAAATATGTGCATCTTTGTCTTCCACAAAACATACATGTTGGTAATAAAGTCAGACTTTAGGGGGTGGCATTGTCAGTAATGTCCAGCAGTTTTTCCAGTGTCCTCCTCTCTGCCACCGTCACCAGTGAGTCCAGCTTCATGCCGACCACAGAGCCGGCCCGCCAGATCAGTTTATCCAGCCTGGAGGTGTCCTTCTTGGATATGTTGCGCCCCCCAGCACACCACAGTGTAGAAGAGGACACTGGTGACCACAGACTGGTAAAACATCCACAGCAGTTTGCTGCAGATATTAAAAGACTGCAGTCTCCTCAGGAAGTACAGCCTGCTCTGTTTCTTACTGTAGATGTAGCTGGTGTGTGTTGTCCAGTCCAGTTTGTTATCCAGCAGCCCGAGGTATTTGTACGATTGAACTTCCTCCATCTCAACTCCCTCCAGCAGGACTGGTCGCGGTCTTGGTCTAGATATCCCAAAGTCTCCTTCGTCTTAGAGGTGTTGAGCTGTAGGCAGTTAGTGCGACACCAGAGAGCAAAGTCCCCCACTAGACTCCGATACTCCTCCTTCCTATCACCCTTGATACACCTAACAATGGCTGTGTCATCGGTGTACTTCTGTATGTGGTACAGATCTGAGTTGTGACAGAAGTCCGGAAGGTGCAAGTTTATTCTCCATGTAGGAGATGCTTTCTACCAGCAGATGGAAAGAAAGAAAATCAGCAAATAAGGAAATAAGCTATATCTTCCATTGCATGAAGCGTAAATTAAATGTAGTACTGGAGATTTTAATATTGTTCTTTTTGATATCTAGTGTCGGCTAAGATAACGTTTTATTAAGTTTCCTGTCAGTGAAATGCTCTGACTGAATTTAATCCTTGTGTTGTGCTTCGGGTCACGGGGACCCGTTCAGTTTATTTTGCTTTTGTATTGACCTGACCTGCCTGGTCCCCGGTGACCCTGGCCTACCATGGGATGTCATTTCATGTGAACTGTCGAGGCCTCGTCCTGTATCCCATTGTATTTTCTGCTACCGTAGCCTCGTCCTCAGGGTTCCCAGAGACCCAACCTGCACTTGAATGCTTCTCACACTGGCTATTGTCTCGTCTTCAGGGGTCCCAGAGACCCATCCTGCACTTGAATGCTTCTCACACTGGCCATTGTCTCGTCTTCAGGGGTCCCAGAGACCCATCCTGCACTCGAATGCTTCTAACACTGGCCATTGCCTCATCCTCAGGGGTCCCAGAGATCCAACCTGCACTCGAGCGTGTAACACACTAGCCATTGTCTTGTCCTCCGGGGTCCCACAGACCCAACCTTTGAACCCCAAAGGCTCAACCTCGACAAAACTACAAAACATTTTTTTATCACACAGTAGACACATTTGTCGCCTTCACCTTTCTGAGGGTATAGTTCCCTTTTAGTATGCAGTTAGAAACTGGCTGTGACTATACAAATCACTACATGTAAATAGGAACATATTGGCATTATTTTGTCACTTACTGGGAGCAGTAGCTAGTTGGAACCAGTTACTTGCAGGATCTTTGCTAGGTTAAGCTAATGCTGGGGAATCAGACCAACCACGTGCCCCATAAACACCAAGCCAATGCTGCCGAAACCCGGGATTGAACCAGGGACCTTCAGATCTTCAGTCTAACGCTCTCCCAACTGAGCTATTTCGGCGCGACAGTGAAGTTTGTGGTGGCCGTTGTGAGGAAAAGAACACATCTCAAAAAAGATGACAGCAATATTTCAAAAACAGCAAGGTTCCACATATCCTTATTATGGAGTGGCCAGCCCAATCCCCGGACCTCAATCCCAGAGAACACTTGTGGGGTGACATCAAAAATGCTGTTTCTGAGGCAAAACCTTAGTAATGCAGAGGAATTGTGGAATGTAGTTCAATGGTCCTGGGCTGGACTACCTGTTCACATGTGCCAGAAGTTGGTCGACTCCATGCAACACAGGTGTGAAGCAGTTCTCAGAAATAATGGTTACGCAACGAAATATTAGTGCAGTGATTCAAAGTAAAGCGAACCTTGAGACATTTTTCAATTCATACAGCAAGTGTTTGAGTTTGTAAAAAAAATATTTAAAAAATTTCTGTAAAACACAAACTTGATTGGTTTCAATTTTAATGTGCAATGTTGCCAACGCATTTATATTATGGAATTGAAAGGTAGGGGCTAATTGTTTTTTTAAACACACTGCCACTATTCTGAACTGGTACAAAAACTGTACCTATGGCATTGATTTAACACAAGACCAATGGTTGACTTGAAAGAGATTTAACTGATCTGGCTGAAAACCTACTTCCCATACCGGGAGTTTAACCCAGGTTACCTGGGTGAAAACCAGGAATCCTACAACAGGGGCTTCATGGATCAATTCATCATCTGGCTGGAAACAGGCCTTCTCTTGAAAGTGAACAAAGATTTCTTAAGTTTTATATTGATGATCTTGTTATTTGGGCTTTTTCGTCTGCTCTAACGTTTCCAACATTTTAGACACATAAACAGTTATAATAATGTTTCAAAATTATGAAAAATTACATTTTCATGCACCCCTAAACCCCCCGCCAGATATGTGCACCTGAGTCTTCCACAAAACATACATGCTGGTAACAAAGTCAGACTTTATTCTTCTAGAATATAATAGAATAGAATAGAATACATCTTTATTGTCCAACAGGGTGGAAATTTGTCTTTGGGTCACCAGACCAATAAACATTTACAGACCACATCTGAAACATAGTAAGTAAAGTATAAAAGCATGAAATAACATGAAAATATCAGGATAACATGCTTAAAAGATGCTTCAATTTGTTAAAATATCAGTTCAGTTTGTCACTTGATTTTGGTGATTTGGTTGAGGATACTGATGGCATTTGGAATAAAAGACTTCAGGAGCTCAAACTGGCTGGAAAGGGGGGGTGTACTATCTGCAGAGATTTTCCTAACTTTCTTCCTCATTATGTGAGTGGACATTTGGGTCAGATGTTTTGGGGATTTCCCACTATTTTGCTAGCCATCGACACTATCCTGTTAAGCTTCTTCTTGAGTTTGCAGCTTAAATGGCCAAACCCAGCAGAAAGGTGAAAGGTTAACGCACTTTCAATGTGTGTGGTGTATACTAGCTCAGTAATCTGAGCACTGACACCCAGACAGATCAGTCTTCTGAGGACATGTTGAGTTAAATAAAGTTTAAAGGTTTCATCACTGTGTAAATTGTCATATTTGAATGTATTTAAATGTATGTATGCGAAGACATGATTTAATTCAATGGTGTAGGCTCCACATCATGCTGTTTTATTATCATCTTTTGTTTCAGTGAAGAGTAGATCAAGACGGCCCTTTGTCTCTCACTTACCACCTCCCCCTCCTCTGTCTCTGCCAGATAGATTAAAACTAAAAACTATTAACATATAGAAAGAACCTGATTGCTTCACAAAAGGAAGTAACCTTCTGTCTTCAACCCCCTGGTGTCTTAGACTAGTCTAAGATAATAGAATGTAGATTAACTGTCTTTTGTCAGAATGTCTCACTTACATGATAAGAACTTTTTGATCTGTGTCCTTCCTCATTGGACAGCGAAGAAACCAACAAGACTCGTCATTCATGTAACTATGCCAACGATGAGCCAATAAAGATGGGTTTTACTCATGAGGGTGAAAAGTAAAGTAAAAGTAGTAGTCCCTGAGGTAAAAGGAAGCAGCAGCATGATGGGTACAGTTGATCGTGGAGGTGAGCAAGAGGCTGGGGGGAGGGGCATGCTTTGAACAGATTGAATAGATAGGGTGTGTGGTGTGGTGATGGGGGTTGGGCAGGCCATTGAGGCAGAAGCAGGGCAATCAAACCTGTTGTAGAACTGGTTGAGCTGTTTTGCCCTCACCACATCCCACACCCCACCCCCCACATCCAGCTGGGAGGAGCCTCAAGGAAGACCCAGGACTAGGTGGAAACCAACACCAAGCACATTATCAGACCCTGTGGATGTGAGGAAAGCATCTGAATCTTTCTGCAGGCTTTGATTTGTACTCAACAGAATCCAGAGTGAGTCCAGCAGCCACAGTGGAGATCTGCTAGATTTCAGGACAATAAAGGAATGGAGAAGGACAACCAGGACTCGGAGCAGCGGACCAGTGAGGTCCCCAGAGGACAAGCAGCAAGCTCGGCCTCTGATACCAGCCATGTTCAGGTCAGTGTTCAGGACACAACAACCACTCTAAATGAACAGAGGCCTTTTACACAAAATCTAAGTAGCGGATTAGGCCGGGATTTCTAGGGTATCCTGGATGTATAAGTCTTACAAGGCTTACAGCTAGCCTGCTCCTGACCAGGCTAACAGCCAGGATTTATTACGTCCTGATACATTGTGAGCATTATTTAAATAAATATCCATGTGACAGTCATCGGTGCTGTTACATTGCCTCTATAAAGACTAATAAACTTGTTTTCATATTGTTAGTCTGGTGAATATAGTACAATCCTCCTTATTTACAGCCTTAATTCACTGGACCAGTAACTATATAGTGTAGGCTACTGTACATTCATGAAACAACAGGACGAGTACACTTCAAGGGTTTTTGTATATATTATTATATCACAGTGGCGGCTGGTAAAAAATATTCTAGGCAGGGCTGTTTGTGCTGGGGGGGTTCATGTGTTGGTAAATTTTAAGGTTTTACACGTATCAACTCATTTTTGTTATTTGTTATTTCATGTAGGCCAATAAAGTAAAAACGAAACATTGTGAGCTGTTAGTTAGGCCTACAATTAGACTAGTCTACACGTGGTGAACTGTCATTTAATTATCATAAATGCATATTGTGTTGAGATATTGCTTTTTTTGTAGACATGACTATAGAATATCAGAAGTTAAAGCTATATTTGGCCGCAATGCAAAAGAAGCTCTGTGCAGTCAATTGAGGAAGTGGTTCAATGGGAGGTCGCATAGACGGTTAAGCTTGCTAGAGGTCAGCCTCCCACCCCCGCCCCCCGATGCCATACAGCATGTTAATGTTAATGAATAGACTTCTGCCATCCTTGGGTGAGGGAAGAGGACATCTCAATGTTTTTTGTATATATTATCACATTATGTTATAATATTTTGCTGTTTTTTAAACTGATGAAAACACTCTCATAGTCATGTTTACAGTGGACATGAGTTTATCAATTTCATTAGCCTTATAGTTTCTAGATTTTAGAGTCCAAGAGAGAGACAGAGTGAGAGGGAGGTATGTAGGCTATGCATCATATTCTAGTATTGTAGATACCTGGTTTTAAAACATCTTAATGGTCATTTTCAGAGTAACTTCTGCTAACGTTTAAAGTGCTCATATTATATTTGTAAGCTGATTACGCATTCAGACGGTCCACGATCATCTGCCACAATCTTTTACACTTTTTCATGACAGCATTGCCTGAAAGATTTAGAATATTTCAGAACATGAAGAATACATTTCCTTCCATTAAAACATGTCAACAATATTTCCATCATTTTGTTATAAATTATTATATGAAGAGTTAAAATTGTGAGTATGAGAAAGTCCGGGTTTAGAGTTGTTCACTAACAATTTCTGTTTGTCTGTTGCTATAGAAACGGAGAGGAGAGGGATCCAAACATCACCACTGTCAGCACTGTGACAAATCCTTCACAACATCTGGATATTTAAAGATTCATCAGAGAGTTCACACTGGAGAGAAGCCGTACAGCTGTGATCAATGTGGAGCAGCTTTCACACAACAGAGTACCCTAAAAACTCATCAACGCATTCACACTGGAGAGAAGCCGTACAGCTGTGATCAATGTGGGGCAGCTTTCACACAACAGAATAACCTAAAGACACATCAACGCATTCACACTGGAGAGAAACCATACAGCTGTGATCAATGTGGGGCAGCTTTCACACTACAGAATAACCTAAAAACACATCAACGCATTCACTCTGGAGAGAAGCCATACAGATGTGATCAATGTGGGGCAGCTTTCACACTACAGATTAGCCTAAAAATACATCAACGCATTCACACTGGAGAGAAGCCGTACAGCTGTGATCAATGTGGGGCAGCATTCAGAGTACAGAGTCACCTAAAAAAACATCAACACATTCACACTGGAGAGAAGCCATACAGATGTGATCAATGTGGAGCAGCTTTCACACAACAGAGTAACCTAAAAATACATCAACGGATTCACACTGGAGAGAAGCCATATAGCTGTGATCAATGTAGCAAAACGTTTTCTCAGAGTAGTAGCCTTAAATGTCACCAGCAAATTCACACTGGAGAGAAGCCGCACAGCTGTGATCAATGTGGGAAAACGTTTTCTAAGAATTGTAACCTTGAAAGGCACCTGCGTGTTCACACTGGAGAGAAACCGTACTGGTGTGATCAATGTGGGAAAATGTTTTCTCATAGTAGTAGCCTTAAATATCACCAGCTCATTCACACTGCCTCATCGTGAACATGTTTCAGAGCCAAGCTGTGTCCTCCTGCCTCCTCCTCATGCCCTAGTAGCTGTGTTGTTATATTCTGATCTTCTCTCCACATTGAAGGCTGACCAGCAGTAATGACCATTTAAGATTAGGTAAAAGAATGTGTTTAGAGTAAAAAAAATAACAAACATTCTCCTTCTTTGGATTAGGTAGACATGTTGCTGCAATAGTTTATTGTTGCCCTCTCCTATTTTGTTGCCGACATGGTCATAAATTATAATTTTTTTATTATAAAGTCCTCAACTTCCTATACTATAACACTATATTATTTGTTTCACTGAGATACAAAATTGATCTGATCCTTGACTCAAAACTATGATCCTGACCCTGAGTTTTATGATCTCTTGCACCCCTAGCTGTAACCATGTTATCTTATTTGTGTACGATTAACAAGTAAAGGAACAAATGGAAACTATAAAATGCAATTTCTGAAAAGAATTGCACTAAATTTGTTCTTACAAATGTTTAGTGAATAAGGCCTGTTCTTCTCATCTTGTTTTTTCCTGTAAGGGAATCAGTATAATTTCTATTTTTTTATTTTTTATTATTATTTTCAACACAGATACAGTAGAGAAACACCAATTGAACACAAACAAAAACCCTTTCCCACCCCAACCCTCTGCAGGCTCAAGGGAAATCACACCTTGCCAAGTCACTCTCCTCAAGTTTCTTTTGGTGCTGAGGTCATTAGGTCAGATATTTGTACTGCTCTGCTTTTCCATAGGTTGATAGTTTATGCACTAGCTGAAGCAGTAGCCGTGATATTTTCATTTTGTATATGATTTACATCTCTTTTACATAAATGTGTCTCTTGAATAAGCACCTGTGCCTATGTTTTTCCTTCTTAAGCAGTCCAGGAAATTAGCTTGTTTGATCAGCCCATTCAGCCCCCTGATGTTAAGTGACAGGATTGAAAGTTCAGCCAATTTACACGTATACATGTCTCTATTACCCGTTCGGAGTTTGCCGGTAAATTTGTAGCCACGGGTGAACTGTTAGAACTAAGCAAAGTGTGGTAAAAACTTTTTTTTTTTAAATCCCCTAACCCTGAGACTGCAGATCCCCTACCGTCTCTGTAAGATACGTGTCTTCATCAACGCAGCTCACGCAAAACTCCAGCTCAAAAAATGCCCCCCCTGTCTTAAGTCATAGGTTAATTGAAACATGTCTGGTGCATTCTTGTGTCAAACATGAACAATGTTACAAAAACCTTAGAACTACGTCTCAACCATCTATTAAAAGTTCTGAAATAGGCCATGTAAAAAAAATGAAACATCCATGCAAGAACAGGAAATATAGATTACCAGATGTTGTGAAATAGCCTATGTAAAAAGCACACCAGTAACAAACTGGCTCCCAAACTTACATACAGTGCCTTCGAGTCAACCTTGCACAGTGTTCCAGACTAATCCACAGCCGCCGAAGCACCTCGCAAGGATGTCCTTTCGTCATCTATATCCAGCTCCCTGTAATAAACTTCAGCGTTCTCCCTCCGTGGGTCACTTTCAGGTTGGCCAGATAAATAAAAAAGTTTGAGATGCCTTTAGCATGTATTTTACGCTGTACTCCTATAAATTCCTGCTGCTGCTGGACGGTGAAAGCACTGTAGCCATGCTTAAAGTGCAGCGTTGCGTTGGAGTCCTGAATCTGTATCTCAGACACCTTCAAATCAGTGTACATGTCATTGTACCCTTGTCGTACATTCTGTGTGCCCGGTCCATGTTGATGGTGGCACTGTTCTGTAAGGAGGGACTCCAAACCAGTAGCTGTTTCTGCAGGAATCCCACTGGGTCGTCTTTTTCAGTCCAATAATGCGCAAATTGTTGTATCTCAATCTGTCCTCTTTTTCGGCTAGCTTGAACTCAAATTTCTTCTGGTCATCAATGCAGGTTTCTTATCTGCCTGTTGTCTCCCTGCGTTTTGTCTAGCCGTTGCACCAGGTCCCGTACCGTAGCTCCCTGCTCGGGTAAACGGCAGCGAGGCCTGTCTTTTTGCGCCTGCAGGCATTCCACTAAGTGGTACCGAATAACTGTGGTAACAAATAAAATGATTGATCTTGAATGAGAAACAATGACCTGGTTTTTATTGTAAAATCCAGAGGAGGGTGCGGAGCCTCAGCTCTGAGCAACCCTTACAAACACCGGTCCAAAAGTTGGCACACAAAACATTTTAGCATTGTGAGACTACACAGCGATTTGGTCCATGGTTTAACAATCAATGTGTGGAAGGCCTGAATTTGGACTCTAGGTCAAATTAGGTATAAAACCTTTTAAAGTCAACTTTGACTGAACAGTGTAACTGCTTTTAACTAGGTGCCCTTTAAGTTGTATGTCTGTATTAGCTTATGTTAAATGTAATGTCTTGTTTGTGTTGTAGTATGTAACCATTGTCCTGTCTTTTATGTATTTTGAAACTTATTGCCGCTTGTCTTGGCCAGGACTCATTGGAAGAAGAGTTACTGTAACTCAATGGGATTGTTCCTGTTTAAATAAAGGTTAAAGAAAAATTAAATTACTCTAAAATTGGTCCAAACATTCCTCTCTTCATTACTGACATACTAGAACTTGGCTATGTTTAATTGTATGCTTTCCAGTTATTGTTGTTTTGTAGTTTAACATTATATTTTCCTACTTTGGGGACTTTTCATTTCATATTCTTTGTCTGACATTTTATATTCCCTGTTTGTATTTTCTATGACTGAATGTGGTTTAAATCTGTTGAAGTTTCTTCAGACTAAAAGCAAAGACACTGATGATGTTATACAAAAGAAACCTGTTTCCAGCAGGTAGAGTTCTAGAATGTTAAGTTTTAGTTCTAAAATGATAGGCTGAATTTCTAGAATTTTAAGATGCAGTTCAAGAGTGAAACATTACCATTCTAGAATGTAAAGTTAGAGTTTAATAATGATTATGAGGGGCGGAGGGATAACAAATTGGTCAGACATGGTAGGAAAAGATAGGCAGAGACTAGGGTACTGGAGACTTAGAGGCCTGAGAGAAAAAGTTGTAATGATCAATGCAGCTTAAATTGCTCTTCTATAATGTTAAGATGCAGTTCTGGAATGTTAATTACAGTTCTAGCCCACTATTTTAAATTGTAGTTCAAGTATGTCAGGTTTAATTTCGAGAATTTTAAGAGGTGCTGACACCAGACTTTAGTCTGAACTGAGGAACACAAGGTGAGCAATAGAACATTATGGGATTGAACTGTCCAGTTTGTGGTTTACAGTTGATCTGCTCCGATGAACCACAGCCACCGACAATGTGCAGAACTCAAGATTCCCACTCTTCACTCGTCCGTTCTACGGACTTCATTTTTAATAACAAAAGCATCAATATAAAACTTACTTAACAAGCGTCTTTGCGCATGTTCGAGAGAAGGCCTGTTTCCAGCCAGATTATGAATTGATTGATGAAATCCTTCTTATTGTTGTGCAAGCAGTCCCATATCGTCTAGCGGTTTGGATTCCTGGTTTTCACCAAGGTGGCCTGAGTTCAACTCCCAGTATGGGAATTAAAATTTAGCTGGTGAAAGTCTGCAGCAAGATCAGTAACATCTCTGTGAAGTCAATCATTGGTCCTGTGTTAAATCAATGCCGTAGGTACAGTTGTGTTCCATAATAATAATTCCATAGTATAAATGCTGTTAAAAAAAACAAACAGAAAATGCATTTTTCTTTACAAACTCAAACATTTTCTTTGAATTACTGCACTTATATTTAGTTGCATTACCATTATTTCTAAGAACTGCTTCACATCTGTGTTGTATGGAGTCGACCAACTTCTGGCACCTGTGAACAGGTATTCCAGCCCAGTACCATTGAACTACATTCCACAATTCCTCTGCATTACTAAGGTTTTGCCTCAGAAACAGCATTTTTGATGTCACCCCACAAGTTTTAAGGGCACCCGCTCTGAATTGGCGCCAGTCTCACATGGAGTGCCTCAAGGATCAGTGCTTGGCCCGCTACTATTTAATTTCTACATGCTACCCCTTGGGATGATCATCCGGAAACATGGACTTCTCTTCCACTGCTACGCGGATGATGGGTCTGTCCGAGGTTTCTTCCTAAAAGGAAGTTTTTCCTCGCCACTGTCGCACTGTTGCTTGCTCTGGAGGGAACTACTAGAACTGTTGGGTTCTTGTAAATTATGGAGTGTGGTCTAGACCTACTCTATCTGTAAAGTGTCTCGAGATAACTCTTGTTATGAATTGATACTATAAAAAAATTGAATTGAATTGAATTGAATGATACCCAGCTCTACATCAGCACTAAGCCATATACTCCCCTTCCACCAGTGCCACTCATCAACTGCCTGAAGGACATCAAGACCTGGATGGACAGTAACCTCCTCAAACTCAATAACGACAAAACAGAACTCATGGTGTTTGCCCCACAGTCACTTCTCAAAAAAGTTGGTGACATCACATTGGATGTGGATGGCTGCTCTATCTCTGCATCCCCTCAAGTACGCAACCTGGGCGTCATCATGGAGTCCACCTTTTCCTTCCAACAGGACATCAAAAACACTACTAAAACTGCCTTTTACCATCTCAAGAACATCTCCAGACTCCGACAGTGGCTTTCCAATTCTGTAGCTGAGACCCTCATCCACTCCTTCATCACCTCCCGACTTGACTACTGCAACGGTATCCTTTTTGGTCTGCCTAGCAAGTCTACTGACAGACTTCAGTATGTCCAGAACTCTGTGGCTAGGATGCTCACCCACACAAAACTTGGACTTCACATCACTCCCATCCTGAAGAAGTTCCACTGGCTGCCAATTATGTCCCGGATCAAATATAAAATTCTCCTGCTGACATACAAATCTCTCCATGGACTTGCACCTCAGTACCTAACAGATCTGCTCCACCCATACACTCAGTCCTGGTCCCTGCGGTCCTCTGACAAGGACCTGCTTGCTGTCCCTAATTCCAGGCTCCGGACATTTGGTGACAGAGCCTTCTGTGTCAGTGCACCATCGCTCTGGAGCAAGCTTCCTCTTGCTATTCGCTCTGCCTCCTCTATTATAACCTTTAAAACCCAGCTTAAAACATACCTCTTCACTGAGGCTTATGGAATTTAATCTCTCCTGGCCTCACACCTTTCACCTCTTAACCCCCCCCCCCCTCCTTTTGTTAAGCGTCCTTGGGTTTGTGAAAGGCGCTATATAAGTTAAAGTTATTATTATTTTTATTATTTTGTATGGGATTGGACTGGCCACTTCCTAACAATTTCAATCTGGAACCAAAACTTTGCTCGCTTACTGCTGTGTTTTGGGTCATTGTCTTGTTGAAAGACCCATTTAAAAGGCATTTCCTCTTCAGCATAAGGCAACATGACCTCTTCAAGTATATTTATGTATTGAAACTGATCCATGATCTCTGGTATGCGATAAATATGCCCAACACCACAGTATGAGAAACATCCCCATAACCCCATGCTATACTGTCTTCACAGTGTCCTGTGCCTTGAATTCAGTGTATGGGGGTCATCGGACAAACTGTCTGTGGCAGCTGGACCCAAAAAGAAAAATTTTGCTCTCATAAGTCCACAGAATGTTGCTCCATTTCTCCTTTGGCCAGCCAATGTGTCCTTTGGCAAATTTTCAACCTATACAGTACATGTCTTCTAAGACACATGTTTTCTCAGATCTAATGAATGTAGTCTCCAGGGGACTCCTTGAGAATATGGGTAAAGGTTATTTATGCATAATCCAGACTGCTAGACCATATGGGATTGACACGTTAAATAATAATAAGGGATTTTTTGAATACATCCATAGATATGCCAGAAAAAGGGCACATAAATACATACATAACTTGTTACACAGCAAGAAGTCCGGTCTGGCAGTCAGGATTCTGGTTTTCACCGCCACCCTGTCTAGTTATAGTTTTATAATGTTTTATTAAAGAAATGTATATCATGTCTAGTTATTAGTGTAGTAGAGCTAATAATTCCACTTGCCATTGGGGGCTAACTTCTCATTTGGCTGTTGGTTTCCATTTGTAGCATGAGCGCCATCTATTGGTGCTAGTCCACGGACTTTAGGGTGGATTCTTACACACTTTCACCAGTCTGCTGTAGCCTGCTTCATGGTAAGTCACATATACTGAGCTCCACTGTTATAGTTAGGTCAATGTGTTCATTGTGAAAATATGTTAGTATGCATATAGTATATCCACATGGGAGGTCTCACACTTTATATAAGAGACCCATTTTGTTTGGTTTCTTTTGTTTTAGCCTTGTGCTAGCTTGCTAGTCTGGTTAGCTTAACTTGATAACCTAACTTTATGATACAACCGTGGCAACAGTAACCTGAATAATTTCTGTTTTCATTTTAGCAAACTGGAGCACTTTATGGCAACAAGTGTGATTGCGAAACACATATGGGACTGACTACTATCAGTAACAGGGATTTCATGAATCAATTCATAGTCTGGCTGGAAACAGGCCTTCTCTTGAACATGAACAAAGACGCTTCATAAGTTAGTTTTATCTTGAAGCTTTTGAGCGTTATTTAGGCTTTTTATCTGCTCTAACGTTTACCGGACAGTGGGGGCACGGAGCAGAGTAGAGCGGATGTTAGGGAGGACTCCTCCTCCATGTTTGGCTCCATTTTGAACTTGCTGTAAAAAAAAAACTTAATGTTGGATCTTTATGGCGCATTGAAATGTTAACAGGTTGATTTCTGTTAATAACAAACACAACTATAGTCAATAGAAAAAGAAAATATGTATATGAAAAGCCGTCTTGGTTTATCTTTCCACTGTCCCAACAATCACCACTCTGGTCAGGTTGAAAATGAAAGGATATGAGCTAAAAGGATGTTACTCTTTAACTAAAAGGTCTATCTCTGTAGGGATCCATCCCATAATGTTGTCAGACACTTTACCTAACTTTACCTTTTATTTAGGACTTTAAACAGAGACACAACAGGAAGAATAAATCCATTAAATCAAGTCACAAATAATCAGCATGTGACCTTGTTTTATTTCATGTAGTTTGCATGTAGTTGTTCCACTTTCCCAGACATTTAAAACAACTCAATCATTGACGTTATTCTAGGAGTCAGATGAATAAATCAGCTGTTTGCTCTTTGACCTGGTCTGTTTCTTGCTGCTCCATCATTCTTTAGTGTCTGCTGGAAACAGGTTGCTTTTCATGACATCATCAGTGTCTTTGCTTTTAGTCTGAAGAAACTTCAACAGATTTAAAACCACATTCAGTCATAGAAAATACAAACAGGGAATATAAAATTCAGACAAAGAATATGAAATGAAGCGTCCCCAAAGTATATGATATTGTGATATTAAACTACCAAACAACATTCACTGGAGAGAATACAATTAAACATATCTTCAAGTATGTCGGAAGAGTGGAATGAATGAATTTTAGATTCATTCTATTTTTATTTAACCTTTATTTAAACAGGAACAATCCCATTGAGTTACAGTAACTCTTCTTCCAAGTAGTCCTGGCCTAGACAGGCAGCAATAAGTTTCAAAATACATAAAAGACAGGACAATGGTTACATACTACACCACAAATCTCTATAGATACTACAACAAGAACAAGACATTACACTTAAGATAAGCTAATGCAGACATACAACTTAAAGGGCACCTAGTTAAAAGCAATGACACTGTTCAGTCAGAGTTGACTGGTTTTAAACCTAATTTGACCTAGAGTCCAAATTCAGGCCTTCCACACATTGATTGTTAAACCATGGACCAAATGTGTAGTCTCACAATGCTAAAATGTTTTGTGTACCAACTTTTGGAAGTTTTGGATAAAAAAAGGGTTAAAAAATGTTAAAACTAATAGCCCTAGAGCTGCCATGCCACGTCAAAGCCCAAATGAGAAAGCACTATACTGAACATTGCTGCAAAATGTTGAGTTTCTGTTCATCCTAAAGTCCTTAAATATGTATTTTCTAAATTATAGAAGAGATCACGTGACTGCTGTTTGCAAGGGTTGCTCAGAGCTGAGGCTCCACACCCTCCTCCGCAATTTACAATAAAAACCAGGTCATTCTTTCTCATTCAACGTCAATCATTTTATTTGTTACCACAGTTATTTGGTACCACTTAGTGGAATGCTTGCAGGTGCAAAAAGACAGGCCTCGCTGCCGTTTACCTGAGCACAGAAGTATTCCAACATGGCGACGGCTAGCACGGCAATTGATATGCTAACGTAGACCTACACTTGGAGAACGTTATAGCCTGGAAAGGTCCTGGAAAAGCAACAAATGTGCTTCAATCAGCGGTCCACAACGCAGTGAAGTAAGCGTTGCTGCAACACATCCGGACAGACCTTGAGAGGCAGGGAGCTACGGTACGGGACCTGGTGCAACGGCTAGACAAAACGCAAGGAGACAACAGGCAGATAAGAAACCTGCATTGATGACCAGAAGAAATTTGAGTTCAAGCTGGCCGAAAAGGAGGACAGATTTTGATACAACAATGTGCGCATAATTGGACTGAAAAAGACGACCCAGTGGGATTCCTGCAGGAACAGCTACTGGTTTGGATTCCCTCCTTACAGAACAGGGCCACCCTCAGGCATTCACCAACGCTATTAAGTTCAGAAATTTATTTTTTTAGTTTCCATTTGTTCCTTTACTTGTTACTCTTACACAAATAAGATAACATGGTAACAGCTAGGTGCAAGAGATCACAAAACTGGAAAGAATATTATAGTATAGGCAGTTGTGGACTTTATAATAAAAGATAATAATTAATGACAATGTCAGTAACAAACAGTAGAGGGAAGCAATACCCTATTAAAGCAACTAGTCTACCTAATCCAAAAAAGGAGAATGTGTGTTCTTTGGTAGTGTTTTAATCTAAACACGTTCTTTTTCCTAATCTTAAAGAGTCTTTTCTGCTGGTCAGCCTTCAATGTGGAGAGAAGTTCAGAATATAACAACACAGCTACCAGGGCAAAAGGAGGAGGCATGAGGACACAGCTTGGCTCTGAAACATGTTCACAATGAGGCAGAGTGAATGAGCTGATGAGTTTTAAGGCTATTACTGTAAGAAAACGTTTTCCCACATTGATCACACCAGTACGGTTTCTCTCCAGTGTGAACACGCTGGTGGTTTTCAAGGTTCACACTCAGAGAAAACCTTTTCCCACATTGATCACACCAGTACGGTTTCTCTCCAGTGTGAACACGCCGGTGCCTTTCAAGGTGCCCAATCTGAGAAAACGTTTTCCCACATTGATCACAGCTGTGCGGCTTGTCTCCAGTGTGAACCCGCCGGTGGATTTTAAGGTTCCCAATCTGAGAAAACGTTTTCCCACATTGATCACAGCTGTATGGCTTCTCTCCAGTGTGAATGCGTTTATGTTTTTTAAGGCTACTACTATGAGAAAATTTGTTCCCACATTGATCACAGCTGTATGGCGTCTCTCCAGTGTGAATGCGTTGATGTTTTTTAAGGGCGCCCTGTTCTGTGAACGCTGCCCCACATTGATCACAGCTGTACGGCTTCTCTCCAGTGTGAATACGTTGATGTATTTTTAGGGTACTCTGTCGTGTGAAAGCTGCACCACATTTATCACAGCTGTACGGCTTCTCTCCAGTGTGAATGTGTTGATGTCTTTTTAGGGTACTCTGTTGTGTGAAAGCTGCCCCACATTGATCACAGCTGTGTAGATTCTCTCCAGTGTGAACTCTCTGATGAATCTTTAAATATCCAGATGTTGTGAAGGATTTGTCACAGTGCTGACAGTGGTGCCATTTGGGTCCATCTCCTCTCCGTTTCTATAGCAACCGCCAAACAGAGAGAGTTAGTATACAACCTTTTTTAAACCCTGGACTTTTTAACTCTTCATACAATAATTTACGACAAAATGAAGGAAATATTGCTCACATGTTTTGATGGAAGCAAATGTACTCTTCATGTTCTGAAATATTCTAAATCTTTCAGGGAAATTATAATAAAAAACAACTGCAAAGCTCTAATGCAACACTGCAAGAAAAGGTGGCAGATGATCGTGGACCGCCTGAATGCGTAAGCAGCCTACAAATATAATATGAGCACTTTAAAAGTTAGGAGAAGATAATATGACTCAGGAAATTACCATTAAGATATAATAAAACCACAATGCTAGAATATGATGCATAGCCTACATACCTCCCTCTCACTCTGTCTCTCTCTCAGAATCTGAAATCTAGAAACTATAAAGCTAATAAAAATGGATAACCTCATGTCCACTGTAAACATAACTGTAACAGTCTATTCATCAGTTTAAAAAACAGCTAAATATAATAACATAATGTAATAATTTATACAAAAAACTTTGAATTGTCCTCTCCCCTCACCCCAGGATGGCAGAAGTAAATTCATTCTCTGAATGGGGGTTGACAGAAACCCCTCTCTCCTCGTTGTGATCTTTTTGACCAAGCGCCTAAACACACATCCCTACTTGACTATTTCCTGCCATAAAACCTCTCACACATTAACACACATTCATCATGGTAAACTTTAACATCCTGTGTGGCATCACGCCCTTTTCTCTCCCTCAAACTTTTATCTTAACCTCACTGGGGGAAGGGGGGGTGACCTGTAGCAAGCTTAACCTTCTATGCATCAGTGACCAAATATAAATTTAACTGCTGATAATCTATAATCATGTCTACAACAAAAGAAATATCTCAACACAATGTGCATTTATGATTATTAAATGACAGCAGAAAACAGAGCCTGTGTAGCGTAGTCTAAGTGTAGGCCTAACTACCTGTTTTAAAACTGAGTAGCGCTCCTCTGCATCAGCAGCTCACAATGTCTTGTTTTTACTTTATTGGCCTACAGGAAATAACAACATGAGTCAATATGTGTGAAACATTTAAATTTACCAACACATGAATTCATCATTGTGAATGATTTGGGATCTCCAGCTGGTCACCCTAAAATACACCAGAATGCAGGAAATCACATCTACAAAATTCAAAAAGAAACCCCAGAAGCCTGGTCAGGAGCAGGCTAGCTTTAGCCTGGCTGTTAACCTGGGCAGGAGCAGGCTAACTTGTAGGCTAGGCAAGGCATTGTAAAGCTTATACATCCTGGATACCTGGGAAATCCTGGCCTAATCCGCTATCTAGGTTTTGTGAAATAGGCCTCTGTTCATTTAGAGTGGTTGTTGTGTCCTGAACACTGACCTGAACATGGCTGGTATCAGAGGCCGAGCCTGCTGCTTCTTCTCTGGGGACCTTGTTGGTCTGCTGCTTCGGGTCCTGGTTGTCCTCTTCCATTCCTTTATTGTCCTGAAATCCAGCAGATCTCCACTGTGGCTCCTGGACTCACTCTGGATTCTGTTGAGTATAAATCAAAGCATGCAGAGATGTTCAGATGCTTTCCTCACATCCACAGGGTCTGATAATGTGCTTGGTGTTGGTATCCACCTAGTCCTGGGTCTTCCTTGAGGCCTCCTCCCAGCTAGATATGGGGGAGATGTGGTGAGGGAAAACCAGCTCAACCAGATCTACAACAGGTTTGATTGCCCTGCTCCTGCTGCAATGGCCTGCCCAACCCCCATCACCACAACACCCCCCACCTACCTCAATCTGTTCACAACATTCTAATCTCTTAGACCAGTCTAAGACACCAATCGGTTTCTTTCTATATGTTAATAGTTTTTAGTTTTAAGCTATCTGGCAGAGACAGAGGAGAGGGGTTACATGAGACACAAAAGGCTTAAGTTGAACTTCTGGAATGTTAAGATGTGGTCCTAAAATGTTACTTACACTTCTAGAATGTTACGTTGTTGTTCTAAAATGTTAGGTTGAAGTTCTAGATTGTTAAGCTGCCATTCTAGAATGTTAGGTTGAAGATCTAGAATGTTAAGCTGAAGTTGTGGAATGGTAAATTGCAGTTCTAGAACAATAAGTTGAAGTTTTAGAATTTTAAGAGTTGCGGTCCTAAAATGTTACTTACAGTTCTAGAATGTTTTGTTCTTGTTGTAGAATGTTAGGTTGAAGTTCTAGAATGTTTTGTTGTTGTTTTTTGTTTGCTGTGGGACCCATTTTCAATGTTTGCTTATGCTATTTATTATTTCTTCTAACTCAAACTCATTGACCTTGGCTCAAAAAAAGGATAACCTTTACTATCAAAGAGAGGTGTTTGGCATTATCTTTGCCTTCAAATATTTGTCGAATCTTAATGGCATCCATCAATAGAGTAAAAAATTCTTGAGAAGGCCCACGACTGTCCAAACCACATCACTGCACACAAAATATCTCAGCCTCCTTAGGAAGAAGAGACTGCTCATCCCTTTCCTGAAGAGTGCATCAGACTGTTATCTAAATAAGGTATTTGTAGGCATGGACCACCTTTATGTCCTCCCCCTGTATGGAGACTGGTAGATGGAGTGGCCGAGACCTTCTAAAGCCTACCACTATTCTCCTTTGTTTTGCCAGTATTGAGGAGAAGACAGCTCCTTCCGCACCAATTCCTGAAGACCTCCACAAGGTCCTTGTACTCCTGCTCCCTTCCATTCCTGATACATGCCACAATAGCTACAGTGGGGTTCGAAAGTTTGGGCACCCCAGGTAAAAATTTGTATTAATGTGCATAAAGAAGCCATGAAAAGATGGAAAAATCTCCAAAAGGCATCAAATGACAGATTAGACATTCATATAATATGTCACAAAAAGTTAGATTTTTTTCCATCATTTACAATTTCAATATAACAGAAAACAAAAAAATGGCGTCTGCAAAAGTTTGGGCACCCTGCAGAGTTTCTAGCATGCACCCCCTTTGGAAAGCTGAGACCTGACGGTGTCATGGATTGTTCTCAATCATCATCTGGAAAGACCAGGTGATGTCAATCTTAAGGTTTTAAATGCCCAGACTCATCTGACCCCCCTCCCCCCCAACAATCAGCACCATGGTTTCTTCTAAGCAGTTGTCTAGAAAACTGAAACTGAAAATAGTTGATGCTCACAAAGCAGGAGAAGGCTATAAGAAGATAGCAAAGCGTTTTCAGATGCCAATGTCCTCTGTTCAGAATGCAATTAAGAAATGGTCATCATCGGGAACAGTGGAAGTTAAAGCAAGAAAGGGAGGGAGGGTACGATTTAAGGGGAAGGGGAAATTTTAAGACTAATAGATGTAGAACATCAAGGAAAAGATTATGTTTATCAATTTGCGGAGTTAAATTGTGGAACAAACTAAATGAGAACCTAAAGCAATGCCCAAACATATTCCTTTTCAAAAAAATGTACAAAGAAATTATTTTAAGAAGGTATAGAGAAGCACTGTAGAAAGTTTTGTTTGTGTTTTTTGTTTTGTTTATTTATATATATGTATGAGGGTATATGTGTATATATATGGGCGTATGTATACGTGTAGGTATGTGTATATATATATATAGCAACATAATTGCTAATTTGAATTATTAGCATTTGTATTATGCTTTATTAGCATTTGTATTAGTAGTATTTCTAATTGTAAATTGAAGGAATGTAAGAATTAAAGGGGTAGGAGTACATAAGTTTTACTTCTTCCTACTCCTTTTCGCACATGTGATAGAGGTATGTTAACACAGGAAAGAAGGGTACCTTGTTTGTTTTCTCTCCAATGTTTTTTTAAACATTGTTTAATTTGTTTCTTTTTGTTATTTTTTTCTTTTTGTTTATTTGTATATACTTTCTTGCATGTTCGAAATAAAGAGTTATAAAAAAAAAAAAAAAAAAAGATCTGGAAGACCAAGAAACATATCAGACAGAGCAGCTCGCAGGATTGTGAGAAAAGCAAGTCCAAACCCACGTTTGACTGCACGATCCATCCAGAAAGACCTGGAGACACTGGAGTTGTGGTACACCATTCCACTATAAAGAGATACTTGTACAAATATGGTCTTCATGGAAGAGTCATCAGAAGAAAGCCTCTTCTACGTCCTCACCACAAAAATCAGCGTTTGAAGCTTGCCAATGAACATATAGACAAGCCTGATGCATTGTGGGAACAAGTTCTGTGGACCGATGAGGTTAAAGTAGAACTTTTTGGCCGGAATGAGCAAATGTACGTTTGGAGAAGAAAGGGCACAGAATTGAATGAAAAGAAGTCTAACTGTTAAGCATGGGGGGAGATCAATCATGCTTTGGGGTTGTACTGCAGCCAGTGGCACAGGGAACATTTCACGAGTAGAAAGAAAAATGGATTCAATGAAATTTTAGCAAATTTTGGACGCTAACTTGATGCCATCTGTGAAAAAGCTGAAGTTAAAGAGAGGATGGCTTCTACAAATGGATAATGATCCCAAACACACCTCAAAATCCACGGTGGATTACATCAAGAGGCGTAAACTGAAGGTTTTGCCATGGCCTTCACAATCTCAACCTCAACATAATTGAAAATCTATGGATAGACCTCAAAAGAGCAGTGCGTGACAGACAGCCCAGAGGGAAGGAAGAATGGGCGAAGATACCTCAAACAAGAATCAAAAGACTCTTGGCTGGCTACAAGAAATGTTTCCAAGCTGTGATACTTGCCAAAGGGGGGGGGGGGTTACAAGGTATTAACTCTGCAGGGTGCCCAAACTTTTACAGATGCCATTTTTTTTGTTTTCTGTTATTTTGAAAGTGTAAATGATGGAAATAAAATCTAACGTTTTGTGAAATATAATACGAATGTCTAATCTGTCATTTGATGCCTTTTGGAGATTTTTCTTGACTTCTTTATGCACATTAATACAATTTTTTACCTGGGCTGCCAAAACTTTCAAACCCCACTGTATTTTGTCAGATTATATTTGCATGTGTAAGGACTTTGAAGTGTATTTATGGAATTTAAGTAATGGTGCTAAACGGTACACTGTGGAGCCTTGATGCTGCTGAAAGACACAGTTTCTCAGTCTAAACTGATTTCGAACAAGTAATGACTTTCGAACAAGTAATCTGTGATCCAGGAAGTTCAGGGAAGGATCCACTCCTATCACTTTAACTTGTCTCTCAAGATGTGGGGCCAGATTGTGGTAAATGCGCTTGAGAAATCAAATAATAAGATTTTCACCTAACACCCCGGGCTCCTCCAGGGAGGTAACCTGGTGTAGCTTATAAAGAACTTTGGGTACTGGCACTAGACAGTACTTAGGCTCATATTGAAGATTGTCTGGTGATGATTGGCTAGCTGAGCACAATACAGATGGATGCTTGCAATTGTATTATAAAAATAAGAGAACGCATAATATATATGTTAAATCATATTCTATTATTGTTGTTTTTAAGCACCAGCAACCAGCATCTAGTTTGTTTTTTTCCGAAGTTACCATATCCCCTTCAGGGATGTTATGTACACAGTACACTCCACCCAATGGAAAGGCAATTTATCTTGGCCATGGCAGAATCAACCAGGGGTCATTAGTGGTTTTGGAAAATGCAAAGAAGTCTTATATGTTTGTTTATTCCCCATATATGCCAGCCACACCTGCCTCAACAACATACAGTATGTCCTGACAGGACACCAGTGTCTGGCAGTCTGCAGAGAAGCAGGGAACCGACACAGCTTCATCAAACAAAAGAAAATACAACTGAAAAGGTTTGTCTCTTTTACTGTGCTCAAAATATTATTATATCTAATTCTAATAGTCTAAATAATTGTCTCATAGTCAATGACAAGCCTGTTTTGCATGAATCAGTAGTCCTTTTTCAATCTAAATTCCACTTTGGATAAATCAACCGAATAATGTTACACTAATTCTGATACCTTGACTCAGGATATTTGACTATACCCAGTAGCAGCTACACGGGGTTTGAAGATGACAATAGCACTAAGAGTGAGTACTATGAAAGACGTGAAACTATGAAAATCTGCGTGGGGAGTTCAGTTGGGGTGGTGGATGGGTCAAACAACACAGGACTTTCCCCCTGCAGACTGGGGATCGTGTCCTGCGTGTCATGTTTCCTAAACCCAACCATCCCGTTATTGTTTTCCTAAACCCAACTGTCTGCTCTTCTTTTCTTAAACCCAACCATCCTGTTCTTCTTTTCCTAAACCCAACCGTCTATTCTTCTTTTCTTGAACCCAACCATCCTGTTCTTCCCGCATGTCATGGAAACATAAGCCCATCTACGACTTTTTCATTAACCTAACTGTCAAAAGTGACGTACAATAGTCCTGACCAAGCGCGTTTAGATATGATGCTAAAGGAGACTTTAAAGCTGAATCTCTTATCTCTTATCTTTTAACCATTAGCAGAGGATTTCGTTTGATATCAGCACATAACACTACTTGCTTTGGAGACATCGATACGTGCTCTATATATACCATCTTGTATCACACAGGGACGCAGGAGGACATACAGCAGCTAATCTGCTTTATACTCTACATACCGTCCTGTATCACACAGGAGGACACAGGAGGACACAGCAGCTGATCTGCTTTATACTATGTATGTTGTCCTGTATCACACAGGGACGCAGGAGGACATACAGCAGCTGATCCACTTTCCGGCTGAAAACGAGTTGTTGTTTTTTTTTTAAATCAAAATGTGATGTAAAGCAGCTATGTGAGTGAGTCACGTGTTCATGTTGTAGCCATTCATTATTGTATTGGTACTATATTATTGTAATAATTTGTAATTAATTCCTGTTCATGCACCTGCACATTGTTGGTTATGATACAGGACATCAGACTGGTCTGGAATATCAGAAAGTTATGGTTCTACTAGTAGATAATAGTGTAATATATTTTTTATAATGTTTTTAACCTGTTATTGTTACTTTATTGGGCAGATTTTGGTTAACAAAGAAAGGGTTTCTGAACATCAATGTCATTCAAGACGATGATAACTGAAACAGATATACAACACACCATTCAGTGTGTATACAAATATGTATTGCAAACAGAGTAGTAGCCTACACAGATAAGAACATCTGCTTCTGCACCACCAAATTGAACATAAAAGAATTATAAAATATATAAATGCATATGACACTGTTGTAAAAACCCACGCAATCACATACACACACTTGCAGACAGCATCTTGGAAGTGGTGACTCATTTCATAGGGGTATGTTTTCACCCCTAGCCCTTACCACTTGGTTTCAAGGACTAGGGGTAAGGGGTAAGGGGTAGGGGTAAGACAGAGAAATGGGATTCCGCCTTAGCGTCAATAACAACACCAAAGGCACATTCCCAAGCGTCCATATTTTACGAGATGGGAGTGAGAATGTTAGGGTTTCAGTTTTGTTCCTGCTTCTTTTTCTGCATTTGTTGCCTTCTGTTATTCTCCGTGTTTCCTCCCCTGGTCTTGTGTTGTAGTGTCTGCCTTGTGTTCCCTTGTGAGTGTCTGTGTGTTCTGTTTCCCATTTTATTTTGATAGTCTGGTTTTCTGTGCTGTCTTGTCTTTAGTTTTACTACCTGCCTTGTGTTTCCCGCCCTGATGTGATTCACCATTCCAGTAGCCTATATCTGTCAGTTTTTCCCTGCCTCTGTGCTCCTGTTTTGTACTCCTGTCTTGCCTTTTCTCTTTGACCTTTTGGATTTTGGATAGTTGATTTTTTTTTTTAATTTTGCGCCACGGTCCTCTGAGGCTGTGGCATTAACTGCTTCTGCAACACTTCGGCATTAGTAATAGCCACACTCTGCCCTCCAGACATATCTTACTACAACTTCACATTGAGTGAAAGTCATTTACTTTGTTTTCCTCTGTGTGCATGATGTTGGTATGGATGAATCTTAATTTAGGACATTTTACTGACTATTTAAGGACAATTATGGGTCTGAGATGAACGTACTCACATCCTATGTTTAGTCTGTATGCCACTTTGGACACAAATTCGCAGCACAGTTTTATTAATGAGGCCCCAGGTGTAAAAAGTTTTACCTACTGTGGCGTAGATTTTGTCTACTGCTGTGCATGCAGATAGCACCGCGTTTGCCTGCCTACCTACCTACCTACCTACCTACCTACCTACCTACCTACCTACCTACCTACCTCACTTTAGCAGGGTTAAAAAAAAAAACTGCCCTCTTTGTGGGGAATGCAACCACAAACAACGCAGACTTTTGTCAAAAATCATCACGTCTGGTTACAAAACAGCGGTCCACATAACAGATGCTACGTCTTCTATTTTTTTAACCGTCTATGGTTAGATGTTGTAACTGCTAAATTAATGTTGACAACTTTACTCTTCTCACTTTCTTCTACAGGCCATGTTCGTCAACTCTTCCTCCTCCCTCAATGTTACCCTCGTCTTTACTCCCACCCCCTCCTCCATCTCTAATCTCTACGTGCAATGCCTGAAATCTGGGGCCAGCATTGTCGTCTATTCCATCTACACGTTCACCAACCTCCTCCTACTCGCCCCTCTCTACGTCCTCATCCTCAACATTGGTGTCCAACGATGGAGGCGTCATCAAAATATGAGCCACACTGACTTCTTCACCTACCACATGATCGCTGTGGAGATTTTTGGTATTTTTGGATCCTTCATCTACTGTGTGGGCATTTACACCAATAGTGAAAACCTGTTACTGTTGGGGTTGCTTGTTTCATGTGTTATTTTCCCCGGACAGACTCTGTTTCACAGCCTCACCAGCGTGGAGCACTACCTGGCTGCTGTTCACCCCACCTCCTACATGCGCCTGCGAGAAACCGGAGGCTTAAGGATCAGAAACATCAGCATTTTGTGTGCGTGGCTGCTGTGCTTCATGTGGGTTGGGATAACACACTTGTACTGGCCTGGCTTCCCTACCATCCCATTGTTCTGCATGCTGGGCTTCTCATTTATTGTTACATCTTTCTGCTGCCTTTCTGTTGTCCGCGTTCTGATTCGTCCGGGGCCGAGGGAAGTGGGAAACGTAAAGGAGCAGGTTGACCAATCAAAGCAGAGAGCTTTTACCATCATCAGGGCCATAATGGTAGTTCTGTTGTTGAGGATTGTTGGGCTTCTGGTTAGTTGTGGCTTCATCCAATTGTATTGGTTAGATTGGGAAAGTGTCTGTGCATTGATAGATGCTGGGATCATTTTGACTATGCCCAGCAGTCTGGTTCTGCCTCTGTTGTTCCTCCAGAAGACAGGAAAACTGGCATGTTGTAGGTGCAGCACTGAATCAGGATAAGGAGTCAAGTAAATAGAGAGCCAAGTTCCAATTAGCAGCTGCCATAACTAGTCCACTGTGTGTTATTAGCTATATGTGTCATCGACAGCTAACTCTTACCAGTTGCGCAGCCACGATGTTGTGTGCATTGTCGTGGACGCAGCTACTTTCCTGGAACCACTTGCACGTCCCCACAAGTCATAAAGGTCTCGGCAGGCATCCACCTGCTAGGTTGCCAGCTGATTTGACCCGCCAGTTCTCATCATTATAGAGGCATGTGTCACCAGTCCACAAACCAGAGCTATGAACTTGGCAGAAGTTATAATGAAAAATACACTTTTATTAATTTAGATAATAGAGCTATGACTAATAATAGTAAGAGTGGGTATCAAGTGGCAGCAAATGCAATTACAATCGTCAGGAAATCTGCAATTTCTACGATTTTTAATGAGGCTCATTACTAATCTCAAGACCCCGTCTCACAATTTGCCCTCATGTTATCTGTAAGTCAAATTTGACCCGTTTTCAGTTTTTAAAAAAATGTTGTCGCAAAAAATGGGCCGTCGAAATAAGCGTTTAAAATGTCAACATTAAAAATATCAACAAAACTTTGGAAAAAACATAAAAAAAGCACCCGCAACATTTAAAAAGTGACACAAATGTCTGAAAAAGTTATAATAATGTTTTTTTTCATGGTTGACATTCCTTATATTTGTCTTCGAGGTTGTAAATTCATATTTGACATACTGTATACGTATTTTATATTTTGTTTGCCATGTACTTATATTTCTGTTGTTATATTTTCATATTTGACGTGCTTCATAATATTTGCAGATTGCTGTGTATTTATATTTGGGTTATAACTATTATGTTATGTTATTATGTATTATGTTATAAATTTGGTAATAACATGGATGATTACATACAACGTTCTTCAGGTAAAATTAATAATTCCTTTCATTGAATTTTTGGGTGTTTTATTTAATCTTATAGCATTTGAATTCTTTTTTTTAATGGTTTCAAAACAGTATCCGGACTAAACTTTGACATCTACCCATCTGAGATCCACTCAACATCCTCAGATCTTAACTATTAGTCAAAATAATTCATAATTTCTGGATTTTTAACTAAAACCGTGTGTATAATTTGACATAAATGAGGTTTGTTGACCATGAATTCCAAGAATAAGTGAAAAAACCAGCTCAGTGTAAAAAATAAATAAACGGCAAAAGCTGGGAAAAAAAGTGAGAAATAAATCAGAAAAAGCGGCAAAAACATCGGAAAAGCCCCCAAAAAATGTTCTTTTTTTTATTTTGACCTGGAAGGACAAGTTCATGGTTAACAGGAACACAACACAAGGGTTAATCTGAACGTCAACCAAGTAAACTGCCTTTAACCATCTCTGCTGTGTCATGTGCATGCATTTGTATCTAACTACATGTTAGAAACTAATACTGTGGCTGTGGAAAAAAGTCCAGATTATTGTAACACCTGTATAGCTCCAATGGAACGTGTTAAGGTCTAGTAACAGAATAGAGGCTGTGCACAGTGAGAAATAATGGGAAATAACACTGTGACATCTTTGTCTCCCTCAGTGAACGGGAGTCATGGGCAACTCACACACTAAACCAAAGATGATGTATTCTGTCATTTGCATGGCCACTAACTGCGGCTACCTCCGTGCCTTCTGAAAACACAACATCACTTCTGTTTTCCATTTGTTCCTGTTCCTGGCCGCACCTATAAATATCAATAATACAGTATATCTCATAAAGCCAGTTGTCATCCAGTTCAATAGGGATACTTAATTAGCTTTGTATCAACCCATTTGGCAATGGCTTGAATGTAACGGACGTTCATTAATATAAAAAAGTCACGCATTAAAGCTTAAAATGACTCACCACTCTGAAAGGTCTTGGTCCAGTCTAGGTTGCGAACCTGGTTCAGGTCGTTCTGCCTGTTTTTCGGGACCAGACTCGGTTTTGTACGGCCGAGCCAAGGCCATGATTATCAGCTGGGTTCATTTTGGCTCACACCAGCTCGCTTGCCAGGGCCCTACTCTGCTTCTGACTGGCTAGTAGTCCTTACCTAGGTACTGTTCATGTGCTACTCACAGCAAAGATGGAGAATACGTGAGAAGCCTCACTGGTAACTAAAATGCAGCGCTCAACACACAGGGTGAAAAGAGGAGCTGCAGCCATGTGCAGAACAAAAAATATGGTGTTCTACAGCCTATATAAATACAATTATGTACCAAACAAATGATAATAATATGAGATCTTCCATATCTATTTTATTCCCGTTTTTATTTATACATGTATTTATTTACATTTCATTTTTAATATTTATTCCATTATTTATGTTGGCACTTTAAAAGGGAGTTAGCATCTTCCATACCATTCCATGCATCATGATAGCAGCGCCCTCTGCTGATGAAAGATGAGAATATCAAATGTGGTTTTTTTTTGGTTTGTTTTTTATCTTTTAGTATCAAAAAATTCAAAAATATATTACAAATGTACAGTTACTGACAGTATATAACAAACAAAACACTTAAAATAGAAACACACTATACGTGTCAAAAACAACACATAAAACAAAAATCAGACGTTTTCTCACAAAGAAGAAAAAACATATTAAAACGTCAGAAATAAAGTCTCAAATAAATAAATAATAAACTTAACACGCTCAATTACCATTACCCAAATGTATGTACACTACAAATGAAAAATTAAAATCCCTCCCTCCTGTACTCTGTTTCTGCAATGTGTTTTTTTTTATCTTTTATTATCTCTTTATTATCAAAAACATCTCAATATTAACCACACAAAATAAAACCAAACAAAGCCAAAACCAAAGGTTCGAAATAATAATAAAGATAGATTTATGAGTCCCATCCATCGGAAAATGACATAAATCAAATAACCAAAACCCAATGCAAACCAAAAAAATACTGCTGGATCCTACATTTCCCATCATTCAACTCCACCCACCCCGCACCCACCTGTGTGTCGTGCTGCTGAGTCTCTCCACCAGATGGAGACACATCTCTTCAAATTAATTTAATGTTGTCCTCGGGTCAAATTGACCCGTTTTCCTATATCAATGTTCTTATTAATTCCCCAAAATAACATGATTGATTCCACACAACGCTCTTTGGGAAGTACAGATCTCTACTTTCATTAATTTTGGGGTGTATTATTCAATTTTATAGCATTTAAAAAGTGGTTTTGAAATACTATTAAGTAAAAGTTGACATATTCCAGTCTGTGATTATCCATCAACATCCATTCCTTTAATTTTAGTCTAAATAATTCCTAATTTCTGCTTTTCTAACTCAAACATTAGGTATAATTTCCTATAAATGAGGTTATATCAATCATGTTATATTGGGTAGTTAAATATGAAAATGGGTCAATTTGACCCGAGGACGACATGAGGGTTAAACCAAGAGCACAGCTTATTTTTAGCATGGGAGCTACTTTCATAAATGTTTTGTAAAAACTTTTATTGAGAGCTTTGGCCTATAAACTTTGTGGGTTGCCAGGTTGGGAATAAGCCAATAAACCGATTCATTTTAGATCTCTTAGAACTTTTGTTCTTGTCAATTTTAGCTACCAATTATTTACATCGTTGGTTTAATCTTCCCCTAGAGCCCGACCAACTGAATATTTGGTTATTTAAAAATCTGATATTCTGATATATTGGCCGATACATAAAAAAAAAAATCCAGAAATGCGTAACAAAACATAAACAGATTTCCCTAACATTAGCTATTTGTAGTTATTTATGAGTTCTCACTAAAATAATATGATAATTGTTTTATTTTCACAGGTGCCAGGTCGGGAATAAGCCAGTAAACTGATTAATAAGCCAATACATTAATAATATTAGATCTCTAACTCTTAAAGGGGCATTACAGATTTTTCTTAATTTGGAATGAAAATCCAGCTTTGTACTGTATGTATAAAGTAGATTCAAATATTTAATATATCACTTGAATACATTCCCAAGAAACAGAAGAAGAGCATCCCCCAAAGCACCAAAGTTCTTGTCATTTTTTTGGACATTTTGTCTCTTTTTGCAACATTTACGTGTCTTTGTTATTGACATTTGTCGCTTTTTTGACGTTTTTTAACAAAGCTTTTGTCATTTTTTTGGACATTTTGTCTCTTTTTGCAACATTTACTTGTCTCTGTTATTAACATTTCTCGCTTTTTTGACGTTTGTTAACGTTTTTGTAATTTTTTGGGACAATTTGTCTCTTTTTACAACATTTACTTGTCTTTGTTATTGACATTTGTCGCTTCTTTGACGTTTTTTAACAAAGTTTTTGTCATTTTTTTGGACATTTTGTCGCTTTTTTCAACATTTACTTGTCTTTGTTATTGACATTTGTCGCTTTTTGGACGTTTTTTGGCTATTTTTTAATTGCTTGTTAATTACGTTTGTCGCTCTTTTGTTGCTGTTGTTGACATTTTTATTAATTTTTAAGTTTTTGTTGCTTTTTACCTCCAGATTGGATGTAACATTTTTGTTGCGTCCAATCTGAGAGTCTTGCAAGGGTCGAGGCGTGCTCAACCATTTGGTGTAAGGTGGTTCTCGTGAGTCTACTTAAAGTTTTTTTTATCCCTGTTGAACTTGCGTTCGCCCCTCTCTATTCCTTCCTCCATCCCTCCTCCCCATTTCCCAACCTCATCCTCTCCTCTTTCTTCTCCAGGATGGTTTCACACGGCAGAATGGAGGAGAGCAGCGAGGAATGTTTCTCTGTCCGGGTTTTCACTCTGCAGGAGAAGCTGCTGGCGGAGGACGAGGACATGGACACACATGACCGGGTACACATCCTCTTCTTAAATCCCTTTTACAATACAAATAAACCTGCTTTAACATATCAAATGCATTCAAAGTTAAACTTCTGCACTTCTAATGTGTCCAGCGCTGAAACTAATGTGTTCTCTGCAGTTTGAGTGCATAAAAGGCTCAAAATCCAAAAGGAATGAGATAACAGAAGCATGCCAAGTTAAAGCGCACATATGAACTAAAGTAGTCCCCATTTCCTAAATGTCTTGCTTACAAGACGTATAATTTACAATACATGATTAATTAATAATAATTGATTTTTAGGCCAACATTTTTTGTTTTCGCTTCATTCTTTAGTGTGACATGTCCATGTGGATGTGAACATTTCAAACGTTTTTCTTTTAGGTTTTTTCTCAACATTTTTGTCTATTTTTGAAGATTTTGTTCATCAATTAGCACCTGAACAAACGTTGGAGGTTTTCCGAGCCAAAGTGTTTCTGTGAACCAAAGTATTCCCTGCCATCAGCTGGACCCTCATTTCTAAGTAGCTAGGTTAATTGACACTACAGGGACCATAAACTTAATCTGCTGCAGACGCATTCACATTCATATTCACACTGACCCCACACCTGTGGGAAGAAACAGGAGCACCACTTACTTTCACTGATATTTGTCTTGGTGATGAGCAGGGCCACGTGGACTCTGCAGATGCAGATTTTATGATTGTTTTTTATTAACCCTTGTGTTGTCTTCCAATGAACCATGAAAAAAAGTTATCGCTTTTTCGGACATTTTTGTCACTTTTTCAGTGTTGTGGGAGCTTTTTTTTAATGTTTTTTCCAAAGTTATTGTGATGAAAAAAACTGAAAATTGGTCAAATTTGACCCAAGGACAACATTTATTGCAGATTTGAAACAAATTAAAATGACACTCACACTGCTGCACATTCAGTTTGGGCTCTGGCGATGCCTTTGAAAGGTTCAGTGTAATAAAACCACGCTTGGGGTGAGAAAGTGGTCTGCGCGAGTGTGTTCCCGTGTCAGCGATGTAACCCGGCGTCTTGTGCTCTGCAGCAGGTCAGTGTGTGGAGACCGCGGGCCGAGCGGGAGCTCCGTGTGATCCTCAGCACACGGCCAGAGGCTCAGCAGCTCACTGTGCACGACGGTAGAGACACACACAGACACACACACACACACACTAGACCATTTCAAATGGAGGGGTCAGCCTGGGGTCACATGTGATTTTAGGGGTGCTAAATATATGTGTTATGCATAAGTGTTAAATACCACCAACCCTCCGTAGTTTTGGTTATACAAAACGACTAACACTACACATATAACAATACACACAAGAATATGTATTCTGTGTTATCCTACATTTTATCTATCACTGCACATGAATAATATCCCCTCTTTGGGGGTCCTGTTCCGTCAAAACAATTGCAAAATTTCCCCCCAAATCATGACTTGCTCATAGAAAAACCTTCGTCCCGTTACCTTCACTTAGTTTTTCAGGAGCGAGAACAATGTCGGGTAAAAAACGACACAAATGTCGAAGAAAGCACCAAATGTGTTGAAAGAAATGCCAAAAAATGTCAGGAAAAAGCGTCAAATGTGTTGCAAAAAGCCTAAAAAACTTGACAAAAAGGATACAGATAATGTCAAAGCATGCCAATAAAGTTGAAAAAGCACCCAAAAATGTCTAAAAACTACAAAAACATGGCAAAAAAAACAACCCTTGGAATAAATGCCAAAATTGTCCGAAAAAAACAGGAAAAATGTTAAAAGTGTTAAAAAATGTAGAATAATGAGCCAGTGAAAAACATTGTGTAGTCTCCATTAACACACATGCCATGTTTTCTTATTTATAGTAAAGCATGAATTATTTATTTATTTATTTATTGTGTCCAGCCAACAGAACACTCTTCCAGTTCAGCGTTTCCAAGGAGACGGATTGCTGCCAGGTCGGAGGACAGTCCTTTCTGTTCACCGTCGGCAAGCTGAGTATCCTCCTGCGGTTCAAAACTCCAACTGGTCTGTACAGAATTGATTAATATCTGCTGATCATCCTGGGAATTATGAGTTAAAATGGCTTTTCTGACCCTGCAGATATGAAGAACTTCCAGCAGTTAGTGAAGAGAGGGGAGGATGAAGGGGCCGGGAAAGGTTACACCGAAGGAGATGAGACACATCCCACTGTGGTTGAATCCAAAGTGGAAAATATCCCCACACAGATCTCCCAGGTCAATGTTTCTGACTTTGCAGCAGGGGCGGGGGCCAGACCGTGTAATCGTAGGGGTCTAATCCTAGTCCGGTGCAATTTTTTTAAAGCTATTTAATAACAGAATGTCTAAAATCTGAACATGATATTAGGTAGAAACATCCTTCTGACATTTTTTTCCATTTTTGCACATTTATTATTGTGATTTTATATTTCTTTCCGATGATTTTTGTTGCTGTTTTGGCTGTTTTCCGCAGTTTTTCTGATGCCCTTTTCTTTTACTTTGCATCCTGCTTCATCATTCTGAAACCAGAACACAACCAATGTTGAGGATGACTCATTTTCACTGTCTGATGTTTCTATTTTAAGTTCCATAACATAGATAGGGTTGCTCCATTGATTTGCCAGAGAGACTTGTGGCTAAATGACACAAAGTAGAAGTTGTTTTCTCCAAAGCCCTGAATCTTTGAGGCTTTTATAATGTTTTTTGGGCTGGAGCCCCAGAAGCTCTGCCCTTGCTTTGCATGTGCGATAGATTAGCTTGAATGAGACATTTCTGTTTGTTTGTGTAGTTCCACAGCTGTTTGTCGCAGCAGCAGAGCCTGCTTCAGGACTACCTAAGGATTGCCACCTATCACCGAGCCATTTTAGTCAATGAGAGAGACTTCAGAGACAAGGTGAGTCAAACTTCACATCCACTTCACATATGTCTAATGGGTGCTTTGGGTTCATTTGTGTTCACAGTGGGCTTTTACATAGTACAGGAACCATTCACACATTCATACACTATGGCCGAGGCTGCCGTACAAGGTGCCACCTGCTCACCTACACACATTTACACTCCGATGGCGACATGGGGCTGCAGGGCCAGGGATTGAATCACCAACCTTCCAATTGGCAGGCAACCGATCTACCACTGAGCCACAGTCGCCCCCAAAGACAGTATATGTGATGCATGAGAAAGCTGTTCTTGGATTGGTCAGAAAATCTTACCAGAAGAATTTATCTTTAGGCCAGATTTCCTTCTTCTTCCTTTTCTAGCCAAAATAACCTCCCCCCAATAGTGCTGGACTCGGTTGAAACCAACTAGAATATATGGCGAGTCCAATGTACGAGACAAGACCAAGTCCAACTACCAACGAGTCCGAGACAACCGAGTTGGAGTCCGGACTCAAGGACTACAGCCCTGCTTCTTCCACCAGTGGTTAAATGATCCAATAGCATCTTCACCCACACATAAATGAGTGAAGAAGGACCCTTTTTGGTAATCTCTAATCATGTCGGGTGGGATGGGAACGACACCTCGTGACATTACGCTGTGGTCAATCAAGATTTCATTCAGTGCTTCTATCCTGAGTGGTTTCCACCAAGAGCTTTAGGTGATGTTATCATAATCCTCAGACATGATGGCCAAAACTTCAAAATAAGACTCCCTACAAAATACAAAAAAGGACAGATAATGATAAATGAAGGTTTGCCTCACTGGGGTCCATACCATACAACGGCAACCTTTAACTTTCAAACCTTGTGGAGGTCTTTGTTGCACGTCATCCCATGTCTCTGACATCACATTTCCTGCATGGGCATGAAAAGCCCAAAAGAAGTAGAAAAAAAAGAAAGAAAAGTTGGCAAGACTTCTGATTGGTTGCATGAAACTCAACTGTGAGCTGGGATGGGTCGTTTTGGAATTGTGGACACTGTGTAAAACACACTTCATTCAAATTGGACTGAAGCAAAATGAAACTCAATAAAAGTCGTCTTGGTTCGTTTTTCCTCCGTTCCAACAATCAACACTCTGGTTTGGTTGAAATAAACCCTTAATTCACCCATTTACATGTGGAAATATGCTCTATACACGCAAAAAGTACTGTTTGTTTACATTGGGGATGGTGATTTCAGGTAAAAAAATAACCTTTTTAAGCAGTTATGGCAATTTCTTTGTGTCTCTGCAGGTGGTTCTGGACGTGTGTCGTGGTTCTGGTGTTCTGTCTTTCTTTGCCGTCCAGGCAGGAGCCAGTAGAGTGTATTTGGTCGAGTCCAGCCCTATGGCCAAGTTTACACAGGTCAGTCCATCTGAAGCCTTTATAATGTCCGCTTTACCATAGTATCAGCTCAGAAGCTTATGCTCGTTTTTGACGCTTATACATACACTTTTTGACACTTTTCCGCTTTTTCTTTTTAGACACTTTTTGTCACTTTTGACTTTCAAGTCGTTTTTTGAAGCAATTTTGTCAATCTCATGCCTCTGTCTTTGCCTTTTAAAGCTTTTTCTGTACAGAAAATAAAGCTTTTCGGTAACTAAACTAAACTGTGAGCTTGCACAAAGAGCCTGGAGAGGAAGGTTCTGTTTGTGTTGGCCTAGAAAGAGCCAAAAGAGAGAAAGACCACAATGCACCAGATAGCACACAGTGCATACATCAAATGCAGAGCGTGGCATTCTGGGGAGTTAATGGGTCGCGGCACCATCTGGCCCAGAGTTCAGAACGATAGGGGCTGCAGGGAGATGCTGAAGCTCACAGGACTGAGAACAGAATTTTACATTATATTATATATATAAGCATGTTTTGGGTCATTGTCTTTGGGTTGAAAGACCCATTTCAAAGGCATTTCCTCTTCAGCATAAGGCAACATGACCTCGTCAAGTATTTTGATGTACTTAAACTGATCCATGATCCTTTGTATGTGATGAATAGGCCCAACACCACAGTATGAGAAACATACCCATAATCACCATGCTTTACCGTCTTCACAAGGTACTGTGGCTTGAATTCAGTGCATGGGGGTCGGAGGACAAACTGTCTGTGTCCCCTAGACCCAAAAAGAACAATTTTGCTCTCATCAGTCCACAGAATGTTGCTCCATTTCTCCTTTGGCCAGTCAATGTGTCCTTTCAGCGTACTTTTTTCAGCAATGGGACTTTGGGGGTGGCTTCTAGCTGATAGCTTTACTTCACATAGCCTTCTTCTGATCTGAACAGTACTCACAGGTAACTTTGGGTGTTCTTTGATTTTCCTGGAGCTGATCATTGGTTGAGCCTTTGCCATTTTGGATATTCTTCCATCCATTCCAATGGTAGTTGACCGTTTTTTTTGGATGCCATTTCAAGGCATTTTTAATCATTTTGGCTGAGCAGCCTCTAATTTTCTGCACTTCTTTATATGTTTCCCCCTCTCCAATCAACATTTTGATCAAAGTCCACTGTTCCTCGGAAAAATGTCTGGTAAGACTTACGCATTGAGTTTTTCAGTGTAATATGCACAATAACCAGCATGCACAACATGCTTCCTTCCTTCCTTAAATATGGGCCATAACTGACACCTGTTTCTTCACAGAATCAATCACCTGACTAATTGAACACAACACTGCTATTATTTTGAACATGCCCCTTTCAATTACTGTTTCATAGCTATTGGGTCTGTTGGTTTTCTGTGACTCTACAACACTTACTAGGAAATTATTTGCCATGTAGAAATATCACTTCTACCAAAACATATGATTTATTAGAATAGTAATGTTGGACTGTTATTATTTTGAACACAACTGTGTGTATATATATATATATATATATATATATATATATATATATATATATATATATATATATATATATATATATATACATATATTAATATGTTTGATGCTTTTAACAATTATTTTAAAGTTTTTGATGTTATTGTCACTTTCTTCGACCTTCGACATGTTTGTCGCTGTTTACGTCTTTGAAGCTTTTTTTTAAAGTGTTTTTCCGACGTGATGATGCTTCTTTGTAAAGTTTTTTCGCCCTTTTTTGACAACTTTCATCACTTTTTTCGACCTGTTCAAAGATCCAACTTAAGAAGATCTGGTGCTGAGACTTTAAAAATACTCGTTTAAGGCTGCTTAGGCTCTTTGTAGACATGACGTAGAGCAGCACACACTGATATAAATCGGTTTTATATCTGCATGGAGTTAGATTTTCCTGCTCTGTGGCAGCAGAAAGTGCACTGAAATGTAACCCATATAGCACATGTGCCCAGCCTCTTGGAGATTTGGCTTCAGATCCGGCCCACATATCAATTCAGGTTCACAATAAATTCACTCAGGGTACACTCAGGGTAGATTTTGGCAGATTTTCTGACTTTGCGACTCAAATTTCAAACAGAGTTTGCATATTTAGTCACTCTACGATGGGTAACTTTTTTTGCTGACTTTTGTCAACATTTTGTCGTTGTTTTCAATGTGGAAGTTGCTTTTAGACATTTTTTTACATTGTCATTTTTTTTGTTTTTTTCAATTGTTTTGTCATTTTTAAATAAAAATATAGTTGGCATTTATTTCAGACATTTTATTGCTTTTTTCTGTAGTTCTTTTGTTAAATGTCAGTTTTTTTTTCTTCACGTTTTTGCTTTTTTTCAATGTTTTTGACGCATTTTCCAATGTTTATGCTCCTTTTACACATTTTGGTTTCTTGTCTTAATGTTTTTGTCACGTTTTGTAACAGTTTTGTAAAGATTTTCAGGCATTCTGTTATCAAATATCTTGAAAAATAGTTTATATAGCTGCTGTAAATGGAGCATGACCCTGGACCCCCCTCTAGAATTTGGCTGAGCCCCCAATGTTTACACTGTCTGGCTGCGTCCCCTGCAGAAACCTGTCTTCCTGTTATCTAAGTCAGGATATGTGTGTCTCCCGCGCAGATCCTGGTCCACAGTAACCGTCTATCGGAGCGGATCAGCGTCCTGGAAGGGGAAGTGGACGAGGTCAGCTGTCCTGACATGGTGGACGTCATTGTCTCTGAGCCGATGGGATACATGCTGCTCAATCAGAGACTCATGGAGAGCTTCTTGCGATCCAGAAAATGGCTCAAACCCAACGGTAGAAGGAAGCTAGAAACACGTCAGAAAACCTCCAAATCCAATGATTGAATAATGCAATACATACAGGCTTTTTTCTGTCTTTCCCATGTTACTTTACCTAACATTAGACGAAAATGTCCAAAAAAAGCAACAAGAATATTAAAAAAGACAACTAGAAGCGAAAACGGCGACAGCAACGTCGGGAAAAAGCAACTGACGTTAATTTCTGGGGGAAAATGCCATGATCGCTGAAAGAGGCAACTACAGCGCCAGTACAAAACCTTTTCTTTTTTTTTTTTAAAAGCAACCACAAAATTCGGTGGAAAGAATTGGAAATCAGCGTCGGAAACACTGAGAAAAAAAAGATGTTTTTCCCAAATTATGTTTAGATTTTCGGCATTCTTATCATATACCTCGCAAGATACCTTGACAAATACTTTATATGGCTGCTGTAAATGGAGCATGACCCCGGACCCCCCTCTATGTTTGGGCCGAGCCCCCAAGGTTCCCATGTCTGGCTCTGCCTCTGGTTTGTGTCTCTCACTGTATTTCTCTCTGTTTTCTGTCTCTTTTGCTGGTCATTTAGCACTCTCTCTCTTTCTTTCTCTCTCTCTCTCACTCTCTCTGCAGGTCTGATGTTTCCCTCCTTTGGAGATCTTCATCTGGCTCCCTTCAACGACGAGCAGCTCTACCTCGAACACTACGCACGGGCTAGCTTCTGGTTTGGACTACTGCATGCATGCACACGCATAAATCCATGCATGAGGACACAAACACACTGGCTTTCTTTCTTTCCCTCAGACTCTGTCTCGCTCACGCAGACACACATGTTCAGGGCTTGACCTCAGTCAGCCATGTTTCCTGTTGGGTGTAAAACGCTCGGGTTCAGGTCCAGTCCTGACTCACAGCAGCAACGTGTGTGCGTGTGTGTGCGCGCATGGGGGTGGACACAAAACGGGGGATCTGGGGGGATCCCCATTTCCTGCAATTCTTACATACATTTATGGACCATGGTGATACAAAATCCTGGAAATAATTAAGTTGATGATAAATTCTGCCAGAAAGAGCAGTACTAAACTATGTATAAGAAAAATATGTCTTACTTTCTTATTGTTTAATATAGGAGACTTGGGAGGATTATATCTGAAGTCCAAATGTGTTCAAGTGATGTGATTAAATTTCCATTGCAGTCATGCAAACTGGTAAGGGGTAAAAAAAAAAAGAAGAAGGAACACTGGAATACGATGGACCTCCAATACCCTAGACGGGTCCTGGGACCTTAGTGGTCCCCTAACACTGTATCTGAACTCTCTTTTATATAGACCTTAGTGGTCCCTAATATTGTATCTGAACTCTCTTTTATATAGACCTTAGTGGTCCCTAATACTGTATCTGAAGTCTCTTTTATATAGACCTTAGTGGTCCCCTAATACTATATCTGAAGTCTCTTTATATAGACCTTAGTGGTCCCCTAATACTGTATCTGAAGTCTCTTTTATATAGACCTTAGTGGTTCCCTAATACTGTATCTGAAGTCTCTTTTATATAGACCTTAGTGGTCCTCTAATACTGTATCTGAAGTCTCTTTAAATAGACCTTAGTGGTCCCCTAATACTGTATCTGAAGTCTCTTTTATATAGACCTTAGTGGTCCCCTAATACTGTATCTGAAGTCTCTTTTATATAGACCTTAGTGGTCCCTAATACTGTATCTGAAGTCTCTTTAATATAGACTTTAGGGGGGGACTTGGGGGACCAACTGCCACTTTGCTCATTTGAAAGCCATAATGTCTCTCTCTCATGGGTGGGCCAAATTCTCTGGGCGGGCAAAGCAGAGAAAGGGGAGGTAACCTTGCCCCTTATGACCTCATAAGGGGCAAGATTCCAGATCGGCCCATCTGAGCTTTAATTTTCTCAAAGGCATAGCAGGATACCCAGGGCTCGGTTTACACCTATCACCATTTCTAGCCACTGGGGGGGGCAAGGCAGGATGGGGGGACTCATATTAATGTTAAAAAAATCTCATAATGCCATGGGACCTTTAATACTGTTACTCAAGTAATATTCTAAAAGGAGACTTTAGCTTCTACCAAAGTCATTTTCTGGTAAGATACTTATACTCAAGTATTGCTTTCAAGTACTTTATACAAGACTCTGTGTGTGTGCGTGTGTGTGTGTGTGTGTGTGTGTGTGTGTTTTAAAACCTAAAGAAAGAGACTGAAATAGTAGACTCGAACTAATGCAATCCCTGTTGGTTCTCCAGGCAGCAGAAAAACCTCTACGGAGTGAACCTGAGTGCTCTTCACAGCGCTGCAGTGGACGAGTTCTTCAGGCAACCCATAGTGGTATGTTCAGCAAAACACTCTTCACTTTGTGTGACTTTATCTTGTGAAAAATGTGTGTTTTTATTGTTAAGTCAAGTCAACTTTATTGTCAATTCTGCAATATGTGCCAGACATTCAGAACAAACATATGTTTCTCTTAACCCACAGTGCAATAAGGACACATACAACAACTATAATAGAAAAAAAAGAAATAGATACAAATAAGATTAAGTTATATTGACAATTAAAAAGATGAGTAATATGTACAATATAGTAATACATTCTAAATAGTGCAAATAAGGCAAAATCAAACTAAAGATAAAGATATTGAAAGAGTTCTTGAATGTCTTTATTATAAAGTGGTCGGTACTGATCCTGATAGTGGGGACAACGGGAAAAAGGACAACGTATACATAGGGATTCCATTTTAATTGTATTTTGCAAAAATATTCTTTATGTAATTTGTTTTGATTTTTCAGGACACATTTGATGTGCAGATCCTGATGGCCAGGTCTGTGAAGCACTGTATCAACTTCATGGAGGCTAAAGAAGAAGATTTACAGCGGTTAGAAAATGCAGAATCACTGTTCATTCACGATATTTAGACCAGAGATTTGACTTCTAATTGCTTTTTTTCAAAGTTTTCGTCTTTGTCACTGTTGCTGCCAGTGTGGACGTGAATGTGAATCAATTTTGAAGCCCCAGTTCAGACCAAAGATTAACGAGACGAGTTGAACTTTTGTCTTCTTGCGATCCATTTTACACCTATGAGACAATAAGTTGTATCATCAGCATAAAAACGACTCTCAGGTTTCTGCAGGGTCTTAAAAGTCTAAAAATGTCAAAAATGTTATAATCTAAATTTAAGGCCTTAAAATTTCTTAAATTCGCTGCAATACTGTGTTCTAGGTCTTATATTATTTTCAATACGTCCTATGTATTGAACGCGTCGATGTAACGCTACCTCTAATGCTCATTGCAATGTTGCAATGTGCGCTTTAGAATATTTTTTATTCTCTGGTGTTGTAGTTCATTCTGTTGCTAGTCCAAATAGAATTGCTGTATTACGACAACAAATGAGACCAAAATGCAACATATACGGCAGCCAATCACCTGTCCTATAATGCCAATGAGAAAATCAGGGAATTGTTTCAGACAATGTTTCCAGACTCTGACATCTGACTTTGTTTTGGATGTTGTGATATATAATCATTTATAAAGGTCATAAAGGTCTTAACCCTCCTGTTGTCTTTGGGTCCCATTGACCCATTTTCAAAAAGTTTCTATATCACGAATTTTAGGTTTTTTGACCACATTTTCAACAACAGAAAGCAACATGGATGGTTCTCTACAACACTCTTCACAAGAGAAATAAATGATCAGTTCACTACTTTCATTGGATTTGGGAGTTTTATTTAATTTCATAGCATTTGAAGAAAAAAGAAGATGAAAAAATGTTTTAAAAAAGGGACAAAAATGTCAGAAAAGGCATCAAAAACGCAGCGGAAATTCCACAAAAGCGAATGTTGACGCAGAAAAACAAAAAGTTGATTGGTGGATGGGAAGACAACAGAAGGGTTCAAAGTGTCTTGAAAAATTCTTAAATTTGACTTGGTGAAACTTGGTGAAAATTGTAGAAACCAACTTTTTGGGCTTTTTTGTAGCTAGATATAATTCTTTTGTTGTCATCACTTTTTTTTTCATTATTTTAGCATTTTCAGCATTTTTTATGCTTTTTTTCAACATTGCTGTTGCTTTTTCACAATGTTTTCACAATTTTCTGTAATTTCTCCCCTTTCTGAATATTTTTTGACACTATTTTGATATTTTTGTGGTTTCTTTCGACGTTTCTGTGGTTTTTTTGACTGAGGATTGCGTGATAGCGAGATCCTTGCTATTGCTGCATTTCTTGTACTAGTTAAAATAATGATTAGAAATGCAAAAAAAAGCTTCCTGAGACTTGTGTTTGATTCTTCCAGAATAGAGATCCCCTTTGTGTTTTCCCTGCTGCAGCCCGGTCTGGTCCATGGACTTGCCTTCTGGTTCGACGTGGCCTATTTGGGATCCAAGTAAGAAATAAACAAAAAACTGAAGACCCGCTCCAGTGTGCAGTATACCATTAACATGCCGTGGGATTCAAACTGATTGTTTTCCCTGTCTGTGCAGGTCGACAGTGTGGCTGTCCACAGCGCCGACGGAGCCTCTGACCCGCTGGTATCAGGTCAGATGTTTGCTGCAGACGCCACTTTTTGCCAAACTGGGACAGACTCTGTCTGGGCATGTCCTGATGGACGCCAACAGCAGGTACACCGGCGCTGCCAGCCAGCCTGCTCTCCAACATGTTTCTCTCTGAACCAGGGGCGGGGCCAGCAGATGTTGTAATCATTGGGGGTGGGACTATATGTTGTAATCATTGGGGGCAGAGCCAGATGCTGTAATCATTGGGGGCGGCAAGACATTGGTAACATTGGGGCCTGATGCTGCAATCATTGGTGGTGGGACCATGTGTTGTAATCATTGGAGGCGGAGCCAGATGCTGTAATCATTGGGGGCGGGACCATGTGTTGTAATCATTGGAGGCGGGGCCAGATGCTGTAATCATTGGGGGCGGGACCATGTGTTGTAATCCTTGGGGGCGGAGCCAGATGCTGTAATCATTGGGGACGGGACCATATGTTGTAATCATTGGGGGCGGAGCCAGATGCTGTAATCATTAGGGGTGGGACCATGTGTTGTAATCCTTGGGGGCGGAGCCAGATGCTGTAATCATTGGGGACTGGACCATATGTTGTAATCATTGGGGGCGGAGCCAGATGCTGTAATCATTGGGGGCGGGACTATATGTTGTAATCATTGGGGGTGGAGCCGGATGCTATAATCATTGGGGGCGGGGCCATACATTGTAATGTATGTATCACTTTTTTCAACGTTTTTGTCTGTTTTGTCACTTTTCTGACACATTTGAGGGTTTTTTGGCAGTTTTCTGAGGCTTTTAACACTTCTGTCAACATATTTGTTTTTTTGTCATTGCGTATTTGGACGCTTTTGTCACCGCTGTTTTTTTTTTAAACCTTTTTTTGATGTGTTTTTTCGGCGCTTTTTCAGCTTTTTACAACGTTTCTGAGAAGACCTTCAGTGCTGGAGCCCCAAAAGCTCGGCCCTGCCTCTGAAATTCTTGTTTATTCTTGTCACTTGTCTGTTGGAATAATAATCTTTTTCCACATTCCAGCCAGAGCTATGACATTCACATCACCGCCACAGTCGACCAATCAGGCTTCAGATCTGGAAACGTCCTAGACCTCAAGAACCCTTTCTTCAGGTAACTCCTTTATTTCCCTCTTTGATAATTCAACATCAGAACCAGGCTTCATGTCAACGCCATTATAAGGGGCAGAGCCAGACGTAATGAGCTATATTTCGACATACTTGATCACAGAATTCCTAAAAATCTGTAAAGCATTTGGGAAAAACAGAAATTAGAAACATCCTATTTTTTTGTGCTTACTGGAAGCTTTCGATCGATTTTTGTATGTTTTTTTAAACCTTTTGTTGACGTCTTTGTCCTTTTTTTCCTGATGTTTTTGTCACAGTTTTGCCTTTCTTTTCAACGCTTTGTCGTTTTGTTGACGTTCCAATATTTTTCATGCTTTTATAAACATTTTTGTCGCCTTTTTTCTACTTTTTTGTCGCTTTTTCTGACATTTGCTTTATCCAATGTTTTAGTCCCTAAAGTATGTTCGGCCTCTTTCAGTCCTCTTTGCTTTTCTGGCAACCCCCCCCCCATTTCAGTGACAACCAAAACTGTGAATGTGTGCAGGATTTCGTCTTGGTAAAGACCCGCGGACTGTCAGAGACCGGGACGTCTCCTCTCCAGGATGAAGAGCGAGGATAACAGAGGTAAACCGTGAATATAGGAAACAACAAATGACCGAGAGTCTACACTTTCTAGGCTTTAATTTCAAAGTAATACTGAAGAAATCCAAAAAGATTTATTTAACTGTAGTGTTAAACATCTGCGTAGATGTAATGCTAATTTTAATTTTCTCCATCACCCTAGGAGCTTCATAAGGAATCATCAGACGTTTCCACACAACACAACCTAATGTGAATGTAACGCTCTGTTACCGTAACTCATCTTCAGTGGTGTGAACGTCAGACAAACGTCTATTTTTACTCTATTCATATGCGGAAATAAACCTGTAAAAAGTTCACTTAAACACGTTCAAAACATTTTGTTTTTTGCCGCTTTTTTTCTGTCATTGTCAGACTTTGCAATGTTTTCGTGCAATGTTTTTTTTCCAAGGTTTTTTAACGTTTTTATTCCACTTTTTCCATGTTTTTGTCTTTTTGTGTCGCTTTATTTTTTATTTTTTTAAAGGTTTTTCAATGTTTTCTTTTTTCGTTGTATGCACCACACTGACGGCCGATGTATTAGAACGTGGCTGTTCGCAAACCACGATCTTTGACCTAATCTAAACTAGTTGTTTTGGTGCCTAATCTTAATTTTCATTGCAGCAAAATGCTCATATTTTGGGGGCAAAATGTAACCGTAATCTCCGCCAAAAACGAACGGCAGAGTCACCTATTTTCAGCTAAACACATCTACTAACTGCCGCTAATACAACCACGCTGTCTCTTAGGTCAGTAGCCCGCTCAAAGTCCCCCATTTTCTGCTAAACACATGTAATAACTGCTCCCTGATATGACCGAGCTCTGACGGAGGCCCGTAGCCTGCATCGCTAAGCCACGTAGCGGCTAAAACAACTGCCGCTCGGCGTCATGGAGCCCGTAGCCACCCAACGTCACGTGACCAGCTGGTAGTGTCCTAGGCTATCATACGTTGGGGTGTGCATACATTTTTGTAAGATATCATAGGGACCCGTTCATGCGTTGCATTTTGCATGGCCTTTTTTCAACCTTTGGTGTTTTTTTTGGTGAATGTAAAGCCAATGGTGTGTTTTTTACCCTAACTCGTCTTCAGAGGTGTGAACATCAGATATAACAACATGTAAAAAGTTGCATCACACATTCAAACATGAACACAGAAACTGGAACCTATCTCTTCTGTAGTCACAATTTTCTCTGTGCACGTGTTTAATGAGCCTTAATAAAACGTTTTTCCTCACAAAGTGTATTAATGCATTCATTTTCTGTTAAAGAGCTGCCACCTGTTGGTTGATTTATTGAGAAGCTGTGTGAGTAATGTACCTTTATATTTTGAGAATATAAAAGGACTTATTTACAGTTTGGGGCAGAACGTGACCTTCCTTTTTTGTTGGTCGCTTTTCAACGACCTTAATATTTTTTTTCAACTCTTTTGTTGCCTTTTTTTTGGAAGTGTGTGTCATTTGTTCAAAGTTTTTGTCTTTTTGTTGACATATCATCACTTTTCAACTTTTTGCCACTTATTTTTATTTTTGTTTTCTTATTCTTGTTGAATTGTATTATTACATTATTATTATTATTATTAAGTTAATTCATGTTTTTGTTGCCTTCTTAAACGTTTTTGTCCGTTTTTTGGATGTTTTCATTCATGATTAAGCATATATACGGTACACACTGTAAACCCAAAGAGTACAGCTAACTTTTAAATTGTACAAATGAAACAATTTTTATGAGAATTAACAAAGCAGCAAGGCTTTACTAATAATGAACAAAGCATTGAGTAATAGTTTGCAACTGTTTTTACTGGGAAAATCATTTCATTTATAAATGGTTGTTTCATTATCTATTACGTATAAACCAGGTACTTACAAACATATTTTTAGATATTATTTACTAGTATTTACTATGAACACACCATTTATAACTGTGTGAAGAAATGCTTCACTGATGATGAATTATGTACAAACAATAAATTACCACTGATGGACATTCCATTAATTAAAAAAAGGTAACAAATGCTTAAAATGATCAATAAAGTGTTTCTTCTTTTTAATTATATACTGTATGCACAAATTAAAAAAAAAGTTACTTTAAAATGTGCAACAGCCTGTGTCTGAGCATTCAGCGACTAATGAAGCTCTGGCGCCCTCTGTTGGGGTTCTATGATAACCATATGTATATCTGGGTAATGGTAATATAGTTATATTAATATTGTAATAACATGATAATAATGGGGTAACATATGTTGATGTTTTCAGAGTATTATAGGCTACTATCTGCGTAATACCTTCCAAATTAGATTAAAATCTCTTGGAATTTAAAATAGGTAATTACCGTATTACAATGCGAAATTCATCCACCATTTATCTTCCAAATATTTTTGTTTCAAGGTGGTACTTTACCAATTATATGTTTAATCTTGTGACTTCTTACCTGAAAACACATCTGGTAGTTTCTGTGTAACAACCGTAAATTAGTGCTGCAAAAAATCCAAATTGGCTAAAGTCGGTATCGACTCAGTGAAAATCGGAAATAATAATGTTAATAATAATGCTTTACCTATATGCTAAAATATACAATGACTGAGGACTACTAGTGACGAGTCCATAGTCCCCACTAGCTCAACCCAGTGTGCTTTGTTGAATGGTCTCAATGTTTCATTGTTTCATTTTATGTGAATACTAGTTTACTAGAGGAGTAACTTAGTATTTGAAGTAATGCAGGAAGTGTGCATTTAGTTTCCATGCGTGTGTTTCCACCGCAATGTTAGTGAGTAAATCTACTGAAATGGCCACCATCTTGGAGGAGTGTGATGATTAAGATGAGAAAGCAGAGGTTAAGTCATGTATGTCATGGTTGTAAAAAAAACAAACAGAGGCTATCTTACATACATCTTTGCCCAGCGCGAACCAGAACAGAAAGCATCAATAAACTGTTGGGGAGGGTCATATTTTCATCATCAGGGTCATAGAAAAAATGTATTGCTGGCAAAGGGAGGGTCGAAGTCTATTTTGACTAAAAATACCAAAACTACTCCAGTAGCCCCAGTCCGTTAGCCCCAGTCCATAACAAATAGATTGTAGGGAATTATGTCTAAAATGAGGCCCTAAGGCCTGTCAAATCTGACTCCAAGTTATTAATTCCTGTGCCTTCTCTCTTCAGACTTAAGTTTACCACAACACAAGGATCAACCTGAGACAAAGGGTTCAGTTTTTCAAGTCCAGCAGTTAACCCTTGTGTTGTCTTCCCATCAAAATTGAAAATTAACACTTTTGTTGATGCTTTTAATCAATGTTTTTAACTTTTTCTATTACGTTTTTGTCCCTTTTTTCAACACTTTAGACACATTTTTTCAATGTTTGTCATTATTTATTGATGTTTTTAACTTTAGTTTTACACTTATCTTTGGAATGTATGGTCTCATTTATAGGAAATGTTTGAGTTAGAAAAGCAGAAATTAGGAATTATTTTGACTAAAATGAAAGGAATGGATGTTGATGGATAATCACAGACTGGAATATGTCAACTTTTACTCAATACTATTTCAAAAACACTTCAATTTATTTTTCAAATGCAATAAAATTGAATAAGACACCTGAAAATTAATTAAAGTACAGATTTGTACTTGCCAAAAATGTGTGGAATCAATCATTTTATTTTGGGGAATTACAATTGGGTAGTTAAAAAGAACATTGATGTAGGAAAACAGGTCAATTTGACCCAAGGACAACATGAAGGTTAAGTTTACAGAACACAATTGTGGGTTCACAAAATGACACTAAGTCAAATTGTGAACCCCATCTAACCATATTCCCAATCTTTTATCATCTGGCTTGAAGGCTGTTTAAAAATCTACCCGCCGCTGTCACTTTTTATGCCTCATAAAGGTGAAAAACAGGAATTGCTGTGTCTCTACGAGCCTACTCGTAGACATTGCGCCGTCATCACGTGCTGTAGTAGGGGGGCCCGCCTTGATAATCCAGCATAAAGGCATCCTATCCTGTCCTGGCCTGGTACACACAATCATACAGTTTGAAAAAGTACTTATTGGACTTTAATTTATCATTGCACGTTCAACAGGAAGGGAGGGAAATATCCAGACTAGCTCATCGTTGCTCTTGAGGACATTAACAGTGCAAACATCAGCACAATCTTATAGTAAATGTTAGAATCTATCAATCAGTCAGTATATTAAACAGCACGTACCAGGTGAAAGACAATGGAAGGTTTAATATTAGGGAAGTACACACAGTGGTGGTGTGACTTAGTTGGTGAAAGTGCCTGTCTAGAAAAGAGGAGATCCTAGGTTCAAATCCCAGCAGCACATTTTTGTTGCAAAGATAACTATTCTCTCCATACCATTTGCATATTTACCCTATCCCCATACTACACAGTGTGGTACAAGTATGCTTCCCTGGTAGCAAATTAAAAAAGTTAATACACATGCAAAAATCAGCAAAATCTCAGTATTAAGAAATGTTAGAATGTATCAATCAGCCAGCATATTGTACAGTGCATACAATGTGAAAGACAAGGTAAGGTTGAAGATAATAAGTCAAAGCAGTTCTGTGAGATTGTCTGTGTGATTGCATATGCTGGTACTGTATGTGTGGAGCTTAAACGCCTGAAAGAGGGTCCTAGGCCGACCAGGCTGGGAGACCCGGGATCTAGCGTTTGAGTCGCGTGCACTGATTTAGAAATCTATTTAAGATGGCCGGTTAAACCTGTTAAATCTTAAATGTATTAGTTTGTGAAAGAGTCGACCAAGTAAACTTTTATAAAGGTTGTGTTTATGAGATCCTGAAAGACATTTAAAATAATTAGTTTCATTTGATTCCATCTTCTATTTCATGTTTAGTGAATGTTTGTCATTTAGAAATCTTAGCTGCAGTGTTATGTTTTGTGTCTTAATTGTCTTGTCATATCATTTCACCATGCTGTTTCATTAAAACTTTTGTTAATTCTCAATTGGAACTCTAGCCTCTCTCCTTCCTCATCACATCAAAGAACACGTGTTAGTTTTTTAGAGACGAGAGAGACAAACCAGGCTAGCTAAATTAATTTAAAGTTTCTGTCTCATTATGAGTCTCTTGCTGAGTCAGGTTAACATCAGGTGAAATTCATTAGTCTTCTCCCTAAGTCTTCCGTTTTTCTCGTTGTTTTCCAAATCATTTCCCCATCACTAATAGTTTCCCTTCAACAGATAGCCTGTGATCATATCTCATTCATTTCTGCTGCCTTAGCTATAGTAATGTTGTTCTACTCTATTCTTCTGATTATCAGATTAATAAATCCCTTCCATTTATTGATAAAGTTGTTGTCTGTCTGTCTAACTCATGAGTAGATTTTTGGGGTCAATATACAGCTACAAACTTTATAGCTTTAAATTTGAGATTGAATAAAGTACCATATTTATTGAATATAATTTGTGATTAAATGACATCATTATGGATGGTGGATCATTTAATCCATTCAATCTGAGCTCCTTCTGCTCCTAAATGAGGGGCAGCCCCATTAACGAGTACAAATTAATGTATTGATTTATACATTGTTACATACATGTGGCATATGGCAGCGCACCCAACCCCAGCGGGTTCCTCCCACAGGAGGTGGGCCCCAATAACAATATAATTTAATATTTTTTTTTAGGGAAAGCATAAACCACCCACAGGGGTACACAGTAATACTGGTTACTTCTTTTCAACACTACATCTGGAGTAAAGCTATATTGTCATTAAGTTGCTCAAATGCTCAGTACTAGTACTACTGTAGCAGTGGTAATAGTAGTGGATTGGTGTTTGTATCATTTCTAACACTGCTATTTTGAGGTATCACCATATCTCATTCTGTTTTCTTTAAATTATATGTCATGGGGAATGGCTGTAATGGCCCAAAGTGATTGTCTTGATACTGTCATAACACATTTTTTGTCTGTATGCAGTGAACTGGTGTTGTCTAGGTATAAGTAGCCTCGACTGAGTCATAACTCAGTCTAAAAAGAATAGTAAAGTAAATATAAACAATTTTAATACTGGTCCTCAACTACCAGGTGTCGGCGTTCAGCTGGAGTAGCCTTCTGCCATGTGGGTGTTGTTGTTCCCAACCCTAGGCCCCCTCTGCCATGTTTTACTTTGCCCACTATGTCCTGGTGTCTCAGAGTGGCCTTTGCCTGTGCCACTGCTGCACTTGGTCTCCATGGATCACGTGACTTTGTACAAAAGTACTTCTTTACACTACAATATAGTCGTCACTATAAGGTGGGCTGTGTGCGTGACTCTTTGTGTGCACTGCAGTCTCCACGTTGTAACAGCCTTCACTTTACTGACAGTATTACCAACACATGAAGCCACCATTTTTACTGTTACCCATGTATCTCCCTTCTCATCGTCTTTGCTGTCTTTTTTCCTCTCGCTTTCCTCTCACACAGCCGCTCCGATGCCGCTCACAGTCTCTCAACGGACCATTCTCCCTCTCACGGATGCCTGGTGGATGGCTCTGTGTTGAATCTACGTCCAATCTGCCCTCTGAATTACACTACCCAATGGATGTATTAGTTGTTATATAGTAACAAAGTCCACAAAATGTATAAATATATTCTGTTTAGGCGGTAGAGTGTGTGTTGTGTACGGTCACATGAGTATCAGTGTAGAGGGTTTTAGATCAGGCAGACAACAGAGGATGTACAAAGTATATTTTCATCAACAGAATGCCATTGTTTATAAGGACATACATGTATTAATTTCATAAGAACATAATTCTGTAAAATATAATTAGTATTTGCAGTATTGCACTTGTATTTCTTCTCATGCTCGTTTAACTTAAAGGCCCAGGATGATCTTTAATGTAGACTGTCCTCATCACCAGCGGGAGGCAGCAATGAAGTAACACTGTCCTAGTCTGCCGGTAAAGGACCGAAGAAGAAAACTGCCGGAATTCTACAAGAAGAAGAAGAAGACGACTACGGTTCTAATGATACCGACCTAAAGACCGGACATTCAGCGGAGAGAAGCCCTTAGCTGGAGCCAAATAACGGCAGAAACCCCGAGGAGTTAGTGTGCTAAAGACATGGACCGACACTGGAAACAACTGCGGGTGGTTTTAAAACCGGAAACCAAGCTGCGAGGAGAAGGTTTGTTTTTACTGCGGTGCTAATGAGGCTAAGCTAACGTGAGCTAAACCATTCTCAGCCTGTTAGCCGGAGCTAGCTCCCGAAGCTAATAAGCGTTTTAGAAGAAGTTCCATTAAGAGTTTAAGTAGCGTTAAATATGTATCTGTTGGTATCTATATCAGTGGAAGAAGCAGCTGTGAATGGTTTCCAGCTCAAGTGTCCTCATGTTACGGGACTGACTAACTTCATAACAACAACTTAATAGCTAGGCTACTTAATAACAACCACGGGTTTCGTCTTTTACATGCAGAAGAAAAGTAAGTTGTTTTTTTAAACGTGTTGCTTGAATAGACAATTAAAGAAATGGACCAACAGATCACGTTGCTCTGGACGGAGACCACTGAAAGGAAAGGGAAGCATTTTTCCGGTGATGGCTGAGCGTTACTGCGCAGCCTCCAACTGAGCTTGAAGACGTAGATATGACGTGCGCAACGTGTCTGAACCCCATTTCTCCATTTTACGTTGAAGCCAAGTGGTAAGGGCTAGGAGTGAAAACCTATAGTATTGATCAAAAACCTCCGAGATGCGGTATGGAAGTGTGTCTATGTCAGTTGCGTGGGTTGTGACAACAGTGTCATATGCATTTATATATTTTATAGTTATTTTACTGTGTGTTCACTTTGGTGGTGCAGAGGCGGATGTTCTTATCTGTGTAGGCTAGAGACAGAGAGTGTAGGTATAGTATATGTTAGGAGATAACAAGTATAGGCTAAATACTGCAGACTAACATGCTAGTTAACGTTAACATAGGCACAGGCTAATTACTGCTATCTAACATGCTAGTTAACATTAGTAATAAACCTAAACAGCTGATCTAAGTCCAAATTGTCTGTGTGCTTCTGACAATACAGGGATTTGTTGACAATGTGACAGTAAGTTGCGTGGTTATGACACAATCGTTAGCCTATTTTTATAAAAACGTCTGCCACGGAGCCATAGTGCGTGAATGGTGAATGTTTCCTGTACTATGTAAAAACTCTTTAATTAGTCGTTAATTCCCATTGTTACCAAACAGTTAACCGGATCCGCAAAGGAATTATAAGTGAACTCTGCATTATGGGAATTTAATATTTAATTTAGGCTATTTCTTTATATCTTAACTGTAAATGGTTAATATCTCCAATTAGGGATTAAAATCGATACAGCATAGTATCGCGATATTTTCAGTGGCAATACTGTATCCATACACAGGCTCCAAGTATCGACCTTTTATTTTATGTGTTGGTCAGTTTGTGTGCTTGACAATCCCATTTTGCCGTAATAAAATTTAAGTGAGATGTACAAACAAGATTCAAGATTTCTTTATTGTCATACCACAGTACACTGTAGTACAAAATTACGTGCAAAGTTCACAGCTTAGAAGAATACAGCACGAAACAATTAAAAACAGTTGAGTTATTATTTATATGAATTAATATAAATAAATGCTTAAATGCCTGTACAGTTGGAAAGAGTATATATATATATATATATATATATATATCCGTATTTAAAGTGAAATAGTGCGGTGGAGAATAAAGTGCATTCCAAACAGATTATTTTGTACATAAATAGATTGATTGGAGTGTGTTTTGTTGTTCAACAGTCTGACAGCAGTGGGGGCGAAGCTGTTGTTGAACCTTGCAATCCTTGGTCTCAGATTGCGGTACCTCCTGCCAGAGGGAAAGTGGGTAAACAGTCTGTGACCAGGGTGAGTGGGGTCATTGATGACCCCAGGCATTTTTTCTGGGCCAGCTCCTGAATGGTGGACAGAGTAGTCCGTAGTCCACTTTCAATTGTGCCCCTGTAGAAAGTGGTCAGGATGGAGGGACTGAGGTGGGCCCTCTTCCCAGGACAGGTTGTCTATCCTGCACCAGTCTGCAAAAAGTCTCACCTCCTCCCTATATGCCCTCTCATCTCCGTCCTGGATAAGACCCACCACTGTTGTGTCGTCCGCGTACTTTATGATGTGATTGGTGCTGGACTTTGCACAATAGTCATGAGTTATCAGTGTGAAGAGAAGAAGGCGGAGAACACATCCCTGCAGGGAACCAGTGCTCAGTGAGATGGTGGTGGATGTGTTGTTCAGAGAAATGTTTATTTTTAGATAAAACAGATGTTGACAGAGTTTCCTTTTGGGGACATCATTTGGAATTGGGAACAAATTAGAAGTTGGGAAAAAAGATAATCAGTTGCATTATAATTCAATATTGCGGAATATTGCAATAATATCGTATCGTGGCATAAGTACCGTGATGATATCGTATCGGGAGGTGTCTGGTGGGGTTCAGGATGTTTATAAAACTTAGTTTAATTAGAAATCATATACCATAGGATGTAACAATATTGGAGATAAATAATTATGGTGGTTGAACAGCTATAGATAATGACATCTGTGTAAACTGACTGGGTTGTCATGTTTTCAGTTTGTAAACTGGTATACAGTCAAGTGTAAGCAACTACTGCAAAAGTTAATTTTTCATAATATATATAATCTGGGCTTTCAGCTATATACTGAGGACGCCAAATCAGGCTGCGATGCTCTCAACTACGGCATGGTAGAAGAGTAGCAACACTTTCTGGATGAAACCAAAGACACTCAGCCTACTAAGGATGCGTACCCTCTGTCGGACCCTAGGGCAGACATTTTCTACCTAAACGCTCCATGTCAGTTGTCGATGGGTAGTGTAACGCCTCACACTCAGACTTTGGGGACCTGTGGTAAAGCAGATGAAGTCATTATGAACCCGTGTCCTTTTCAGAGTGATTGTAGCCAATTGCAAAGTATTAAGATTTACATTAATGGCTGTTTGTGTTTCAGCTTTACCTTCAGATGTCCAGAAAGTGATTGTTGGTGAAGAACATCAGCAGGAGTGGCGCTCCAGTCTGGACCATGATGACACAAACCCCCCACACATTAAAGAGGAGCAGGAGGAACTCCGGATCAGTCAAGATGGAGAGCAGATTCAAGGGCTGGAGGAGGCTGATATCACCAAGTTCCCATTCATTCCTGTTCATGTGAAGAATGAGGATGATGAAGAGAAGGACTCTGGAGGATCAGAACCAGCCATGAAATCAGTTCCAGATGCACATTTACAACCAGATACTGATGAGACTGGAGACTCTTCTGAACCTGAGAATAATGACAGTGCTGATTGGAAAGAGACCAGAGAACCTTGGTCAGGTTTGAACTCTATGAATAATGATGAAGTCCATGTCAGTGATTCAAGATGTACTACTGGTGAGAAAGACCATGAGAAAAGATTTGGCACCAGTGGACATCTGAAGCAACACATGAGATCTCATACAGTAAAGAGGCCATTTAGCTGCTCGGTCTGTAAGAAAGCTTTTAAGCAGAGGGGACATTTACAGAAACACATAAAAACCCACACAGTAGAGAAACCATTTAGCTGCTCAGTCTGTAAGAAAGCTTTTACACTGAGCGAATATTTACAGGCTCACATGAGAATCCACACAGGAGAAAAACCGTTTAGCTGCTCAATATGTAATAAAGCTTTTACAGTGAGTGGAAATTTACAGGCACACATGAGAATCCACACGGGAGAGAAACCGTTTAGCTGCTCATTCTGTGAGAAGGCTTTTACAGAGAGTGGACATTTACAGGCACACATGAGAATTCACACAGGAGAGAAACCATTTAGCTGCTCCCTCTGTCAGAAATCTTTTAGAGTGAGTGGAAGTTTACGGATACACATGAGGGTCCACACTGGAGAGAGGCCATTTAGCTGCTCCGTCTGTAAGAAATCATTTACAGTTAGTGGAAGTTTACAGAAGCACATGAGAACGCACACAGGAGAGAGACCATTTAGCTGTACTGTCTGTAAGAAAGATTTTACAGAGAGGGGACATTTACAGCAACACATGAGAACCCACATAAGAGAAACCATTTAGCTGTGTGAAGTTGAGCTCTAGTCTGGAAGGAGAGCGTAGAACCTCAGTCAAGTATAAACATTTTAAAAATGAATAAAGTTTCTAAATAGAATATGAGATGTTATACACAGTGGGTCCTTTTTAAAAGTCTAAAGTATTATTGTAGGCTTTAAAATGTCTTAAATAGGACTTTTATAGGTCAAATAAATTGTTTGGGACTATAGTTAATGTAACTGTTGATATTCATGGAACTCCAAAGATTACCTTATCAATTTTTGCAACTTAAACTGGACTTGTTGGGAAATGAAACAACCAGCCAGTGCATGCAACCCCAGCCCTCTCCAAAATGGCAGCTGTTCTGCTGTCACAAGGACCCAACTCAGTCTTCCTTAAGTGAAATGCTGTGACAACACCATCCCTATAAAAGCAACAACTGCTATTCTTGTTCTTTCAACATTATTGCATCTCTTAGCAGGGGTCCAGATCATCTCTCAGCTACAGCATGGCCTAGTAGCCCGACGATCAGCAGATGATGCGAGTGCCTGCTTAGAGTAAACCAGTTGGCATCACCAACACGGACAAAGTCTACCAGCTAACCTGGAAAAGGACTGAGATGCACCACAACAGAGACTGCATCGTTTGACCTCAGAACCACTATTCTCCCAGCCTCGCTTTCCCACCATGATGGATACTGCCAGCTAACAGCTGGTGTCTTTCTGTGGTAATGTAACCAACTGGGCTAGCAGTAGCATAGCAACAGTGGCTAAGCAAAGCTGTTTTTACATCTGTTAATAGAGCCCAACCGATACAGGATTTTTAAGACCGACACAAATATTTGGTTATTGAAAAAAACGATATGCTGATATATTGGCCGATTTATATATTTCTTTAAAAAAATCCAGAAACGTGTTACAAAACAGATTTCCCTCATTAGTTATTTGTAGATAAAATATTTATTTTATTGTCACAACAGAATATATATCAAACTTCTGATAAATATAAAGTATGAAAATACAAACTTAAGATATGAAACTTAAAGTCCAACAACAACAAATCAGTGTTGCCAACAGGGACGCTGTAGAGCGTCCTCTGGTGGACAGACTATGCTACGCCAACGCTCTATAAATGCTTGACAGTCCGTTTTTATTTTTTAGATATTCATTTATCAGAATCATTTATTTGTCATTATGGATGATTCTGATGAATGAATATTAATTTTTTTAAATTTAAATTTTTTTTAATCCGCCATTATAAATACTGATTTATTGGGAAATGCCTAATATCGGCCCACCGATACATTGGTCGGGCTCTATTTGTTAACGTACACGTATTGATTTGATTTACTGCCATCCAGACCTATATTGTTTGTTTTTAGTCAAGTTATTTGGTAGGCAAACGGCTAAATTGATAAGTTAGGCTTCACCGAGACACTCTTGCACCCATGTACCTTAATTTACACAGATTGACTTTAAACATCCAGACATACACACTTTAATAGTTCGCAAACCTCTCGCCTTACAGCCTTTGATTTGACTCGGACATAGAACACGCCGTTGGGAGACTGAAGTCAAGAGTCACAGCTCGGCCATCTTGTATTAATCTGTACAACCAAAAACCACAAATGCACATCCTTGTCATCCTTTAGCTTATATATTTTAGTTGAGTTAGATATCGTGTTTTGTACATTTGTTTTATTAATTTTGGGAATAAATTCTCTGGAACATACATGTCTATGTAATTTTGAACAAACACGGAAATTTTGCCTACCTCTCCTGTTACAAGAAATCTGAAATCTTTCAACTTTTGCTAGTTTTTGGTATGTTCATTTTGGTTGGAGTTAATCATTTAATTATCACAGCAGCGGAAATGTTGTGTTACGAACGGACATAGCGTTTGAATGTTCCGTCAAATGAGATTTTCTAGTTTGTAAGTTTTTAAAATTTGTTATATATATATATATATATATATATATATATATATATATATATATATATATATATATATATATATATATATATATATATATATATATATATATATAATCTGATACACAGGTGGTTGCCAAAAGGGCCCCGACAATATGTAGATTCTCTCTAACTCTGTGCATTGCCAACATCATTGTAAATATGTCCAATAATGACTCATCTCTTAATGTTTCTTTTGAAAGAAATCTATGGATGTAAAAAAAAAAAAATATTCCACTTACAGTTGAAGCACTAAATTGGAAGTCGCTTTGAATAAAAGGGTCAGCTGTATGACATGTAATGTAAATGCAATCCACATGAATTGATCAGAAAGGAGTTAGTTAATATTAACTTTTCAAGGAATCCTGTAGAGGCTCTATATGTCTGTGAATCTTCCCATCGTCTCACGATTTGATTATTCTGTCAACAGTATCATATCCTACTGCACATGGGTTCCATCAACAAATTCAAGCAGTCAGATATACATGAACTCCCCTTTTTTTATTGTATCTGCCCTTAAAATGGACACTTCCTTAATGTAACGGAGTCTAAGACATATTTTTAAATAATTACATGCTCAGCTTAAGGCTAAATGCCATTTCTCTACCTTCCCCCTAGCCCTTGGCCCTCGAAACCAAGTGGTAAGGACTAGGGGTGAAGACAAACCCCTATGAAATGGGACACCACTTGGTTACATCACCTCACAGTATTGATCACAAACTTCCAAGATGCTGTCTGCAAGTGTGTATATGTGATTGCGTGGGTTTTGACAGCAGTGTCATATGCATTTATATATTTTATAGTTATTTTATGTTCACTTTGGTGGTGGTACAGATGTTCTTATCTGTGTAGCACTTAGGTCCATTTGCAATATAGTATAAAGTGGATCAGCTGCTGCGTCCCTGTGTATGTGTACTACAGGACGGTGTGTATATATAGTATAAAGCAGATCAGCTGATGTGTCCTCCTGCGTCCTTGTGTGATACAGGACGGTATATAAAAAGCATGTATTGATGTCTCCAAAGCAAGTAGTGTTGTGCACTGAAAATGAAATTCTCTGCTAATAGTTATAAGTGTAGACATGCATGGAGTCCATTCAAGGCAGAGAAATGCGGCACTGTTGTGCAAGTCAGCAATGTAATGTTAGCGTTAGCATAGCAAGCGGTTTTAAAAGGGGCAAGCATAAATACATTTGATGGTAAAACGATTCATAGCTATTTTGTAATGTATCTAGACGAATGACAAGTTTTCAAAAATACAACTTTAATTTCAAAGTTACTCTGTCTCTCCCGAGATACATTGCCCGTTTAGGGTAACATTTTGCATTGCAGTCTTTTTTTTTTTTTTTATAGTTCATATGTCAACTTTTAAAACAGTTCATAAACAATGAATTAGCTACATTATTTCATGTTATCCATACATTAGAAACATTTTGAAAAAAACAGTTTCCCAAGATGCATTGCCGATTTTTATAACACCTTTTTCCCTGTTTTTTTTAATTCTACCATCTTCCCTGTGGTGCCTCACACCAGATGTGTTCTGATCTGTAACCAAATCTTGTCTGGTATTCTCTGTTTTGTGTTTCTTAATCCTATTTGTTGCTGAGTTCACAGATGCTGGTCAGCAAACAGGAAGTGGAACGTACAGTCCCCTGACCAATCAACAGCAGCGTGTCAGGATGACCTGACCGCCCAGAGGTCGAGGTCAGAGGAAGTTCCTGCAGAGGAAACAGCTTTCCAACAGTTCATTTTTTTAACTAAACCTCTAACAGGAGGAGAGCATGACAGAACATTATTATATACATACATATACATGTAAATGGGCTGTATTTTATATATATATAACCCTAACCCTAACCCTATTATATAGCACTTTTACATCATACTGGAACCATTCACCATTCACACACCGATCGTCAGATAAACACTCACACCCATGACACAGCATCGGGGGCAACTCAGTGTCAACCAAGGACACTTTGACATGGGACTGCAGGGCCAGGGATTGAACCTCCAACCTTCCAATTGGCAGGCAACCAGCCCCCATGTTGAGTTAAATGTAACAAAATAAGACAATATAAAATAATCTCAAATATAGAAAGTTGCGCAATAATTGAAAATGCCACGTCTCAACATCAAACACAAGTACAGAACTTACAGTGGTGCTCAAAAGTTTACATACACATGCTTAAGTTGACTAAAAAGAGGAATAAAAAAATCATGTTTTGGAAATTTATTTTAATACCTAAATTAAAATGAAAAATCCCTTTAAGGACACCAATTTTCTTTGTGAATGAATAACGTATTGTAAATAAATAAATGTTCTTATTTAAAATACAGGGGTCATAAGTATACATACCCTATGTTAAATTCCCATAGAGGCAGGCAGATTTTATTATTAAAGGCCAGTTATTTCCTGGATTCAGGATATTATGCATCCTGATAAAGTTCCCTTGGCCTTTAGAATTAAAATAGCCCCACATCATCACATACTCTTCACCATGCTTAGAGATAGGCATGGTTTTATTTCAGTTAGACTAATACCTGGTTTGATTTGCATTGAGAGATGGTTTTATAGAAAGTATCCCATGCCTATCTCTAAGCATGGTGAAGAGTATGTGATGATGTGGGGCTATTTTAATTCTAAAGGCCAAGGGAACTTTATCAGGATGCATAATATCCTGAATCCAGGAAATAACTGGCCTTTAATAATAAAAATCTGCCTGCCTCTATGGGAATTTAACATAGGGGTATGTATACTTATGACCCCTGTATTTTAAATAAGAACATTTATTTATTTACAATACGTTATTCATTCACAAAGAAAATTGGTGTCCTTAAAGGTTGGATTTTACCTCATTTTTTAATTTAGGTATTAAAATAAATTTCCAAAACATGATTTTTTTATTCCTCTTTTTAGTCAACTTAAGCATGTGTATGTAAACTTTTGAGCACCACTGTAAATCCTTTGTTTTCTGCGCTATGGAAAACACAGAATGTCCAGAAATCAGACGCAGAAAAACAGGTTTCCTTTTAGTTGAATATTGTTTTTCCCTAACGTGTTTTTGTCGTCATGTTGAAGCAGCAGTCAGAGTTTAGAGACCAGACTCCATCATCACTCTGAGCTCATTTAAGATTGTTCAGCTAAAACAACCAAAATCAAAGTCTATCCCCAAGAAGAAGAAGTACTCAGATTCTTTACTGAAAAGTAGATATACCGCAGTCTAAAAATACTCCTGAAAGGTTACTGCAGTAAAAATACACAGGTATTATCAACAAAATGTCCTCAAAATGTCAAAAGTTCTATCTATGCAGAAGGCAGGGCTGGGGGAAAAAATCGATACAGCATAGTATCGCGATATTTTCAGTGGCAATACTGTATCAATACACAGGTGCCAAGTATGGATCTTTTATTATCCATATATGTGATGTATGTATGACAATCCCATTTTGCAGCAATAAAATTAAACCAAAACAGAGACAAGTATCTTTTTAGATAAAACAGATGTTGACAAAGTTTCCTTTTGGGGACATCATTTGAAATTAGGAACAAATAATATAATAAAATTGCAATATATTGCGTTACATTGTAGCTTGTTTTTGTGTCTAAGTGACAGTCTTTGACATTGGTCTAGTATTAAACAATTGAACAATTGCTGCAGTCTGCACAAGACGCTATATTTCACTGTAAAGACCGTTACACTTAACTATTATGGGACCAGTCGGCGGTTGCCATCATTTCGTAAGATATTATTTCAATTGCTGTAAATAACTTTTCGTATCCACTCATGTAAATGTGCTGCACTTTTAAAAAGCTTCTTTTTTTTTTTTTAGAAAGCCGCAGAAAAATCTTGAAAAAGCGTCCAAAGCCCAAAAACAAATATCATTCAGCATCAGAAAAGCATTGGGAAAAGTGTAAAAATACTAAAGTAACAAAGTTATTTATTATTAGTGAATAATACCATATTCTGTTGTTAGAGTAGTATTTAATGATGTACTTCATGTAAAAAGTGTGTGTGTGTGTGTGTGTGTGTGTGTGTGTGTGTGTGTGTGTGTGTGTGTGTGTGTGTGTGTGTGTGTGTGTGTGTGTGTGTGTGTGTGTGTGTGTGTGTGTGTGTGTGTGTGTGTGTGTGTGTGTGTGTGTGTGTGTGTGTGTGTGTGTGTGTGTGTGTGTGTAAAAAGGGGAAGTAGTGTGTGTATATAAACTGATGCTGAAGTCAATTACATCATCATCTGATCTGATCATTAGAGACTCAACAGACCCACTTCTCTCCTTCATCTGAGCGGTGAGACACACACACACACACACACACACTTCCCAGACAAATTGTTAGTGCAGTTTTTTTCTGGAGACGGAAAGATTAACGTATTCATTCAAGTCTATACATTTTGTTACAAATACTTATAAAGTACTGATTTCGTGTAATTATTCCATTTAATTTTACAGACTTCTGCATATTTTTAAAAACATGGAACTATCAAAAGAATTCCAAATATAGACCGTGAGTTTACATGTCCATTGTAAAAGGTGTATTATCAGCTACATGTACTTAAATTATCAAAAAAAATTTTTTATTAAAATAAAAATAAATCAAAATCTGTTTTTTAAACAGAATGTAGAATATATGAAAATAGAGCTATTGAAGTCAATGTGTGGAATACTTGGTTCACATTTGACCATTTGTATTTACCTTATAATCCCAAATATTCCCCGTATAGTTTACAATACTTTTTACTCAGGATTTTCCTTAACAGTATAAGCTGCAGACAAATGACTGAAAATATTCCTTTATAATTTTTTTTCCTATAATGCTTATTTTGATGCTTTTTTAGATGAAACTACCCATCAATAAATATTAAATGAGCTCCTTTATCCATTAAAGTGATGTACACATTAATAATCAATAATTATAATTTGCTATTATAAAACAGGGATTTGATTCACAATATTAAGGCCACAATACAATCCCTTACGTTTGTTTTAATGGGTAACAAATGACTGACAAATTGTTTTTTATTTTTCTTTTCTAAAAAATTAAATAAATAAAAAAACAGAAAAAAAGTCAAGTCAGTTTTATTTTCAGGATTTGTTTTGGGCATTTTAGACCTTATGTTTTATGTATGAGCTGTACTGAGATACCCAGGCGCCCACAATCTTGACACATTCATGTTGATTTCTAACCAATTCACCACGCATTGGTACATTTCAACATTCAAAAGTATCATATTTATGTTTCCTGCATTAAATATGTGTTTCTCTTTCTGTGCAGTGACTTCAGTGAAACCTCCGGCCATCATGTCTCTATCAAAGAGGAAGTTCAACCACAAGGGGCGATACATGGAGATGGTAATGCACCACTGACATCAAACATATTACAGTTTCAACAAGAAGAAATATCCAAGGCACTCTACTTGCAAAAAATTAACAGCCTTTATTTAATAATTTATACTCTTTATAGATCCCCTAACCCTCGTGTTGTCTTCGACCACGCAACTTTTTTTTTTCCTGGGTCAAAATAAAAAAAATTCAATGTTTTGATCATTTTTTTTTCAAAACTTTAGTTGCGTTTCCTGATGTTTTTGTCACTTTTTTCTACATTTTTTTTTGTTGCATTTTCACAACATTTTTGTCGCTTTTTTTCAAATTTTTTTGTTACTGTTATCTGATTTTTTTTTTTTTTTTTTTGTGCTTTTAAAAAAAATTTGGGACATTTTTGAATTTTTTCAACGTTCTTTAAAAGTCCCATGGCATAAAAATGTCACTTTATGAGGTTTTTTAACATTAATTAAAATGAGTTCCCCCCAGCCTGCCTATGGTCCCCCAGATGCTAGAAATTGTGATAGGTGTAAACCGAGCCCTGGGTCTCCTGCTCTGCCTTTGAGAAAATGAAAGGTCAGATTGGCCGAACTTGAATCAGAGAAAGGTAAGATAATCATTCCCCTTATGACATCATATGGGGACAAGGTTACCTCGTCTTTCTCTGCTTTGCCCGCCCTTGAGAAAGGGAGACATCATGACTTGAAACAAGCGAAGCATGGTAGCTTGTCAAGGCCACACCCCCACCCTCCACCTTGCCCCGCCTCTCTCCTCCTCATTAGCATTTAAAGCTACAGACACAGAAATGGCACAGCCTAAGAAAAGCTCATTGTGGGACTGGCTCTAGTGGCTGTAATTCTTATTTCTGAGTTAAAAAAGCGGAAATATTGAATTTTTTTGACTAATAGTTACCATAAGAGGAACGTGTGTTGATGGGTTATCCCTGGTATATGTCAAAGTTTTGTCAGGATACTGTTTTGAAAGCATTATATTATTTTTAAGTGTTATTTTTAGGCAATGTGGTTGAACAAAACCCATATTTCTGAAATAAAAACGGGTCAAGTTTGACCCGAGGACAACTTGAGGGTTAATCTATTGTTGTCATGTCTATAAAATGTTAGAAAATGATTAAAAAAAAGAAGTGTTTCCCAAAGCCCAAGATGAAGTCCTCAAGCGATCAATTGATTATCTTTGCTGCTCTACATCTAAAGGTAGCTCCATGTGGATGGACTACAACATGGAATTGCTCTTGCATGTATTCATTGCTCTCTTTCATTTTAATATTTTGTGTTATTAATCTTTAGGTGCCGACCACCAACCTTGGGCTTTTAGAAGACGATTTTCCAGAGTTTGAGGTTTTTCTTGACGCTCCCACAGCCAGAGCACCTGCACCTGACGGCAGTAAGATCCATTTAATGTATTCATGTTTTTATCTGTCTGTGAAGATGATAATGAATACATTTACTACATACTCTCCCTTTCTTCATTTCCTCTCAGCAAATCTGTCGGTGCAGAAGGTCGACATGTGTCAGCAGGTCAACGAAGAGCAACACAACACGGGCGCCTACAACACCCCCAACCTGGTGGTCCGCCGCGGTCAGGAGTTCCTGGTGAAAGTCACCTTCAACCGCCCACTGGCGAAAGGCGACGACTTCCAGCTCGAGTTCCTAATTGGTGAGTTTGAATTCTGGGATAGGAAACAGATGTACAGGTTTTTCCAGTGACTTTCGTCACAAAAATTCCCAAAAAAGACAAGTTTACATGTGTTTGGCGGAAAAAAGAACATTAAAAACCTGTAAAGGTGAAGAACCATAACAATTTATTTTAGACAATGTAAATCAGGTTGTTCCCAAGAACCAGTGGTATATATAGCTACTAAAAGTAATGCACTGTAATTCCTAGGTATTCCACGTATTTCTTACTGTATGCCGCACTACATGCAAAAAGAAATCTTTCAAATTGGTCCAGTATTGAGCGACAATGCTATGATAAGCAGCCGCAAACCGGTGCTGCTCTATAACCCTATGGGGCACATGTGCATCGTCAATTTCGTCCATTAAAAGTGCTGTTTTTGCCACTGACAGATTTTGATTATTATTATAAGTGAAGTAAATTATAAGAAAGAATCTCTACAAAGATAGACCTCTTCTCTAAACCTACCAGACTGTGTATAGAGCCAAGATATTTTCACATGTAAATCAGTAAATTATGTTTTTGTTTTAACCAAAACTAGAGTTGTTATGGATGGAAAAATATGAACCAAAACAGCTTTTGAATTAGAGATTTTCTTTCTGGTGACTTTGACTGAAGTGTATTTTTCGATGCTTAAATTACTGTTTATTTACATGGAGTCTGGTGGGTTTAGTGAACAAATCCCAAATAAGAAAACATTGGTAAATGCCCGAATCTTTGTGAAAAACTGCGTAAGTGGGGTTTAGGAACCAATTTGTTCTTAACCCTTTTATGGTATTCGGGTCAAATTGACCCATTTCAAATTTTCAAAGAAAAATGGTACAAGTTACATTTTTTCTACCTGAAAATCAACGGCATAACCTTATTTTCTGTGATAAACATATATTCCTGACTCAATTCAGAAAATTATTCTGGATATGACCACTTATGTTTTTTCCATAGTGGATTTTTTACATAAATTCTAACCTGATGACAAAAAACAAACCCCACTTTCATTTTTAATTGTGTTCTAGTAGAGACTGATTGCATTCCCTAAACATGTATGTTTTCTAAATTGTTATTGACAATATTTGTTACTAGATTATGAAGTAACCTTTTATTTCAGAATTGTTTTTAAAACCCAAAAATAAGTCACGGGTCAGTTTGACCCGAGGTATACGAGAGGGTCCTGAAAGTGAAGACAATACAAGGGTTAAGAACATTTGGTGAATGAGGCCCAATGACTTTTACATAGCTGCAAAAATTTTTGAATACACACACATACACACACACACACACACACACACACACACACACACATCATCCTCATCACTAACCCTCTTCCTCCTCCAGGTGAAAACCCTTCGGCCAGTAGGGGCTCCCTGATAGTGGTGACCTTTAACTCCCGTATTGGAGGCCCGTGGTCGGGTCGGATTGTGGACAGTCAGGGTGTAACTGTGACTCTGGGCATCACGCCAACGCCCAAAGCCATCGTGGGGAGGTTTCGTACGTACGTGGCCATCGTGATGGCAACCGGCATGAAGCGAACCAAGAGGGACGCCGCCACCGACCTGTACGTGCTGTTCAACGCCTGGTGTAAAGGTAGGAACTCCTTTCCTGTCACCTGAGAGTCAATGTTCACATGGGTCTCTCCTGTCTAGAAAAGCAAAGAGGAATCAATTAGATGTCAACCATTAAATTAATCGCCATTTATTTTGGGTCAATCGATCAGTTTGAGTCGTTATTTATGAAACAAAAATAACACTTCTGTGATTGGAGCACGTTAAATGTGAATATTTTCTAGTTTCTTCACTCCTCTGTGACAGTGAACTGAATATGTTGAAGTTGTGGACAAAAGCAGATATTTGAGGACGTCTTCTTGGGTTTTGGGGAACACTGATTGACATTTTTCCCCATTTTCTGACATTTTATAGACCAAACAACTAACCAATTAATCGAGAAACGTACAAAGACTTTGGTTACTGTAATTACGTAAAATTTTCATGCAACTGTACTTTAATTCGTACATAGTGTTTCTTTTTTAATTTAGCCATGTTAACCTATTCTGATATAACCTCCAAATAAAATTATGAACCTGAAAATGGGCATAATATGAGCACTTTAAGACTTTTATTCTAGTAACATTCTAAAAAGTAACAAACTTTTACAAAAGTAATTTTTTGGTACTTTTACTCTAGTATTGCTTTCAAGTACTTTATACAAGACTGCAGCTAGAGTTCTTGATTTTACATGTTTATTGAGAGTTGTAGTGTCCTGTGGGGTTTCAGGAGTTATTCAGGGAGATCTATGAAATCTTTTAAGTAAGTTTATCCATTTTCACAGAGCTCTTTTGTCGTTTGAATTGACATTTCCTGTAAATTAAGTTAAAGAAAAAGTAAAATGGTTTGTTAAAAACTGAAGGATGCAGTGTTCCTTTATGTGTTGAGAAAATTCTTCTTTTTAAGCGCATTAAAAAAAGCCTTAAAAGAGCATTAGACTATAAAGACATGATGCAATACAAAACACACGTTCACAAAACTCTTCTTAAATCTTCCTTCAAGCAGCTTTCATGTTTCAGAGAAATGAATTTGAACGTTCCGTCTCTCTCTCTTTGCAGATGATGCTGTGTTTCTTCCAAATAAAGCACATCGGAAAGAGTACGTCCTCAATGACCATGGAGTGATGTATCAGGGTTCATTTGACTCTGTGGCAACCCGTGACTGGGTTTATGGACAGGTTAGTCTGGATCAACAGAGCACACTGCCACAATAAGCCTGAAGCTTGTTAGAGGTGTATCACCCATATGTCCACAGCTCACTTGAAAAACTGTGTGTCACTGGTTGTATAGACCCTTTAAAAAAAGCCCAGTCGGCTCTGATTGGTCAGCGTTCCCCCATCTGCTCTCTCTGAGTCTCTGCACCATCATTGCAGCCGGGGAAAGCTGTAACAACACTGGATAGCGGCACTTTTTTACCGATTCGTAGTATAGTTGTGTCTTCACAATCGTACGTTTCTGACGACACAGTTTCTAATACGGGCTGTGTACATTTTCTGTCCTATCCCAGAATGTATCTGTGTTTTGTTACTGCAGTTTGAGCGCGGCATTTTGGACGCCTGTATTTACATCCTGGATGCGTCTCAGATGCCGATCAATGACCGAGGCAACATCATCAAAACGGTCAGGATGGGATCCGCAATGGTGAGAAAACATTTTTGCAATTTTAGTTCAGCTAGCTTGGTCCAGAGTAAAATATCTCAACAGCTGTCTGATGGATTCTTAAAAATCCTGGTTCAGACATTACTGATCACCCAGAGAATGACGCTGATGATTCCCTGACCTTTCTCTTCCCCTCAGATGAACTCTCAGGACGATAATGGCGTGTGTGTTGGGAACTGGAGTGACGACTACTCGCTGGGCAGGTCCCCGACATCTTGGACGGGCAGCGTCCAGATCCTTCTGCAGTACGCCAAAACTGGACTCCCGGTCTCCTTCGCCCAGTGCTGGGTGTTTGCTGGAGTCTTCAACACCTGTAAGAGCATGCACTGTTTCCAGGATACACTTGGCCACAAAAGGCAGGGCAACTAAGGAGTGACTCCATAAGAAGCATCTCAAGGTCCTGGAGTGGCCTGCATACCAAAGTTTCTGTAAAATCATACAATATGATTTTCTGGATTTTTGTTTTAGATTCCGTCTCTCACAGTCGAAGTGTACCTATGATTAAAAATTACAGACCTCTACATGCTTTTTTCTATATTCAAATGGAGCCATGGGATATTTGTTGATAGCATAACATACTTGATCATTTGAATATTTCATATCTTTGCAGTCCTACGCAGCCTCGGCATCCCGGCGAGGCCCGTCACCAACTTCAATTCAGCTCACGACAGCAACGGCAACCTGAAGACCGACTTCATCTACCTGCCTGATGGCTCGCCGGACACAGCCAACACCAGGGACTCCATCTGGTCAGTCATGCCTGTTGCTAGGAGACCGCCAGGCCAGAAACTGGTCCATTCGAAATGTCTTAACTTGTCCTGTGACAGTCATGATTTAAACCAGAAGGAAAACCTCATATACTGCAATACAATTGCTCAAATGTGTACTTAAGGAAACTTTGGTACTTTCCACCACACAGACAATGTAGCAAAATTACTACAAAGAGATGCAAAGAGACTACAAAGAGACACAAACTGACAGAAACGTACCATGAAGAGACAAAAGAGACAAAAATGACTACAGTGAGACACAAAATAACTACAAAGTGATGTCTACAAATCGCAGACACAAAAATATCACAGACAGACACAAAAGGACAACAAAGAGACATAACTAGATGTAGACAAGTCACCTTTACAGCAGTGGCACCTCACAAATAACAAAAAATGGAAACCCATCCATCCATCTATCTTGATCCACTAACCCGGGGTTGGGTTAAGGGGGCACTTGCTCCAGCAGGGGACACTGGGTAGGGTAAAATAACTTTTTTGTACTTAAGTACAGTACTTGAATAAATGTTCTTTCCACCACTTGAAAGAACCATGTTTGTAGATATGGCGTCTTCCTGGCACTTAGATGGTCTAAATACTGCAGTTTCTTTACAATGTAAGGTCTGTGACAATGACGGATGGGAGGGTAATCAGATATAAAATGACGGTATTACAACGTGTGTAATCTGTGGTTTGGCTGCTAAGCACATGTACAAAAAGGTGTACTGACAGCACGTGTCTGTAGGAACTACCACTGCTGGAACGAGGTGTTCATTAAGCGCGTCGACCTGCCGGCCGGCCTCGGAGGATGGCAGGCGGTGGACGCCACGCCCCAGGAGACCAGCGATGGTAGGACGGACAGACACAGACGGAGAAAGACGGACGGATCAACAGATAGATGGATGCTAAACATGATGTTTGTTTTACAGGATATTATCGCTGCGGTCCAGCTTCGATTATAGGCATCAAGGAAGGTTTGCTCTGTCACCCGAATGACGCAGGGTTCGTCTTCTCTGAGGTTAGTTTCTTTCTTTGTTTCTTTAAAGGTCTCATGAAGTGAAAAAATGCATTTCAGTGTATGTGTATATACTGGGGAAAAAAAGACATTATTTTTATGTGTGTCTGAAAACATTATGGAAAGGACCTATACAGAAATAGGCCTTTTTAACCTCTTTAAGACCTTTTTTGCTTAACCAGAAACAGCTTTGAAATTGCTAACGCTAAACCCACCAGACTCCATTAAAAAAAACTATACTTTTAGCAAGTATAGAGCCAACATATTTTACATGTAAATGGTGTGTTTTGTTCAGCCAAAACTAGAGTTGTGGTTGTTGGAAAAGGTTGTTTTATTTATTTTTTTCTGTCAACTTTGAATAAAGTGTATTTTAGGATTAACACAAAGGTTGACCTCCTCAGATTAATAATAATTTTAGCCTGTCAGTGGCAAAACAAGCACTTTTGTCAAGGTAAATACAAGTTGCACGATTGCTCTTAACTTGCATTGTAGACACCTCCCCCCTCCCTCACTCCTCTGTAGTCTGCCCACTCCCCCCCACAGACACTTTAAGCACCCCTAGTCTTGGTAACTATGGACTTGGCTGCCTTGAGATCATTGACATGATCCTCCCGTGTAGTTCGGGGCTGATTCCTCACTGTTCTCATGATCATTGCAACTCCACGAGGTGAGATCTTGCATGGAGCCCCAGGCCGAGGGAGATTGACAGTTCTTTTGTGTTTTTTCCATTTGCGAATAACCGCACCACCAGTTGTCACCTTCTCACCAAGCTGCTTGGCAATGGTCTTGTAGACTTGTGTAGGTCTACAATCTTATCCCTGACATCTTTGGAGAGTTCTTTGGTCTTGGCCATGGTGGAGAGATTGATTGATTGCTTCTGTGGACAGGTGTCTTTTATACAGGTGTCTTTTATACAGGTAACAAGCACTCCCTTTAAGTGTGCTCTTAATCTGAGCTCGTTACCTGTATTAAAGACACCTGGGAGCCAGAAATCTCTCTGATTGAGAGGGGGTCAAATACTTATTTCCCTTATTAAAGGGCAAATCAATTTATAGCATTTTTGACATGCGTTTTTCTGGATTTTCTTGTTATTCTATCTCTCACTATTGAAATAAATCTACCACTAAAAAATTCTTATTATAATTTCTTTGTCAGTGGGCAAATGTACAGAACAAGCAGGGGATCAAATACTTTTTTCCCCTCATAGTACAGCTTACACTAGCAGCTAGCATAGGCTATTTTTCGCTAACACCAAGGAGTCTCTATAACTAAAGAGGACGCATTACATGCTGCGCCAACGGTATGAAACGCTACACACTTTCGGTCTAAATTGTTATTATGACGGCGTTTCCTCCAGGTGAACAGTGACGTTGTCTACTCCGAGCGGGATCGCTACGGAACGCTGACTCCGTACAGCGTGGAGAGCGATTACATCGGAAAGGCTGTTTACACCAAATCATTGGGCAGCGACTCACCGAACAACATCACACAGAACTACAAGTACCCACAAGGTAACACACACACATTTCAAATTACATGGAAACACTACCATTTATGTCCACAAGGGACGCCAAAATAAACAAATGAAAGCTTTTTGCTCGCAGGTTTCTTTATAGATGACAGATGACCCCCATTCAACTCAAAATAAGTCATATAACCATTCCAATGACTCTGAAGCTGTTCAGTTAAGGTAAATTAAGCTAAAAACCTGCATGGTTCCCCTTTAATGGAAAGATGTGAAGGTAGCATCTCCCCTTGGCTCCGTCTAACCCCGCCCCCCACACACACAGATATCCACGAGAGATTTCCTGAAAACGGCAACTATAGCGTAAATTCCTTTCAACTCCCTCAGCGGTCGCCCCTGCTGAGTAGCATGTGTCCTCTAGTTTGTCCTCTAGTTGTATCTGCAGCCCTTTAAAGTCACCGCCTCTTTCAGCTTCAGTCTCTGTTCTTTGCCTTGTTAGCAGGGCCGGCGGTTGCAAGTAACTGCAGCAATAGCAACTTTCAATATGTTTTCTCCTCTATTAATACAATATTTTTCTGCGTGTGAGTAACTGTTTGTAGATACTGTGTCTTTATTGTGACTTGATTTAAGACTTGAGGGAGTTGGGAGACGTTGGAGTTGGTGGTGAAGTGATATCTGTCTGCAGATAGTGCAGAGGACAAAAGGACTAAGGCCCGGGCGGATGAATACGGCATACAGAGGGATCAATCTGAGCTGCCTGAGACCACACTGTCTGTCAATATTACCGCCAGTCAGGTAACACACCGGTCTATATGTCTGTCTTTCAGTACTGAACATTATGGGTGTCTGGATTTCAAATAGAAAATTTATTGAAAGGAACTATTTTTCAATTAACAATATCAAAGAAGGATCAGTGTTTTTTTGCCATGTTGCATGTTGGGCCCCTCCTCCCCCCGGGGTTCAGGAAAAGTTTGATTTTCCAGCTCGCTCTGTTAAGGCTAACGCTGTGAGGCTAACACTAGCGATATTATTGCTAAATATAAGCCTTGCCGGTCTCCACTCTTGTTGCACATGTTCATGACATACAGTACGTCATGACCAAACGGTAGCGATTGGTTATGGCAGATCCAGAGTGGCTCTGGGCTGATCCAATAGTTTTAAACAACAGAGAACCCGCCTTCAAGGAAGTTAACACTTGTCAATGGAGAGTGGCCAGACTCTCTGGACTAATGAAATGGACCAGAGTCTGGTAGGACCAGGCTAATGGACCAGAGTCTGGTAGGACCAGGCTAATGGACCAGAGTCTGGTAGGACCAGACTATATCTTAGACACGCACACATAGGAAAATAAGGTCCAGGTAAAAACTAAATTCAAAGTTACCCTTTAAGTACAAATTCAATGTCCTTGTACTCTCCTCCCTTCTCTCCAGGTCAGCCTGGGTCAGGACGTCAACCTACAGGTGGGTTTCCACAACCAGAGTGATGTCCCCACAACCATCCAAGCCAACCTGACCGGGTCTGTCATCTTCTACACCGGAGTCAGAGCCAGTCACTTGAAATATCACAACTTCACCATCACCGTGCCAGCCAATGAGAGTGAGCAACGTCAGCGACGAGAGAGTATTTGTGGTTATTAGAGTTAACCTCTGCTACAATCTCTAAGTGTGTGTGTGTTTGTGTGTTTGCAGTGAAGAGTGAGATTGTGACGATCCCATCTGATGAGTACATACCATTGTTGGGCACTCAGCGTTGCCTGCACTTTGTTGTGACTGGACAGGCTGAGGACGAGTCAGTGACTGCCATCAAGGTGCTCGAGTTGCAGATCCCGACGCTCACCATGACGGTAAGACCCGTGTCAGGGTTGGAAATCATTCCCTCTTTAAGCTTGGTGTAAGGTATTTTATTGTGTTACCTCTGTTTTTTGTTAAGAGGAAGTTAAGACATAGAGCTTTTATTGTGACGGGAAAACCAGAAGTGGTAAAATGCGGTAATGAGTGGCCGTGTTGTTGTTGTTGCTCTTCTTTTTCTACTGCATCTTCTTCTGTGGTTCCAGCTGAGCGGCTCGCCCAAGGTGAAGCAGGAGATGTTTGTCGACGTTACCTTCACCAACCCCTTCAACTTCGCCCTGAAGGCCTGTAGGCTGTCCATGGAAGGAGCTGGATTGATGAGCGAGAAGACACAAATCTACGAGTACACATACACACACGATATATAAGTGAAGTCAAAACACCTCGATCACCCCCTGGGGATAGGTCATAAGTCCCGACCCCTCTATGTTAGTGGATGGGACATGGGCCAAACCAACAATTCAAAGTGCACGTTGAATACCTTTTTCCAGAGCTGCAAAGGTTAACTGATTAGTTGTCAACTATAAAATGAACCTGCAACTATTTTGATTAATCGGTTTGAGCGAAACCTTCTCCAGATTCCACCTCCTTAAATGTGACTGTTGCCTAGTTGCATCACTCCTCTCCATCTTAGAGTTGATGGAACATGGACAAAAACAATAAAATCATATATGTGTGTGTGTATGTATATATATATATATATATATATATATATATATATATATATATATATATATCATAGATATGTGTTTGTGTATATCTATCTATCTATCTATATATATATATATATATATCTTCTGTTTTATTTCAGAGATTATATTTTAAATAAATTCCAAAAATACAGTGTATGGTGATGACATGTTGTGGCGGTTTGGCTCGTGTGTATTTATACTCGTACACCTTTGTGTGTGTTTCAGAGTCATTGAGCCTCAGGCTTCCATCTCCTGGAGGGAGTCGTTCATCCCTCGGCTGGCCGGAAAGCGCAGCCTTGTGGCGGTGATGGACTGCAGCAACCTCTCTGAGGTAACCTCCACACCTTCCTCTCGTATTACCAGCAGTGGAATGGAACTATGTTTACTCAAGTACTGTATAACACAACTGTGTTCATGTTCAGACACTGTCCGTGGACATTGGCCATTGTTATGTATCCGAAAACACATCCGCGATCACACAGTCATGTAAATGATTTTGTACATATATTTGACTAATTACTATACAAAAGTGACTGATGAGAAAGTAGTAAGACGGCTTGGGCGAGGCTCAGGTTGCGCTAAAACTTTACATTCAGCTTTTACCGAATGACTTGGGAGTTGTTGAAGCATTTATTGGGAAGAACAGAAGTACAGTCCTTGACATGTTGACATCAATGTCATTTTTTTTTTTCTTCACATTTTGAACTTTTTTTTCCCTCAACTTTGCAAAAAGAAACGCTTGAATCTTACGGCCCTGCACGCCGCGTATACACAGCAGTGAACGGCTGATTCTGCACAGGTGGCCAACACGTCCCGTGGTACCTCTCTCCATTTTGCCACAGAACTTAGCTTCTGAAGACTTTGATTTACTAAGCCGGTTTGCAATCTACGACCATGCGTAACGTCAACTTGTGACAAAATTACGCTTCGCTAAGTCTTCGCTCGAAACCAGTAAAAGGAAACGCTTCTAATTTGCATTTTCTTTAACCCTCATGTTGTCCTCAGGTCAAATTGACCCGTTTTCTTATATCAATGTTCTTTTTATCATATAGACACAGTTCTGTTGAGCACAAATTTAAAGTACTTGTACTTTTTGAGTATTTTCCATTTCATGCTGCTTTGTACTTCTCCACTACATCTCAGGTGAGGGGAGTTGCTCGTATCAACATCACGGCCTGAGATGATTGGTCCACAGAGTTGTGTGTGTGACCCCCGCGCCGCTCCCCACTACTACGCTTACACCAATCACAGCAGCTTCAAACTGAGTGGGCGGAGCTGACCAACCACGCCATCAATGCCTTTGATGATTTTATTTCTTGTTTCATTTTACAATTTCCACAAATCATGGGAAATTCCAAGCTTTGATATTTTTGCTCCACAGACAGTCAGGATGTGATATTTTAAAATGAGTTTAGTGAGGACGCTTGAGGATTAAAGGTCATAGAGAAATATTAATAGATACGTTTTTTAATAGGGCAAATTTAAAAGATTTTGTTGTAAAATGAGATTTAAGAACTAAAATATAATTATTAATCAATGCTTTTTAATGTCAGAGAGTCTCTTCTCACACTGAGATAAAAAATCATTTTAATCATTTTAATGTTTGGATGAAAACAAATTGTGTGTGATTGTACTGTAGTCTTTTTCTACTAACAATAAAAGCATTTTCAAAACCACGGAAGGTGTCACAGAACATTATTTCCAAATCCATCCGAATCCTTGATGACGGGACAAACTGCAGTTCAGTTTCAGTATTTTTAAAGAAATCAGTTCTAGTGCAGCTTCAAGAAAATCAGCAACTTATATGGAAGGAGAATAAAAAAAACACAGCATGTGGTACAGGTGGAAACTGCAGGCCTCCTCCTGATCGCGCCATCCCTCTGTCCCTCTCTCTCTCAATCTGCCGCCTCCACTTCAACCTTTACTTATTTCTTTATCTCCTTTTTGTGGCCTTCTCCCGCTCTGACCCTCCTGACCTCTCCATTACTGCCTTCTCCTTCACTTCCCACATTCTCTTCCTCCTTTCGCAAGAAAACTGGCAATATCCCCCACTTTTAGCTTTCCTTTTACCCTTTAAGCTAATCTATCCAAATGTGATGTTGCCTGCAAGAGCCATGATGTCAAACGCTCTGGTTATCCTTGCAATACATTAACACATATCCATCCATCCATCACACTGTATGACCACGTAGCTAATCAGATTCTGTAATCAGATGAGTGGATGGGTTGCAGGTGATCCAGCTTAGTAGAAATCAGGAGAGAGAGGGAATCACCACGGCAACAACACAGACCACTAACCGTTCACCTGTAACCACACGCTTTAGCCCTCGGGTTCCAAAAAGGAACTGAGGGGAAAAAAAAAAAAAAAAACAGTTCTGGTTTTATTGTGAAGGCTACCATACACAATGCATATAGGAATCATATGTTAGTTAATAACAAACCCACTATTAATTACATTATCTTAATGCAGTGTAACTACTGTAGCGTGTAAATAATACACCTAAAATACACTCGCCATTATGAATCAACAGCAAGGTGTAACCTAGGTAACAGGTGAAGAACACAAACAACATCACTAGCTGACTTTAACTTTGCCAGAACTATTAGACCAATAAAATGAACTGACAACATATTGTAAGTTATACGACTTAAAGTTCTCAAGGACGCACACACACACAATCTCAGTTGGTTATCCTCCGACGGGACAGCTAGTCTCTTTTTCTTTTCTCTCACTTTTTTCTCCGTGCGGCGTGCACGCTATTCTCCGACGTGCACTCACAATCGCGCCTGACAGACGAGCTTTTGTACGGAACTAAAGTAACGAGCCAATTTTGTACCGATATTCGTGTTGAAATGTAAGGAGTAAAAGTCAAAAAGTCGCCCAAAAAAGAAATAGTAAAAGTAAAAAACTATCCGAAAAACTTGAGACCTTTTAAAACAGGGGTGGGCAATTTTATTTTCCCAAGGGGTCACATAAGAAACAAGGACTGTTGTTAAGGGCCGGACCAATGTGTTAAACTCAATTCTGCACAATATACATTTTATCTCTTTATAAAAAGCAGTAGATTATAAGGTCTTTGATCAGCTGCGACTGGTAAGGGCACAAATGTTATGATTAGGACATGAAAAAAAGAGAAGCAGTCAGTACAAAATGCAGTTAAGTCGAGTCTATCTACTATTTAATCAACGTCCATGATTGGAACTGTGACCAATTTTCAAAGAACATTCAATTAACTTTACAAAGTGCTATTACTATTTCATTTGTAGTCTTAACTACAGAATTTGCTTTTGAAGCAGACATGGTAAATGCCATGGTAACATTATGTCACTATTTTGCATTTCATGGGCTAGTAGGCCCTTGCCTTGCAGTTCGTTCATTCATTAGTGCCGTCACATTAACAGCAAATGCAACATCAGCCATCCAGTTTACATCTCAGAGCTCTGGGGTGTTTTTGCGTTTCATTTCACAAAACTCTCGAATCTCTGCTCTCAGGTCCCATACTCTTAAGCACCTTTAAGCCCCGGGTGAGCCGCCTGACAGCTGTGTTCACCATGTTCAGTTTCATGCTCCTCCAGAAGTGACCCATTGTCCCACATACAAACATTGGTAACCGGGCTGGATATCACAGCTTTTGTCCAGAGCCAAGGAGAAAAATGTACTGCTGTGTGGCTGAATCTACAAGTTTCCCGCAATGTCCTCAATCCCGCTCGTTCGCCTGGAAAGCGGGACATTCTCAAAATGCCTCTTTTTTTTTTTTTCTTCTTCTCTGGGCATATTAGCACAGCAGAGTCCAACAAAACACTCTTTAATAAACTCCCCTTCACTGTTTTTGGTGATCTTGTGGGAGATCCCAAAGCTAGTCTTGACTGCTGCATCCCTGGATGTGCAAAAAACCTTGCTGCTTTTGCAGTTTAACTAGCAAAGCTTCAAATGTCCTCGCCCGCTCTGCATCAGTCAGGTTGTATTTCTCTGCGTTTTCGGTACAGTAGTAATAGTAATAATTCAAATTATAATCCTTCAACACAGCGATCTGACTTCAGTAAATAAATACTTTGAAGTCTGTGTTTGGTTAAAGACTCGGTGCTCCGTATCGACCTTTTTCCCCCCGTGAGCTGACACTTTTTGAGGGACAACAGCTCATTCGCGCCCATGTTAAAGTCTTGTGAGCTCATTTCGCAGCTCGCCGACACAATGCAGTTCTTATTTTTAACTGCGACTTGCAACCAGAGAAGTAGACGCTGCATACGTTTGCACAAAAACCAACAAAAAACAGTTGCCTTCAAAATAAAAGCAATGCCGTTGTAGTCCATGCATGATGTACACTTATTTACGATTGATTGCTAACTTCCCGTTGACCTCACGCGGCCGGTTAGTGGCGCCCAAAGGGCCGGATGTGGCCTGCGGGCCGCAGAATGCCCAGGTCTGTTTCAAAGCCTAAAATTCTAGCTTATTTTAAACTTTTTGAAAAAGGACCTAGAGTATTACTTCTTGCACCGTTTTTAGAGATGAATTTAGAATTTCAGTGTTTAAACCTGACTGAGGATTTGCTCTCCTTAAAGACTAGACTCTACTTCACACAGCTAACTGGTTTCTCTTCGGTGTGGGTTCTCATGTGTCTATGTAACGTTCTACTCACTGTAAACGCTTTCTGACAGACAGTACAGCTAAACGGTTTCTCTCCAGTGTGGATTCTCATGTGTGCCTGTAAATGTCCACTCACTGTAAAGGTTTTCTTACAGAATGGGCAGCTAAATGGTTTCTCTCCAGTGTGGGTCCTCATGTGTGCCTTTAAGTGTCCTCTCTCTGTAAAAGCTTTTTTACACACTGAGCAACTGAACGGTTTCTCTCCAGTGTGGATTCTCATGTGTGCGTGTAAATTTTCCCTCATTGTAAAAGCTTTCTGACAGACGGAGCAGCTAAATGGTCTCTTTCCTGTGTGGATTCTCATGTGTCTTTGTAAATGTGCATGGTCTGTAAAACCTTTCTTACAGACTGAACAGCTAAATGGCTTCTCTCCTGTGTGGATTCTCATGTGCGTCTTTAAATGCCCACTCTGTATAAAAGCTTTATTACAGACTGAGCAGCTAAATGGCCTCTCTCCTGTGTGGATTCTCATGTGTGCCTGTAAATTTTCACTCATTGCAAAAGCTTTCTGACAGACTGAGCAGCTAAATGGTCTCTTTCCTGTGTGGATTCTCATGTGTCTTTGTAAATGTGCCCGGTCTGTAAAAGCTTTCTTACAGACTGTGCAGCTAAATGGTTTCTCTCTAGTGTGAATTCTCATGTGTGTCTTTAAATTTCCACTCTCTACAAAAACTTTCTTACAGACCAAGCAGCTTAAGGATTTCTCTCCTGTGTGGATTGTCATGTGCGTCTTTAAATCTTGTCTCCATGTAAAAGACGTCCTACAAATTGTGCAGCTAAATGGTTTCTCTTCTGTATGGGATCCTGTGTCTTTCTTCAGATATACATTGGTGCCACAACCTTTCCCACACTTTAAGCAGCTAAATGGTTTCTCATCAGTACCGCATCTTAAATCACAGACAGGGACTTCATCATTATTCAGAGAGTTTAAACCAGACCGAGGTTCTCTGGTCTCCTTCCAATCAGCACTGTCATCAGTCTCAGGTTCAGAAGAGTCTCCATTCTTGTCGTCATTATCGGGTCGTGAATGCAAACTGTCAATGGCTGGTTCTGGTCCTCCACAGTCCTCTCCATCAGGTACTGTGTTCATCTCTACCGTTTGGCTTTGATGAAGCTTTGAGAACTCAGGTTTCTCTTCGTCATCTTCACTCTTCACAGGGACAGCAGTGAATGGGAATTGGGTGGTATCAGCCTCCTCCAGCCCTTGAAGCTGCTCTCGGCCCTGACTGATCCAGAGTTCCTCCTGCTCCTCTTTAATGTGTGGGGGCTCTGGCTCCTCCTGGTCCGGGCTCCACTCATGGTGATGTTCTTCACCAACAATCACTTTCTGGACATCCAAAGGTAAAGCTGAAACACAACCAACCATTAATGTGAATCTTAACAATTTGATAATTAGCCAATTTCATTCATTCTTCCAAACAGGTTCATAATGACATGATTTACCACGGGTCCCTAAAGTCTATCATACATTGCTGAGCACAACTCCCTCTCCAACAGGCTGTAAAAGCTGTGACCTTCTGTCAGACAAAATGAAGGTAAACAAAAGGACAACTTTAGCTGCACCAAATCAGAGAAGATGAGGCCCTGCTTGGCTTCATTTTAGCTATGACCAACAACTCTTCCTCCATACCTGCCTTGCTTCGTGCCAGATGGTTTTAGTACAGACCCTTCTGAGAAGCAATAATTGAAAACTAGGGGGACAGGCACTTTCAAGAAATACTTGGGAGGTGATTGTCTATCACGTCCAGAAGTGTTGGTTTGAATTAACAATTTTGTGCGTCACACACACCTAGCAGTAGCTTCTCCAAAGACACTGATAGGTGCGGTGAACTGGAGGAAGTTTAATGAACTCTATTAGCTGATTCTCGGTATGGACTTCATTCAGAAAGACAGTATTAGTTCACCGTTTTTAGGTTAGGTGTTATGTTAGTTTAAAAATCTGTGAACCTGTGCAAAAACAAAATTTAAAAAAATGAAAGAGTTTATGGCTCACAATCCACAAATAAATTATACATATTTAAAACTGAATAAATTAAATTACTCAAGTTTACCTTAATATCAAGCTAAAGTGCACAACAAGCCATATACACATATACATATACACACAATATGTATACACAATATGTACAAAATTTAATAAGGCCAAAACATCAATAATTAGGCACAACATGCAATCAGTAAAGCAGTGTGAAAGCACCACTGAGTATTAAACATAAAAGGTAAAATTCCTATTTCACAAAAAAATAAAAAATATTATATATATATATATATATATATATAAAAATTGTGTGTATTTTGTATGTGTGCTGTGTGTCTGATATTATGCTGGTGTAGCACTGTCGTTTTTCCAATTTGCAATCATAAAGCCTAATGATCTATCTGATCTAATTAAAAAGTAATTAAATTGACCTACACCTTTCCCAGCTGAGAAACATTAATTCATCAATAACTACATATACATTTTATTCAGCATACTGAGATAATGAGTAATTTTACTTTGGTACTTTGAGTATGTTGATATTAACATTGTTTTACTTGATTCAGATTTTAAAAGCAGGACTTTATATTTATACATTTTAGTATTACTACTTTTACTTAAGTAAAAGATCAGAGTATTTTTTCCATCACTCTCATGAGGGTGATGTGATACACATCCTTCCCGAGTTTCGACTGTTTCAATATTAAATACAAAACTGCCAACTAACGGCAACATCTGTGGTTGGTTCTTGACCAGGTTTACCAGATAGATGGATGGATGGATAGATATTTTTAAACTTTTGATAGTCAAGAGTTAGCATAAAGAAACGTTTTGGAGCCGCGACGCTGGAAACATAACACTATTCTACAACAGAAGTCTGTCTGATCTAACATTTCCACTGATTTAACTGTTCTTGGATACACGGAGTTTGTTGCTAGTGCTCGTGACGTGCACGTCTGATCAATTTATCAAACTAACGAGCTGGCCCCGCTCGTCGACCACAACCTGACATTTAGAGGAAGCAACATGCAGTCACTGCCATTCACTTTACCCTGGATTGATTATTATATGAATACAATGGTGTCATGCTAGTCAACCAGCGTATTTCTACCTGATGTCCCTCCAAACGACTTCAGAAGAGTAACGTTAGTCACAGCGCTTAACTTGCTTTGGAGTTTGTAAAGCATTAAAGTTTAACAAAGAATGGTTCACATTAGAAAAGATCCTTTTTTTCTTCTATGTAGATGCACTCCCTGCAAAATCAACGCAGTAGTTGAGAATGATTTATTATTTTGAAATAGAGCTATTTGTCATCTTTTAAAAATGTATCTTTTTCATATCACAATATACATCGCAGGGGAAAAAAATATCGCAGTGTAAGATTTTTCCAATATCGTGCAGGCCTACCCTACACATAAATCTATATATACACACACACATCAGCTAACGTAAAAAAGCAGAGCAAGTAGGTACCCCAACACTGAAACATATGGCTTGCAATGGAGCTTCTTGGAGCTCTCAGCAGCAGCAGCCTCATGCTGTCATTAGAAGCCACTGAGTTTTCTAATGCTGCCTTGCATATGACGACACCACAAGTAGGCCTTATACAAAGATGTACAATACACTCCAAAGAGTGAGATTTTCACAGCCTGTCCCAATCTGTTCTTACAGTCGTGGCTCCATAACTCCACACTAATGGGAATCTGGCATTATAAAACAGATAATCAGGTACACTCAATCCGCCTTTACTCCTCGGCATACATAATTTATTATGCTTTATGCTAGGTTTTTAATCTTTTCCAAATAAATTGGGAGAAAAAAGTAATTTCTTTCAACCAATAGAGAAAATTGAAGGGGGGGGAAATGGAGGATATGATTTAAGTCAACCTAGGGAAGACATTCATTTTTAATACTTCTACCCTTCCCTACACGTATAAAGATAATGTTTTCCATCTTCTCAAGTTTATAGTTCTCAGTAAATCTGGACCATGGGATTAATAAAATCTTGTTCATTGGGGTTCTAATGTTTTTGCGTATATTCATTCCTTCAGGTTTCCAGACCAAGGGGGCAGAGCCCAAATGAGCAGACGGATTAAAGAAATTAAGTGAGATTGCTTCACTTCAGTTTATTTTATATCCTGAGAATGAGATAATAAAAAAAATATTTCCATCACCTTTGGTTTAGAAGTGGGTCAGTTAACATTAAAAGAATATCATCAGCATATAAATTAATTTTAAACTGACCACCCATTGAGATGCTACTTATTTCTATTATTTCACGAATGGCATAGGCTGAGGACTAAAATAAATATCAACGGCAATATTGGGCACCACTGTCACGATGCAGATGGAAAGGGTCATAAATAGTATTCTGACTGAGGAAGCTGGTTCACAGTAAAGTGTTCTGAACCATCTCATTCAGCGGGGACAAAATCCGTATTTGGATAAAATGTTAAATAAATATAGCCATTCAATTCCATCAAAAGCTTTCTCGGCGTCAAACAATACTGCCATAGCTGGGTGCCTGAGAGAACCGGCCCTAAACGTTATCTGAAACAGCCTTATCATGTTGTTAGATGGTTGACGCCAAGCTATAAATCCCAACTGGTCCAGACCAACAAGAGCTGGAATAACTTCCTCCAAGCGGAGGGCAAAGACTTTGTAGCCGTTAAACAAACTTAAAGGCATAAAATTTCCATTAACTGGCAGTCTTTACCCGGGTTATGGAATCAACAATGGAGACAACACACCCAGAAAGCAAGTTCAATTGTGAAATGTCACCTCCAGGAGTCTTGCCCATGTAAAAATCTTTAAATGCATGGTTAATAGGTTACGATCATTACTAACCATACCTTCTGAATCTGGAATTGCAAGGATTTTCTGCATTTTATCACCGCACTCAAAGTGCCTCTTTTATGTAATGTAATATTGCCTGCAAATCCACTTTAACTACAAGCAGGTCCTTCTGAAACAATTTATTTTTGTTGTATCTGCATTAGTTTTAGTTCATTTAGTAAATAATATTTATTTTCAATAGCTTCCCTGCGCTTGGCTGATGCATGGCTGATTATCCAACCTCGGCAGGTGGCCTTAAATGCTTCCCATACAGCCTGAATACAAGAATCCGAGTTGATGTTTTCTCCTCAATGAGATAAACCTTTTGGCTTAGAACAGATAACTGTAAAATCACCATTGTTTAGAATGAAAGATAGGACATAGAGTGAAAAGAGAGAGAAGAGAAAATTAGCAACTAGCAAGCATTAATGCAGTTATCGCATACTAGGGAGGGACATATCTGCCAGATCAAAAAACATCTGGGAGTTGGTCAACCTCAGTGGGTCTGAACCCACTGAGGTAGCCGCTGGTGACTCGTATTTGAACGTCTTGCCCTTGATAGTGATGACAAACTTCACAGGGTGAAGTAGTCCAAAGTGCAGACCAGTGGTCTTGACTCGGTCGATTATATCCTTGTAGGTGGATCGTCATTTTTGGACCTCCGATGCCAGATCCTGTCGGACAAAAACATGCCTGCCTTGTTTGACGTTCCTTGGCAGACATCTGCTTAGTATTGGTTCAGACAGCGGAGTTTTGGTCATGTAATGTTTTCTATTCTTTTTATCCATGTTTTACGGTCTCTATTACATGTTTTAATGTTTGGTGTGTTGCATGTTATGTGGTGGTCTACAAAGTTTTAAGGATGTCCTGCCTCTTAGACTGTAAACCTAGTTTACCCACGGGTACCAATAAAGTAACCTGGAGTTTGAGTAATATAAAAGGCATTCTGGCTACTCAGCAGGTTATTTTAAGCAAAGACGGGTCTGGTGAGAAGCAACCATCATGTTCAACTGTCGTGTCATGTGATCTGGGATCCACTATTAAAACATAGTGCATGCATGATAATAAAAAAATATATAGCTTTATACTGCTGTGCTGTGTTTCCGCATGGATTATTAAAACTGTAGCAGAATGGGCTTAAGCTGTGCTGTAATACATACCGATTATTAGTTATTATTTCACCTCTTTTTCAGTTCAAAGTCACAGCTTTGTACTAACAGCTGCGACGATTATGTTCAACTGAGCAAGCAGCTGAGTTCACTTGTTTAGTGTCTTACAAATGATACCGCCTTAAAGTTTCAATGTTAAGTTGAGTACTTTCGGAAGTACTTTCAGTACTTCACGCATGCAAAATGGTCCAGCTTTGAGTTTGGGAGCTCTGGCATCTTACACTAGGTCAAATTTGACAAGCAGATCAGTAATGTTGTTAGAATGAGCTTTTTCCACAGCTTTGTCTCTAAAGTTAAGCCTTTCCAGAACAGGCATGACCTAGAAAAGGCCATTCATGCTTTTATTAGTTCAAGGTTGGACTACTGTAACGCCCTCTATGTTGGTCTGAATCAGACGTCCATCTCACGTCTTCAACTTGTGCAAAATGCTGCTGCTCGCTTTTTAACAAATACATCTAGCTGTGCACACATCACTCTCGTTCTCTACACGTTGCACTGGCTCCCGGTGCGTTTTAGAATAGATTATAAGATTTTATTGTTTGTTTTTAAGGCTTTAAATGGTCTGGCCCCTGAAATTTTAACTTTGCAGGAGCACAACCGGTCATTGTGTTCTTCAAATCAGCGAGTTTTAGAAGTCTAAGGTCCAGGTATAAAGGGTGGTGGTGGAGGTGGGGGTCAGGCTTTTGCCGTTGCTACCCCGAGACTCTCGATATTCACACTATTACTTTTTAGGTCCAAACTCAAAACGTATCTGTTTAGTCTGGCTTTTAAAAAGGTAGCAGTGGTGGGACAATTTCATTCTTCTGTTTCTCTGTAACCTTTTGTGACTTTACCGTTGTCTATGTTCACTCATTCTGTGTTATGATCTGTGTTCTTACTCTTGGTTTCTGATGTTAAGCACTTTGGATCCCTGCTGGTTGCTGTTAAGTGCTACATAAATATATTTTGATTGGCTGATTGAGTTTTCAGGCTGCCAAATAGTACACGCGTTAGTGCAAATGCACCTGAGGTGTCACCTCACCTGTGAAAAGTGCCGCTTCTTAGTCGGATTACGTCTCGCCATGTCGTAAATTGTAGGGACGAGGCCTCAAAACCGATCGTTTCCAGCCAGTTTATCAATGTACGACCATTCTTAGGCTCGGCTTGGCGTGCTACGAACGTTTCATGAATCCCACGTAAAGCCTGTCGCGTAAAATGAGGATTTACTGCGCTGGTTTCCTACGTTGGATTGATACACGAGGGCCATTAGCTTGAGAAGCTAGCTCCGGCTAACAGGCTCATAGGTTTAGCTCACGTTAGCTTAGCATTATTTGCGGAGCAGTACAAAGAATACAAACCTTCTCCTCGCAGCTTCGTTTCCGGTTTTACAACCACCTCCTGCTGTTTCCGGTGTCGGTCCATGTCTGAGTACCAAACTAGCGGACTCCTCGGGGTTTCTGCCGTTATTTGGATCCAGCTTTAGGTCGGTAACATAGGAACCGTAGTCGTCTTCTTCTTCTTCATGTAGAATTCCGGCAGTTTTCTTCTTCTTCGGTCCTTTCCCGGCAGACTAGGACAGTGTTACTGCATTGCTGCCTCCCGCTGGTGATGAGGACAGTCTACATTAAAGATCATCCTGGGCCTTTAGTTTCCTAAACGGCTCCGTGGAAAATGTAGAAATAGGCTATTAAAATTGTGAAATGTGTGTTATTCAACTTGAACATACAAAGTGAAAAGAGCTTCCAAAAAATACATAAACAAAAATTAGGCAATTTTCTTTCTTAAATAACTTAAAATTGTACTAAATTAAAAAAAAAAAACACACAAATTCCTGTTAAATTATTACATAGGGTATCCTTATAAGCAACGGCATTCAAGATGGGTGTAATAGGCTTTGATGACTAGTGATCGTTTCTGGTGAACTACTGCCTGGTTATATCTTTGGTGGATGTTGTTACTAGGTAACCACTAATACATCCATGGGGTAGTGTCAGAGGGAAGATTCATAAAACATATAGTTTTTAATGTCCTAAATGTTACTGTAAAGTGTCTTTGAGTACCGTGTAAAGCGCTATATAAATAAAATGCATGTTATTATTATTACCACAGAAACATACACCAGGCACCAGTGAGAGGGAAAATGGCCCTTTGAGACTGTGAGTGGCGTCGGAGCGCAATGTGAGAGGAAAGCGAGAGGAAAAGATACAGCACAGACGTGAAATCGTGATTGCGATTAGATTAATCTTGAAGTCCAAAAAGAAATATAATAAAGATATATTTGTTCCTAAAGTGGCCGATCTGTACAGTTTGTGCAGGACTGTTGGTCAATTGAAACATCCTGCATTTAAAAATAGGCAGAATTCAGTCAAACCATACAGCTACTGTTACTTTTCTCTGAATACACTGGAGATTAATGTCACTATGAGAAAACACATCTAAGACAAAGTATAAAAATATGGTCCAGAGCCCCAACATCCTCCAGCCTGAAAATGCTAATTTGTTTCTCTTTTCATTATTTTTAAAGTAACGATGACAACAGAGGCTGTACAAATGTCTGAGAAAAGATGTGAAAAATGCTCAAAAAGTATCTTTTTACACAATAGGTGTATGACCTTCACTCAGAAATCTTTCCCAATTGTGGGTCTGGTTTTCACTCTGCATCCTGTTAGTCCGTCAGCGAAGTTCTGCCTTCATCGAGTGGCTGAAACAAAGAACAGCACGTTTTCTTCTCCCTTTCTCCATCTTCACATGACTGATTTTATGGTACATAAAAACACACGGAAAGCCTAGCAACGCAAACATAGGATATAATATTCACCTAGTGTATTCATCAACCATTTCTGTTATCTGTGATAAAAACTAGTACATTGATTATTTGAAAATTGCCTCTGGGCTACTCCGGGAGGAAGAGCCTGGAAGACGCTCACACCGGACGTGACATCATGCACCTTAAACCCCACCCAGCAGTGATGTCACAGTGTCCAGGTCAGGGCATGAAGTCAATTTTTTCGACCACCTGCCTCAGTGGTAGGTGACTTTAAAAATCCACCAGCCACTGTCACTTTTTACCAGCCACTTTTTTTGCCTCATAAAGGTGAAAAACAGGAATTGATGCGTCTCTACGAGCCGAATCGTGGGTATTGCGTCGTCATCACACGCTGTAGTAAGGGGGCCGGGCTGGGACACACAATCATACAGTTTGAGTACTTATTGGACTTTGATTTATCATTGCACCTTCTGTAATGTAGTTGTCTTCAATTTAAGTCATCCTGTACATCTAATCTGTGGTTTTTCCAAGGGGGTAAGCCTCTCCTCTCTAAGCGTAGCTCCCATGGCACCATTTTAATGCTACGACGCCATCATCTGCAGTTAGCATCCCATTGACTGCCATTCATTTTGGCGCCACTTTGACAGTGAATACCTTTACATATGAAGTGTGTCAAGACTCTATTTGTCCGTTGTTTATTTCTAAAGAAACACAACAATGTATAAAAGGCTCCATTACCTTGTAGCTCACTTTATGGCTCCACAGCAGACGTTTTTTTTCTTCAAAATAGGCTAAAGATTGCGTCATAACCACGTGACTTATCGTCGCATAGTAGACAAATCACCGTATTGTCAGGAGAAGCACGCAGACAGTTAGGACTTCCATTAGCTGTTTAGGTTTAATTACTAATGTTAACTAGCATGTTAGTTAGCAGTAATTAGCCTGTGCCTATATTATGTCCTAACATATACCTACCTCTCCGTCTCTGCTGATTGGGAATGATTGAGATTTCTCTTGCACAGCTACCAGAAGACTTAAAACTTTCAGACACGTTGTTCACGTCACATCTACGTCGTCAAGCTCAGTTGGAGGCTCAGCCATCACTGGAAAAGTGCTTCTATTTTCCTTCACTGGTCTCCATCCAGAACAACGGGATCTGTTGGTCCATTTCTTTAACTGTCTATGGTTTTTTTCCTGCATCCACCATGTGTGATTGTGTGTGTTTAAGTGTGTGTGCACGCGGCAGACTCATGCTGCACTAGCAACATGTTCAGCAGATAATCTTTCAACCCACATGGGGTTTCCCAAGGGTTAGCTCAAACACAACTTGCTGCTTTTGCATTCAAAGTCCAGAGTGCTTACCATTACACCATGGAACCACTGTTCCAAAAAGCAACGTGGGTTTGCCAGGCAGTTTCTTTCATAATATCAACACTTATGCTATTGAAGGCATACAACAATCAGAAAGAAGATTTGATGAAAATGCAGCAATTACTGGCTAACTTAAGTCCTTTAGTAAGCTAAGCATTCACACAGGATGTGGAAAAAGGCAAGTCAAGAAAAGGTTTTTAAGGACTTGCCACAAACAATCAATACAGCAGTAGATAGGTCTACTGTGTACACATGGAAAGTTTACGTGGGTTGATAATGCAGATGGTCACAAAAGGTGAGGCTGTACTTGCAATTCAGTGTCTTGTGCAAATTCATGTCCACTAAAATTTAGAGAATTGCAAAGTTCTTTTTTTCCCAAATATCATGTGCCAAACATTAGCACTTCATGTCAGAAGTGGGATTCGAACCCACGCCTCCAGTGGAGACTGCGACCTGAACGCAGCGCCTTGGACCGCTCGGCCATCCTGACTGAATAACCCATTGTTTAGTAGGACCTCTCACAGAAATATGGTAAGTCAACTATATCATGATATAGTAGGTTCTCAGTCATCCAGGTCATAGTTATCAAAGGAAGGTTTCCCAATTGTCAGCCCAAATATATGGGTGTTTATGGGGACATGGAAGAAAGTCACCAGTGTGGCAATGTGCTTGACAATGGCAATACATTGCGTGGGATGTGAAGGCATCTTACCGACTCTGTACCCCAATGTGCAATGCAGGCTAAATCCTGTGGTGGAAATCAAGATCCACCAATGTTTCTATCCAAAATGTCCACCTGTGTCCAGAAATGTCCCTACCAGATGGGAAATAGTCTGACATTCGGGTAAACATTGTGGAAACATCTTCAAGTTAGGCCAAATTTGGAGCTCTTTTAAGTTAACATGAAGTACAGGTGACTACTCAACATGCCAACACCAACATACTGTTTTCAGTCAAACGTCCAAGGATATGTTACCCGTTAGCCTACTTTAAAATGTGGACAGAGGATGATTTTTGTATTTCACCAGTACTCTGGCTTAAAACCAGGTTCCACCGAGACTTGAACTCGGATCACTGGATTCAAAGTCCAGAGTGCTTACCATTACACCATGGAACCACTGTTCCAAAAACAACGTGGGTTTGCCAGGCAGTTTCTTTCATAATATCAACACTTATGCTATTGAAGGCATACAACAATCAGAAAGAAGATTTGATGAAAATGCAGCAATTACTGGCTAACTTAAGTCCTTTAGTAAGCTAAGCATTCACACAGGATGTGGAAAAAGGCAAGTCAAGAAAAGGTTTTTAAGGACTTGCCACAAACAATCAATACAGCAGTAGATAGGTCTACTGTGTACACATGGAAAGTTTACATGGGTTGATAATGCAGATGGTCACAAAAGGTGCGGCTGTACTTGCAATTCAGTGTCTTGTGCAAATTCATGTCCACTAAAATTTAGAGAATTGCAAAGTTCTTTTTCCCAAATATCATGTGCCAAACATTAGCACTTCATGTCAGAAGTGGGATTCGAACCCACGCCTCCAGTGGAGACTGCAACCTGAACGCAGCGCCTTGGACCGCTCGGCCATCCTGACTGAATAACCCATTGTTTAGTAGGACCTCTCACAGAAATATGGTAAGTCAACTATATCATGATATAGTAGGTTCTCAGTCATCCAGGTCATAGTTATCAAAGGAAGGTTTCCCAATTGTCAGCCCAAATATATGGGTGTTTATGGGGACATGGAAGAAAGTCACCAGTGTGGCAATGTGCTTGACAATGGCAATACATTGCGTGGGATGTGAAGGCATCTTACCGACTCTGTACCCCAATGTGCAATGCAGGCTAAATCCTGTGGTGGAAATCAAGATCCACCAATGTTTCTATCCAAAATGTCCACCTGTGTCCAGAAATGTCCCTACCAGATGGGAAATAGTCTGACATTCGGGTAAACATTGTGGAAACATCTTCAAGTTAGGCCAAATTTGGAGCTCTTTTAATTTAACATGAAGTACAGGTGACTACTGAACATGCCAACACCAACATACTGTTTTCAGTCAAACGTCCAAGGATATGTTACCCGTTAGCCTACTTTAAAATGTGGACAGAGGATGATTTTTGTATTTCACCAGTACTCTGGCTTAAAACCAGGTTCCACCGAGACTTGAACTCGGATCACTGGATTCAAAGTCCAGAGTGCTTACCATTACACCATGGAACCACTGTTCCAAAAAACAACGTGGGTTTGCCAGGCAGTTTCTTTCATAATATCAACACTTATGCTATTGAAGGCATACAACAATCAGAAAGAAGATTTGATGAAAATGCAGCAATTACTGGCTAACTTAAGTCCTTTAGTAAGCTAAGCATTCACACAGGATGTGGAAAAAGGCAAGTCAAGAAAAGGTTTTTAAGGACTTGCCACAAACAATCAATACAGCAGTAGATAGGTCTACTGTGTACACATGGAAAGTTTACGTGGGTTGATAATGCAGATGGTCACAAAAGGTGCGGCTGTACTTGCAATTCAGTGTCTTGTGCAAATTCATGTCCACTAAAATTTAGAGAATTGCAAAGTTCTTTTTCCCAAATATCATGTGCCAAACATTAGCACTTCATGTCAGAAGTGGGATTCGAACCCACGCCTCCAGTGGAGACTGCGACCTGAACGCAGCGCCTTGGACCGCTCGGCCATCCTGACTGAATAACCCATTGTTTAGTAGGACCTCTCACAGAAATATGGTAAGTCAACTATATCATGATATAGTAGGTTCTCAGTCATCCAGGTCATAGTTATCAAAGGAAGGTTTCCCAATTGTCAGCCCAAATATATGGGTGTTTATGGGGACATGGAAGAAAGTCACCAGTGTGGCAATGTGCTTGACAATGGCAATACATTGCGTGGGATGTGAAGGCATCTTACCGACTCTGTACCCCAATGTGCAATGCAGGCTAAATCCTGTGGTGGAAATCAAGATCCACCAATGTTTCTATCCAAAATGTCCACCTGTGTCCAGAAATGTCCCTACCAGATGGGAAATAGTCTGACATTCGGGTAAACATTGTGGAAACATCTTCAAGTTAGGCCAAATTTGGAGCTCTTTTAATTTAACATGAAGTACAGGTGACTACTGAACATGCCAACACCAACATACTGTTTTCAGTCAAACGTCCAAGGATATGTTACCCGTTAGCCTACTTTAAAATGTGGACAGAGGATGATTTTTGTATTTCACCAGTACTCTGGCTTAAAACCAGGTTCCACCGAGACTTGAACTCGGATCACTGGATTCAAAGTCCAGAGTGCTTACCATTACACCATGGAACCACTGTTCCAAAAACAACGTGGGTTTGCCAGGCAGTTTCTTTCATAATATCAACACTTATGCTATTGAAGGCATACAACAATCAGAAAGAAGATTTGATGAAAATGCAGCAATTACTGGCTAACTTAAGTCCTTTAGTAAGCTAAGCATTCACACAGGATGTGGAAAAAGGCAAGTCAAGAAAAGGTTTTTAAGGACTTGCCACAAACAATCAATACAGCAGTAGATAGGTCTACTGTGTACACATGGAAAGTTTACGTGGGTTGATAATGCAGATGGTCACAAAGGTGCGGCTGTACTTGCAATTCAGTGTCTTGTGCAAATTCATGTCCACTAAAATTTAGAGAATTGCAAAGTTCTTTTTCCCAAATATCATGTGCCAAACATTAGCACTTCATGTCAGAAGTGGGATTCGAACCCACGCCTCCAGTGGAGACTGCAACCTGAACGCAGCGCCTTGGACCGCTCGGCCATCCTGACTGAATAACCCATTGTTTAGTAGGACCTCTCACAGAAATATGGTAAGTCAACTATATCATGATATAGTAGGTTCTCAGTCATCCAGGTCATAGTTATCAAAGGAAGGTTTCCCAATTGTCAGCCCAAATATATGGGTGTTTATGGGGACATGGAAGAAAGTCACCAGTGTGGCAATGTGCTTGACAATGGCAATACATTGCGTGGGATGTGAAGGCATCTTACCGACTCTGTACCCCAATGTGCAATGCAGGCTAAATCCTGTGGTGGAAATCAAGATCCACCAATGTTTCTATCCAAAATGTCCACCTGTGTCCAGAAATGTCCCTACCAGATGGGAAATAGTCTGACATTCGGGTAAACATTGTGGAAACATCTTCAAGTTAGGCCAAATTTGGAGCTCTTTTAATTTAACATGAAGTACAGGTGACTACTGAACATGCCAACACCAACATACTGTTTTCAGTCAAACGTCCAAGGATATGTTACCCGTTAGCCTACTTTAAAATGTGGACAGAGGATGATTTTTGTATTTCACCAGTACTCTGGCTTAAAACCAGGTTCCACCGAGACTTGAACTCGGATCACTGGATTCAAAGTCCAGAGTGCTTACCATTACACCATGGAACCACTGTTCCAAAAACAACGTGGGTTTGCCAGGCAGTTTCTTTCATAATATCAACACTTATGCTATTGAAGGCATACAACAATCAGAAAGAAGATTTGATGAAAATGCAGCAATTACTGGCTAACTTAAGTCCTTTAGTAAGCTAAGCATTCACACAGGATGTGGAAAAAGGCAAGTCAAGAAAAGGTTTTTAGGACTTGCCACAAACAATCAATACAGCAGTAGATAGGTCTACTGTGTACACATGGAAAGTTTACGTGGGTTGATAATGCAGATGGTCACAAAGGTGCGGCTGTACTTGCAATTCAGTGTCTTGTGCAAATTCATGTCCACTAAAATTTAGAGAATTGCAAAGTTCTTTTTTCCCAAATATCATGTGCCAAACATTAGCACTTCATTTCAGAAGTGGGATTCGAACCCACACCTCCAGTGGAGACTGCGACCTGAACGCAGCGCCTTGGACCGCTCGGCCATCCTGACTGAACAACCCATTGTTTAGTAGGACCTCTCACAGAAATATGGTAAGTCAACTATATCATGATATAGTAGGTTCTCAGTCATCCAGGTCATAGTTATCAAAGGAAGGTTTCCCAATTGTCAGCCCAAATATATGGGTGTTTATGGGGACATGGAAGAAAGTCACCAGTGTGGCAATGTGCTTGACAATGGCAATACATTGCGTGGGATGTGAAGGCATCTTACCGACTCTGTACCCCAATGTGCAATGCAGGCTAAATCCTGTGGTGGAAATCAAGATCCACCAATGTTTCTATCCAAAATGTACACCTGTGTCCAGAAATGTCCCTACCAGATGGGAAATAGTCTGACATTCGGGTAAACATTGTGGAAACATCTTCAAGTTAGGCCAAATTTGGAGCTCTTTTAAGTTAACATGAAGTACAGGTGACTACTGAACATGCCAACACCAACATACTGTTTTCAGTCAAACGTCCAAGGATATGTTACCCGTTAGCCTACTTTAAAATGTGGACAGAGGATGATTTTTGTATTTCACCAGTACTCTGGCTTAAAACCAGGTTCCACCGAGACTTGAACTCGGATCACTGGATTCAAAGTCCAGAGTGCTTACCATTACACCATGGAACCACTGTTCCAAAAAGCAATCTGGTTTGCCAGGCAGTTTCTTTCATAATATCAACACTTATGCTATTGAAGGCATACAACAATCAGAAAGAAGATTTGATGAAAATGCAGCAATTACTGGCTAACTTAAGTCCTTTAGTAAGCTAAGCATTCACACAGGATGTGGAAAAAGGCAAGTCAAGAAAAGGTTTTTAAGGACTTGCCACAAACAATCAATACAGCAGTAGATAGGTCTACTGTGTACACATGGAAAGTTTACGTGGGTTGATAATGCAGATGGTCACAAAAGGTGCGGCTGTACTTGCAATTCAGTGTCTTGTGCAAATTCATGTCCACTAAAATTTAGAGAATTGCAAAGTTCTTTTTTTCCCAAATATCATGTGCCAAACATTAGCACTTCATGTCAGAAGTGGGATTCGAACCCACGCCTCCAGTGGAGACTGCGACCTGAACGCAGCGCCTTGGACCGCTCGGCCATCCTGACTGAATAACCCATTGTTTAGTAGGACCTCTCACAGAAATATGGTAAGTCAACTATATCATGATATAGTAGGTTCTCAGTCATCCAGGTCATAGTTATCAAAGGAAGGTTTCCCAATTGTCAGCCCAAATATATGGGTGTTTATGGGGACATGGAAGAAAGTCACCAGTGTGGCAATGTGCTTGACAATGGCAATACATTGCGTGGGATGTGAAGGCATCTTACCGACTCTGTACCCCAATGTGCAATGCAGGCTAAATCCTGTGGTGGAAATCAAGATCCACCAATGTTTCTATCCAAAATGTCCACCTGTGTCCAGAAATGTCCCTACCAGATGGGAAATAGTCTGACATTCGGGTAAACATTGTGGAAACATCTTCAAGTTAGGCCAAATTTGGAGCTCTTTTAATTTAACATGAAGTACAGGTGACTACTGAACATGCCAACACCAACATACTGTTTTCAGTCAAACGTCCAAGGATATGTTACCCGTTAGCCTACTTTAAAATGTGGACAGAGGATGATTTTTGTATTTCACCAGTACTCTGGCTTAAAACCAGGTTCCACCGAGACTTGAACTCGGATCACTGGATTCAAAGTCCAGAGTGCTTACCATTACACCATGGAACCACTGTTCCAAAAAGCAACGTGGGTTTGCCAGGCAGTTTCTTTCATAATATCAACACTTATGCTATTGAAGGCATACAACAATCAGAAAAAGATTTGATGAAAATGCAGCAATTACTGGCTAACTTAAGTCCTTTAGTAAGCTAAGCATTCACACAGGATGTGGAAAAAGGCAAGTCAAGAAAAGGTTTTTAAGGACTTGCCACAAACAATCAATACAGCAGTAGATAGGTCTACTGTGTACACATGGAAAGTTTACGTGGGTTGATAATGCAGATGGTCACAAAGGTGCGGCTGTACTTGCAATTCAGTGTCTTGTGCAAATTCATGTCCACTAAAATTTAGAGAATTGCAAAGTTCTTTTTTCCCAAATATCATGTGCCAAACATTAGCACTTCATGTCAGAAGTGGGATTCGAACCCACGCCTCCAGTGGAGACTGCGACCTGAACGCAGCGCCTTGGACCGCTCGGCCATCCTGACTGAATAACCCATTGTTTAGTAGGACCTCTCACAGAAATATGGTAAGTCAACTATATCATGATATAGTAGGTTCTCAGTCATCCAGGTCATAGTTATCAAAGGAAGGTTTCCCAATTGTCAGCCCAAATATATGGGTGTTTATGGGGACATGGAAGAAAGTCACCAGTGTGGCAATGTGCTTGACAATGGCAATACATTGCGTGGGATGTGAAGGCATCTTACCGACTCTGTACCCCAATGTGCAATGCAGGCTAAATCCTGTGGTGGAAATCAAGATCCACCAATGTTTCTATCCAAAATGTCCACCTGTGTCCAGAAATGTCCCTACCAGATGGGAAATAGTCTGACATTCGGGTAAACATTGTGGAAACATCTTCAAGTTAGGCCAAATTTGGAGCTCTTTTAATTTAACATGAAGTACAGGTGACTACTCAACATGCCAACACCAACATACTGTTTTCAGTCAAACGTCCAAGGATATGTTACCCGTTAGCCTACTTTAAAATGTGGACAGAGGATGATTTTTGTATTTCACCAGTACTCTGGCTTAAAACCAGGTTCCACCGAGACTTGAACTCGGATCACTGGATTCAAAGTCCAGAGTGCTTACCATTACACCATGGAACCACTGTTCCAAAAAGCAACGTGGGTTTGCCAGGCAGTTTCTTTCATAATATCAACACTTATGCTATTGAAGGCATACAACAATCAGAAAGAAGATTTGATGAAAATGCAGCAATTACTGGCTAACTTAAGTCCTTTAGTAAGCTAAGCATTCACACAGGATGTGGAAAAAGGCAAGTCAAGAAAAGGTTTTTAAGGACTTGCCACAAACAATCAATACAGCAGTAGATAGGTCTACTGTGTACACATGGAAAGTTTACGGGTTGATAATGCAGATGGTCACAAAGGTGCGGCTGTACTTGCAATTCAGTGTCTTGTGCAAATTCATGTCCACTAAAATTTAGAGAATTGCAAAGTTCTTTTTTCCCAAATATCATGTGCCAAACATTAGCACTTCATGTCAGAAGTGGGATTCGAACCCACGCCTCCAGTGGAGACTGCGACCTGAACGCAGCGCCTTGGACCGCTCGGCCATCCTGACTGAATAACCCATTGTTTAGTAGGACCTCTCACAGAAATATGGTAAGTCAACTATATCATGATATAGTAGGTTCTCAGTCATCCAGGTCATAGTTATCAAAGGAAGGTTTCCCAATTGTCAGCCCAAATATATGGGTGTTTATGGGGACATGGAAGAAAGTCACCAGTGTGGCAATGTGCTTGACAATGGCAATACATTGCGTGGGATGTGAAGGCATCTTACCGACTCTGTACCCCAATGTGCAATGCAGGCTAAATCCTGTGGTGGAAATCAAGATCCACCAATGTTTCTATCCAAAATGTCCACCTGTGTCCAGAAATGTCCCTACCAGATGGGAAATAGTCTGACATTCGGGTAAACATTGTGGAAACATCTTCAAGTTAGGCCAAATTTGGAGCTCTTTTAATTTAACATGAAGTACAGGTGACTACTCAACATGCCAACACCAACATACTGTTTTCAGTCAAACGTCCAAGGATATGTTACCCGTTAGCCTACTTTAAAATGTGGACAGAGGATGATTTTTGTATTTCACCAGTACTCTGGCTTAAAACCAGGTTCCACCGAGACTTGAACTCGGATCACTGGATTCAAAGTCCAGAGTGCTTACCATTACACCATGGAACCACTGTTCCAAAAAGCAACGTGGGTTTGCCAGGCAGTTTCTTTCATAATATCAACACTTATGCTATTGAAGGCATACAACAATCAGAAAGAAGATTTGATGAAAATGCAGCAATTACTGGCTAACTTAAGTCCTTTAGTAAGCTAAGCATTCACACAGGATGTGGAAAAAGGCAAGTCAAGAAAAGGTTTTAAGGACTTGCCACAAACAATCAATACAGCAGTAGATAGGTCTACTGTGTACACATGGAAAGTTTACGTGGGTTGATAATGCAGATGGTCACAAAGGTGCGGCTGTACTTGCAATTCAGTGTCTTGTGCAAATTCATGTCCACTAAAATTTAGAGAATTGCAAAGTTCTTTTTTCCCAAATATCATGTGCCAAACATTAGCACTTCATGTCAGAAGTGGGATTCGAACCCACGCCTCCAGTGGAGACTGCGACCTGAACGCAGCGCCTTGGACCGCTCGGCCATCCTGACTGAATAACCCATTGTTTAGTAGGACCTCTCACAGAAATATGGTAAGTCAACTATATCATGATATAGTAGGTTCTCAGTCATCCAGGTCATAGTTATCAAAGGAAGGTTTCCCAATTGTCAGCCCAAATATATGGGTGTTTATGGGGACATGGAAGAAAGTCACCAGTGTGGCAATGTGCTTGACAATGGCAATACATTGCGTGGGATGTGAAGGCATCTTACCGACTCTGTACCCCAATGTGCAATGCAGGCTAAATCCTGTGGTGGAAATCAAGATCCACCAATGTTTCTATCCAAAATGTCCACCTGTGTCCAGAAATGTCCCTACCAGATGGGAAATAGTCTGACATTCGGGTAAACATTGTGGAAACATCTTCAAGTTAGGCCAAATTTGGAGCTCTTTTAAGTTAACATGAAGTACAGGTGACTACTGAACATGCCAACACCAACATACTGTTTTCAGTCAAACGTCCAAGGATATGTTACCCGTTAGCCTACTTTAAAATGTGGACAGAGGATGATTTTTGTATTTCACCAGTACTCTGGCTTAAAACCAGGTTCCACCTAGACTTGAACTCGGATCACTGGATTCAAAGTCCAGAGTGCTTACCATTACACCATGGAACCACTGTTCCAGAAAGCAACGTGGGTTTGCCAGGCAGTTTCTTTCATAATATCAGCACTTATGCTATTAAAGGCATACAACAATCAGAAAGAAGATTTGATGAAAATGCAGCAATTACTGGCTAACTTAAGTCCTTTAGTAAGCTAAGCATTCACACAGGATGTGGAAAAAGGCAAGTCAAGAAAAGGTTTTTAAGGACTTGCCACAAACAATCAATACAGCAGTAGATAGGTCTACTGTGTACACATGGAAAGTTTACGTGGGTTGATAATGCAGATGGTCACAAAGGTGCGGCTGTACTTGCAATTCAGTGTCTTGTGCAAATTCATGTCCACTAAAATTTAGAGAATTGCAAAGTTCTTTTTTTCCCAAATATCATGTGCCAAACATTAGCACTTCATGTCAGAAGTGGGATTCGAACCCACGCCTCCAGTGGAGACTGCGACCTGAACGCAGCGCCTTGGACCGCTCGGCCATCCTGACTGAATAACCCATTGTTTAGTAGGACCTCTCACAGAAATATGGTAAGTCAACTATATCATGATATAGTAGGTTCTCAGTCATCCAGGTCATAGTTATCAAAGGAAGGTTTCCCAATTGTCAGCCCAAATATATGGGTGTTTATGGGGACATGGAAGAAAGTCACCAGTGTGGCAATGTGCTTGACAATGGCAATACATTGCGTGGGATGTGAAGGCATCTTACCGACTCTGTACCCCAATGTGCAATGCAGGCTAAATCCTGTGGTGGAAATCAAGATCCACCAATGTTTCTATCCAAAATGTCCACCTGTGTCCAGAAATGTCCCTACCAGATGGGAAATAGTCTGACATTCGGGTAAACATTGTGGAAACATCTTCAAGTTAGGCCAAATTTGGAGCTCTTTTAAGTTAACATGAAGTACAGGTGACTACTCAACATGCCAACACCAACATACTGTTTTCAGTCAAACGTCCAAGGATATGTTACCCGTTAGCCTACTTTAAAATGTGGACAGAGGATGATTTTTGTATTTCACCAGTACTCTGGCTTAAAACCAGGTTCCACCGAGACTTGAACTCGGATCACTGGATTCAAAGTCCAGAGTGCTTACCATTACACCATGGAACCACTGTTCCAAAAAGCAACGTGGGTTTGCCAGGCAGTTTCTTTCATAATATCAACACTTATGCTATTGAAGGCATACAACAATCAGAAAGAAGATTTGATGAAAATGCAGCAATTACTGGCTAACTTAAGTCCTTTAGTAAGCTAAGCATTCACACAGGATGTGGAAAAAGGCAAGTCAAGAAAAGGTTTTTAAGGACTTGCCACAAACAATCAATACAGCAGTAGATAGGTCTACTGTGTACACATGGAAAGTTTACGTGGGTTGATAATGCAGATGGTCACAAAGGTGCGGCTGTACTTGCAATTCAGTGTCTTGTGCAAATTCATGTCCACTAAAATTTAGAGAATTGCAAAGTTCTTTTTTCCCAAATATCATGTGCCAAACATTAGCACTTGATGTCAGAAGTGGGATTCGAACCCACGCCTCCAGTGGAGACTGCGACCTGAACGCAGCGCCTTGGACCGCTCGGCCATCCTGACTGAATAACCCATTGTTTAGTAGGACCTCTCACAGAAATATGGTAAGTCAACTATATCATGATATAGTAGGTTCTCAGTCATCCAGGTCATAGTTATCAAAGGAAGGTTTCCCAATTGTCAGCCCAAATATATGGGTGTTTATGGGGACATGGAAGAAAGTCACCAGTGTGGCAATGTGCTTGACAATGGCAATACATTGCGTGGGATGTGAAGGCATCTTACCGACTCTGTACCCCAATGTGCAATGCAGGCTAAATCCTGTGGTGGAAATCAAGATCCACCAATGTTTCTATCCAAAATGTCCACCTGTGTCCAGAAATGTCCCTACCAGATGGGAAATAGTCTGACATTCGGGTAAACATTGTGGAAACATCTTCAAGTTAGGCCAAATTTGGAGCTCTTTTAAGTTAACATGAAGTACAGGTGACTACTGAACATGCCAACACCAACATACTGTTTTCAGTCAAACGTCCAAGGATATGTTACCCGTTAGCCTACTTTAAAATGTGGACAGAGGATGATTTTTGTATTTCACCAGTACTCTGGCTTAAAACCAGGTTCCACCGAGACTTGAACTCGGATCACTGGATTCAAAGTCCAGAGTGCTTACCATTACACCATGGAACCACTGTTCCAGAAAGCAACGTGGGTTTGCCAGGCAGTTTCTTTCATAATATCAGCACTTATGCTATTAAAGGCATACAACAATCAGAAAGAAGATTTGATGAAAATGCAGCAATTACTGGCTAACTTAAGTCCTTTAGTAAGCTAAGCATTCACACAGGATGTGGAAAAAGGCAAGTCAAGAAAAGGTTTTTAAGGACTTGCCACAAACAATCAATACAGCAGTAGATAGGTCTACTGTGTACACATGGAAAGTTTACGTGGGTTGATAATGCAGATGGTCACAAAAGGTGCGGCTGTACTTGCAATTCAGTGTCTTGTGCAAATTCATGTCCACTAAAATTTAGAGAATTGCAAAGTTCTTTTTTTCCCAAATATCATGTGCCAAACATTAGCACTTCATGTCAGAAGTGGGATTCTAACCCACGCCTCCAGTGGAGACTGCGACCTGAACGCAGCGCCTTGGACCGCTGGACAAACCTGACTGATTGCATAGTAGGACCTCTCTCAGAAATATGGTATATTTTGATATACTATGTCATGATATATTAGGTTCTCAGTTATCCAGGTCACAGTTATCAAAGGAAGGTTTTCCAATTGTCAGCCCAAATATATGGGTGTTTATGGGGACATGGAAGAAAGTCACCAGGTTGGCAATGTGCTTGACAATGGCTTGGATTTTTTTTACTCATTTACAGCCAAATATAAGTTCCCCATCAAATCCCGTCGCTGGTTCATGTACATCTTCTGGCACACCATCATCTTTGCTGTGGTCAATGCTTGGTTCTTCTACAAGCGGGACTGCAAAGCTCTCAAGACGTCTAGCAAAGACAGACAGGAGTCAGTTTCAGGCACGGCTAGCATCCTCTCTCATCCTGCTAAACACTTCAAACTCCAAAGAGAGGACAACCATCTCCAGGCAAAGGGAGCCCAGCAACACAGACAGTGACATCAAGAAGCCCTCTGAATGTGATAATTATTAATGTTAAATTAATAATATAATGTTACCTTTATGTGGCTAAGTAAGCAATCAAACCTGTAAATGAACCCTTAGTGAGTACAGAAATGAATTTCTCTAAAAACTTATATAAACATTTTAACTCTTTAATTTCTGCACCAAAGGCCTCCTACAACAACATCTGAAAGGTAAAATGAATGTGTTTATGTTTTTCTATATTTGGGTCTTACAGGGTTAAGACACGTTTTTATTCTGAAGGGCAGAGGAGCGTAGCGGAAGTTGTATTTGTGTTTCCGGTTTCCGGAAGGTGCTACAACCAATGTTCCATTGTTTGCATTTTACCTCGTTATGAGGACGGCGGAGTAAAACGCGAAACATCAGAAACAGCTGGATGTGGTTCTAAAAACTAAAACAAAGCTACAAGGAGCAGGTCTGTTTTCTTTCTCTGACCGGAAACGCGTTTACTGCTGTTGTTGCAAGTAGTCCGCGCGCTAAGCTAACGTGGCTAACGTGCGTTATCTTACATGTTGTTAGCGCGCTAAGCTAACGTTAGCCGCAGCTAGCTCCTGCTGACGTCTGTTATTGGATATGCTGTGAGTTCCGAATGAGCTATTTCTCAAATGCAGCTCGGGAAGAAGTCTAGGAGACTAGGAGGCACTTCAACATGAACTCTGAGAGGAAACTGTCAACCGGCCAGCGAGAGGTGGGACACATTTACAACGTTGTACATTATTTTCTTTTTCTCTCTTACTTAACGTTGACACTACCCTGTTGGATGATGCATTGTTGTATAAGCAGGCTCGGGTTTATAATGCCACACAACGTATTACATTGTTTGAAATTTGTCATAATAAATGAACAAGAACATTAATTACACACAGGCCTGAATTACACACATGCTCAGTACCTATACATGCACTATTGGAGATGTCAGAGTGGGGGCTGCCCATGGAAAGGCCCCAAGGCATCGAACCCCAACTGCTCGGGGCGCCTTTCCATGGGCAGCCCCCCTCACTCTGACATCTCTCCATTAGTGCATGTATAGGTACTGAGCCTGTGTGTGTAATTCAGACATGTGTGTAATAACAACAGAGTGTAAATTGTAATTTCCCATTGTGGGATTAATAAAGTATACATTATTATTATTATTATGTTAATAAACCTGAGAGAGGGGGAATTCCAGCCCATTTCAGAAAGAGAGGGTATCAGAGGCGCATTTAAGTGCAATTTGGCATCTGCATGAATAGAAAAACAGGGTTGGTTTGTCAACTGCAGGCAGACTATAAAACTTTTTTCCCTCAAACGTGGCATTCCCTTTTGTCGACAATCCTGTTGATGAAGAAGCAGTATTACATACGTCAGAAGATGATATTGAGGCCCTGGGCATTTACATTTCTAGATACTAGTTCAAGATACTGGGGTGTATGTAGCTCAGTCCATAGGGAGTTGGGTTGGGAACCGGAGGGTTGCTAGTTCAAGTTCCTGTACAGACCAAAGTATAGCGTGTGGATTGATTGTTGGAGCCCAGTCACTCTGACA